>CM059199.1:103880-385238 GCA_030323885.1 Branchipolynoe longqiensis
CCTTCTCCCGTTTTGGTAGATCATGGGATTCGAACCCACGGGTTCGAACCCTGGTCGAGTCAAAGTAATCACTTAGAAATTGGTACGTGTCGCTTCCTAGCCAGGCCCTCGGCATTAACAGGATAGGGAAATGACTGGTTGGCTCGGTGTCAGGATAATGTGACAGAGTGGGATATCAGGCCATGGTGTTATCACCCTGGTCTCCCAGTGGGGAAACACTATAAAGTTGCCATGGGTGTGCACTGTCACAAGTCGAATCCCATGGTCTTGATAGGACCTTAGATGTTGCCAGGATGTAAAACTCAAACAACCAACCAACCTTCTCTAATTGAGTAATTCAGATTTATTTATTAACCCACCACTCATGCACGAGTAATCGGGCCTATCCTGGCACTAAGCGTTGTTAGGATAGGGCAATGAACTGTGGAGTAAATGGGACCAAGTGGTGAAATTGGCCCCGTTTAAACATTGACTGTATTTTTAAATATAACAAAATTAAATTATCCTGGCACTAAGCATTGTTAGGATAGGGCAATGAGCTGTGGATGGGAGGAGACCAATTGTCTACAGTTGAAATTGGCCCTGCTTAATCAATATCTTTATTTTTAAATAAAGAAATGCAATTTTCCTGGCATTAAGCAATGTTAATGCTCACAGCTTAATGCTTACCAACGTAACTACGATGAGTTGTGGAGTATTCACACTATTCACGCACGACCTAATTCCTCATCAGAACGAGGCTGAGTAAGCGTCGGTATTGGAAATGGCCATAAGGCACTACTGTGTGCCGATGTGTATGAACTACTACAGAAATTAAAGGAGTAAAATTTGAAGATATTCACTTTTGAAACTATCATATTCATTTTTGCATACCTTTTTTTCTATTTATTGGTCAATTTTCATGAAGATTGAGTGATGATCAGATGCATTTCAGTAGGCAATGTCAACAAAGTCACGCACCTTGGCTGCCAATCTTTCCTTAAATTCAAAATTGCATAACTTTCTTAATATAGATATATTTTTTAATTATATTTTAACCCTTTTAAAGCTTTTATTAATTTGTAATTACTAAGACTAGTTGTTCAACTGTGTTGCACAGATAACTACGCTGACAGTACTGCATTACGTGATACCACCAAAACTATGCAGGCTTGAAGTTGACAGTCACATTGTAGTTAAAGAATGGGAAAAATCACCATGCAAGGGTCACCCAATCTTCGTGAAAATTGGCCAATAGATAGAAAACAGGTATGCAAAGATGAATATGTTACTTTCAAAAATGAATACCCTCAAATTTGAGTGATTTCGAGAGGTTTTGGTCAACAAAAAAGTATTCACATCACTTTACATACAGCGGCGCCTCGCCGACGCATAAGTGCCCTCGGTCTGGTTTCAACATGGCCGCGGTGTGAATAGGGTGAATAGGGGGACCCATTGTCTATGGTAGAAATTGCCCTTGTATAATCAATGACTATTCTTAAATACAGAAATAAAATTATCCTGGCATTAAGCATTGTTGAGGTAGGCAGTGGAGTAGAGGGAACCAATTCTCTACAGTTGAAATTTCCCCTTTTTAATCAATGACTGTAATTTTGTTTAATAAATAAATATATTTATCAAACAAACGTTGCCATCTAGATCAAAGGGAGGCATTGTAACGCAGGCTTCTTGCTGATCTCAAATACATGCGCGCATGAACAACATAATTAGGGATGCAGTCCACTAATTGTACTGCAGATTACGTTCAAACTGTGTCATTAGACACGGTCTGATCAGCTGATTGTAGCGGGTTCCAATAGAGTGTATGCACTGACGTCACGCTAAGCGGAAGCGCGGCCATTGTGGCGATAGTAACCACAATAATAAACGGATTGTCATTGTTATTGTCAATGGTCTTGAGCAATCTTCATACAGAAAAAGTGAAATATCTCTAAAACCACACCACAGAGATGCAAACCACTTCGAACACATATAGAAAACATATTCACCAAATAGATTATATTAAATTTAAAGGTTAGGGTTCTGCATTTCTATTAATTTGGAATAAAATAGACGTTTTGCACTGCACGTACCAGCAAACTCAAAGCATTGTCAATGGCCATGAGCAATCTTCATACAGAAAAAGTGAAATATCTCTAAAACCACACGACCTAGACACAAACCGCTTCGAACACATATAGAAAACATATTCATGTGAGCATGGGCACAGTAGTGTTTTGAACCTACCTTTAACTAAGTTGAAAACACTACCGTAGTGTTCTTGTGGGGTAGTGTTTTGAACTTACTACACCAGTCGCCCGGGTAAATCTGGGGATCCGGAGATACCCAGCGCACGAGGTCAAAGGACCGAGAGGTGGGCTGTGACTTGTGAGCACCTATCCAAAATTCCAATGAGGATTTTCCGAGGATAGGAGGGCTCGCTAAAAAAAAAAAAAAAAAAATTGGCTTTTGGCTAATATCAAAGCCTTTTGGTACAAATCGTGGTGCAAATCCATTTTGCGGAGATACTCAGCGATTGAGGTCAAAGGACCGAGAGCCGTTCCTTAATCCCCAGTCACACCTACCCGGAATAGCCCCGGATTTTAAGCCGGATCACCCACAGACCAATCCCCCGGACTGACCCGGACAGCCCCGGACCATTTCGCTAGTTTTGCTGTATTTTGCCTCGCAGTCACATATCTACTGATGAGTCAAGGTCTACACAAGGACCACAGCACAGATCACCCTAGATAAAAGATTCACCCCGTACTTCCAGTACAGGGGTGAACGACAACGCAGTGTAAATACGGGCGAAAATAGCTTAAGTATGGAACAAGAGGTAGAATGCCTGCCACCAGTGTCAAATGGTTACTTATATCAGCACAGAGTTGGTGAAATGGGAGAGAATGCAAAAAGACAAGATGGCGGCCAGAGAACGCTGTCGATTTCACTTTTAAATTGCATTAAAGTATATGTTTTATTATATTTTCCAACTCAAAAGTAGCAGGTAAATATGAAGACATATACAAAGAAAAAATGTTGCTTCTTAGATTGTGAAATTAGGCTATCATAAAGACTCATTTCATTAGCCCGATTTTTCGACCGTTTTTATATAAGGCTGGTCTTCACCTGTGTACTACAAGTACCGGGTGACTCTTTTATCTAAGATCACCCCAGATTGTACTGGACGACCCCCGGACAACCCCTGGACTACCCGGTGTAGCCATGGACCAGCCTTAGACCAGCCCTGGACCAGCCCCGGACCAGCCCCGGACCATTCCTGGACCACGCCGGATGAGCCCCGGACAACCCCCGGACAACTCCCGGATAGTCCGGAGTATAAAAGATGCTGTGTTCGCTAGAAAATGTCCCGGACTCCCCCAGACAACAGACGGACTACCCGGATGAGTCACGGATTCCACACGGATGATGCCGGATTAACCCCGGATTGCAATACTCCGTGGATCGCTCCGGATGTTTTAAACATTTTAAAACTGCCGATGCCGACCCCGGAAGATCCCAGACCACCAAGGACCAGCCACGGATCACCACGGATCACCAAGGACCAGCCAGGGATGAGCCACGGATGAACCCAGATCACCCCGGACCACGCCGGAATCGTGGTCCAGGCTGGTCTGAGCCCTGATCCGGGTAGGTTTGTTTGTTTGTTTGTTTTTTTGTTGTTGTTTTACGTCCTAGCAACATCTAAGGTCATATCAGGACGGGTACCGACTTGTGACAGTGCACACTCATGGTGACTTTATAGTGCTGTCCCACTGGGAAACCAGGCCGCCGGCACCATGACCTGATATCCCACTCAGTCACATTATCCTGACACTGAGCACACCAGTCCTTGCCCTATCCTAATAATGCCGAGCGCCTGGCTAGGAAGCGACAAGTATCAATTTTAAAGTCATTGGTTTGACTCGACCGGGACTCGAACCCACGACCCCCACGATCTACCAGCACGGGAGACGGACGCTCCAACCCACTCGGCCACCCCGTCTGGTCATCCGGGTAGGTGTGACCGGGTCCAGATGAGGACTGACCGAGGGGCACTGTGGGCTGTATGTACACAAACAAAAAGTGGCTTTAAAGCGCTATGTCTATAGTGACGGATAAAGCTTGGAGGAAGAACCAACCCCAGCTTCCTCTGTGTAACACTGTGTAAGCTGAGGCGAGCGGGACATAGCTCAGGCGGTACAGTGTCCACCTGTTAAGGTGTCGGTCATCCTATCGATCCTGCTCAGTGGACACATTTGCATTTTGGGCTATTGTCCATTCCAACCAGTGGTCCACAAATGGTTCATCAAAGGCTGTGGTATATGCTGTCCTGTCTGTGGGAAAGTGCATATAAAAGACCCATTGCTGCTTATCGGAAAGAGTAGCCTATGTGGTGGCACTGGCAGCAGGTTTCCTCTAAAGAAATATGTCAGAATGACCATATGTTTGACATCCAATAGCCGCTGATAAAAATCAATGTGCGCTAGAGGCGTCACTCTGATCAGTTTACATCGTGGACACCTTTTGTACAAATCAATGCGGAATGTATTAGCGGGGTGGTCTCTCAAGGGGGTAACACTATAACCGAGAAACATGGAACCCAATGTGCACTAACATATACACACCGGCATTTTTAGCCTCCAGGCGTGGTGGGTGTCCTCCCCGCCCTCCTTTCACACACCCACACACATACACCAACACACCCACACCCACACACATAGACACATACACCAACACACTCACACATACACACACGCTCACACATGCTCCTCTTCAGGGCTGCTCACCTTCACCCACACACACACATATCTACACACCCACACACATACACACACACCCACACACATACACCAACACACTCACACATACACACACGCTCACTCATGTACCTCCTCAGGGGTGCTCACCGCATATACACTAAGACCGACCCACCCAACCACACACACACACCCGCACCCCCCAAACACACATACACACCCACATATCCACACACCCACACACACATTCACACATACACCTCCTCAGGGCTTCTCACCGTCCACAGACCAACACCTTCACCCACACACCCACACCCACACCCACATGTCCACACACGCACACCCACACTCACACCTACACCTACTCAGGGATGCTCACCGCACACGCACCAACACCCACACACACACTAACACCGACACCCACCCACACCCACACCCACACTAACACAAACACGCACACACACCCACACACACACACACACTCAAACATATACACCTCCTCAGGGCTGCTCCACGCACACAGACCAACATCCACACACCCACACACACACATACACACACATACACATACATACACAAACACCAACACCAAAACCAACACCCACACATACCGGCCCACCCACCGACACATCCACCCACCAACCACTAACACCCACCCACACACCAACACCCACCCACACACCAACACCCACCCACACACCAACACCCACCCACACACCAACACCAACACACACACCCACATACCCACACACACACCGACACACCTATACACCCACACACCTATACACCCACCCACACATACACACTAACACACACACGTGGTGAGTCGCCAATGCCTCAGGGGCCGTATGCACCAATCGGTGTTAGGGCCTTAACCGCGGCTTGGCTAGCTCCACACGGCTAAATGTTAGAAATCGGTATGCACCAATCGGTGCCAGTGCTAACCGCGGACTTTAACCTAGGCTAAGCTAAACCACTTTCTGAGTTGGGGTTACGGGCTATCCGGTGTGGTTAGTGTGCGTGTGTGGCTCTCAATCTATTCAATGCTGTCATATTTAACAGAATTACGTATGCCATAAGTGAAATTTGATCAATTTAACCCTAAATTCGAACCGATATTAACGCCGCCTACACATTGGCGGCGTTATTCATATTGTTGAATCGACGAATGTAAAGTAAACAAATCGCCGCCGCCGTAGTGACGTCGATATCCATACTGTCCAATGTCAAATAAACATGGCCGCCGCCGTTGGCGGGAATATATTAGGCCCAAATCTATTAAATGCTGTCATATTTAACAGAATTACATACGCCATAAGTGAAATTTAATCAAATTAACCCTAAATTCGAACCAATATTAACGCCGCCGCCGCATTGGCGGCGTTATTCATATCATCGACTGGAGGGAATTTCCAAATCTATAAATAAACTCACGGTTAGCTATCCGCCCCGGCTAGTACATTGGTGCATACCGATTCACACATTTATCCAACCCGCCGCTACCCTCAGGTAGCTAACCATGGCTAGTGCCTTAACTCCGGCTAAGCCTATCACCGATTGGTGCATACGGCCCCAGGTGTATATAGCCCCAGTAAACAATATAACGTTGAGACAACGTTCAGACCATGTCTATAGACTATTGGTAGCGTTTGTTGTTTGTTGGGGTTTTGCGTCCTGGCAACATCTAAATCCATATCAGGAGAGAACCGACTTGTGACAGTGCAAACTTACATATATATATATATATATATATACATATATATGCTGTTTAAGCCATTATACGAGTATAATAAGCCGGAAGATTCATCTACTCCCCAGCCACTAAGTCATCGGCTGGTCACCTGCTAATATTAGGTCATCTACTAGTGCCTCATGACCTGAGCAGGTGGCGCCACCTGCTCGTCCACGCCTCAGTGGCCGTTGCTATCACTCACTGTACTATCCCACTAGGAGACCAGGCCGCAGGCACCATGACCCGATGTCCCACACAGTCGCATTATCCTGATACTGCGCTAACCAGTCCTTATCCTATCCTATTTATGCTGACCACCAGGTTAGCTAGCGACACGTATCAATTTGATAAGTCATTGGTTTGACTCAGCTGGGATTCAAACTCCTGACCTTCCGCACGAGAAGCCTGCACTCTACCGATTTGACCACCGCGCCCAGTAAACAGCGGTATGTGAGTGTTGTGACTGTTAGTTCCAGGGAACAGCTTCAGACAACTCTATGTTGACAAACTGTTGACAGTGAGACTAACTGTTTGGGAAACTCTCCCCGGAGGAAGTAGGAAGTGCCCCCTAACCCAACTTCCTGTGGTTGGGGAATGCTGGGTAATTGACACTTATGTTTTGCCTGGCACACACCTCCCGTTTACGATTCACGCACTAAAACTGACTGCGCATCACGACCCCGACCCGTCCCATTTCGCGACTAAAGCTTTTTCGAATCCCTTGCGATTTCAGTTTTAACCCCTAAAACTGAGTTTTAAGTCGCGAATCGCAAGGCTCTGGTGTGCTAGCGGGTCGCACACCTAACGACTAAAACTCAAACTTATGCGCGAAACGGGCAGTTTTAGATCATATACGGGAGGCTTTAGTTAGTTAGTAAATGGGTGCACTAGACTAACTAACTGGAATGGCCCGGAAATTCGATTTAGAGACCATAAAAGATAATGATCCATATGATTAAACAAATCTTGCTATATTTGCCAATTAAATAATATTCAGTTTGTGACATGCAGGAACTAGTCGAACCTGGAATAGGCTTGTTCTAAGAAAGTGTGTACCACTTTTGTGATGTGGAAACGAAAAGTGAAACATTCAAAATAATAGAAGAAAATATTCCAAGTAATAGCAGAATCCATATTCATGATGAAGGTTTATATGTTGTGCATATATCATTTTCTTTCACTTTTTGATTTTGATCTAATACAAATTGAGAAAGTTGTTAGAATTAACAGCGTAGCATCCATCCATAACATCATTTTAGCAAACATCCGTACCATCAGTTTAACACATACAACAAATTCAAACAAGTTTTATTGATTACAGTTAAGCCAAAAGAATTGCTTAAAAAAAAGTTTAGGTAAGCTGTGTTTACATGGGCAAATGTAAAACGATTTAGACAAAGCGATTTATATGAAGCGATGTAGTGGCGCATTTACACGCAACTAGTTTGAAGGCGGAAATCGATATCTGCGCATGAACAAGTCCAGACTAACCAGCGCCAGTTTGGGTTCGTCGACGTCACCACGAGAGAGTGTGGGTTCGACCTAGATCTGTATGGACTGAATCGTATTGGTTTGGAACGGTCAAAACTTCTGCTGAGCAGTGAAACCCTAAAAATAAATGATGAAAAAAATATCTGTGCACAGCTAGCGGTTTCATAGACTAAATTCTATAATATGCGCTTTTGATCGACCGGAAAGTCAACAAACTAAGGTCTCGACTGCGCATGCGTGTGACGCGCTTAAGCTAGATCGATTCATATAAACGACCTCGCTAAGTGGTTTATATAAAGCGAATAATATGAATCGATTCAGCCCTAAAATGCCACAGCGTCGCGTTTACATGGCAAATGTAAATCGATCTAGACAAGTGGTTTTATATGAAGCGTTTTAACTCGCCCGTGTAAACACGGCTGTAGATAGATGTATCGTGTCGATATGCACATTTTCTTATTTTCATTTTAGCACAAAATCATAGAAGCATATTTTGGAAACATTTTGTGGGATAGATTAAATACATATAGTATTTCTTATATATTTAATACATCATCATCATCATCATGCTGTCGGTTGTGATGCGACAAAGACTGCTTTCATTACTTGACTGCCGCTCTCCATTTAGCTCTCTGCTGTGAGAGTGATGTCCATGAGTCAGTCTTAATGTCTCTTAGCTTCAGGTTTCTCTTGATGGTATCCTTGAACCGGAGACGAGGACGCCCTCTCTTTCTTTTAACCAGAAGACAGTTGAGAATAGAGGATCTGCTTTGGTAGCCTGTCTGATGACATCCTCATGAGGTGTTCAGTCCACCGGAGATTCTTTTTGATCAGAAGATCTTCCATAGAGGGCAGCCCTGTCCGTATTTAATACACAGAGTCAGTAATAACTATTTCACTTACTACCCGCCAAAAAGAAGGCAACACCATTAACAATGTAACATGGATACCAAAAATGTGGTACACAGTTTCTGAGAATTACCCGATATCTGCATTATTGCACATGTCTTCCTCTAATGTCTTGTACCAAGTAGTATTACGCTGAATTCTTTTTACTCACTATGCCCATAATTAAATTAAATATTCATCCACCCCCTCCCCCCCCACACATACACACACAGTAGGGGTGTATGACAAGCATGTCTAAATCCGGGTAAAAAACCGCTTTGGTAGGAATCTACTGTAAACAAGCTGTGGATGCCCTTGTTCCAGTGTGCTGTGTTTATCTATATTGGCACGGAGTTGAGGAATTAAGAGAGAATGGAGGAGGGGGTGAAACAAGATGGCGGCTACAAAGAGCACTCGATTAAACTTCTCCTTTTTCGGGGGTAAATATTTTATTCGTCTGACTACATAAACACCCATGTGCTTTAAGCTAAGATTCCTTACACGCGTTATGCGGTATGCGAATGCGAATGCAAATGCAAATGCGGCAAAAAATCGAAATGCCTTGAAGTCAATGGGCTACAGTCCTTATACGTAGTATGCGAATGCAAGTGCGAATGCAAATGCGGCAACTCGATCGGTCCATGTAGCCATCGGTGCGGCACGCGGCATGCGGCAAGCGGTATGTGAATAGAAACATCAGTCGCACGTGTCCATTAGTTTTAGACGAGGAGAGGTGACTGATCATTACGGAACAGTCACACACAGGGGTGCGGAGGGGAAACATATCGTAGTGGTGGTGGTGGGGAGACGGACGGTTACAGGTTGGTAAAAATGCTACCATATCCACAGAAATATGAATACTTATCTATAATTTGGTAATTATATAGGTAGGAACCCCCGTGTGACATTCCAAGAGATACATAGATATAAATGCCATATTAGGTCATATACAGTGCAGTATGGAGTATACTTGTTTATTTTTATTTTTTAAATATAGCCAGTCATGTGCCGCATGCCGCATGCCGCGTGTAAGGAATCATGCCATTCGCATACCGCATGCCGCATACCGCATACCACATAGAAGGAATCCTCCCATTTGCATACTGCATGCCGCATACCGCATGCCGCACACCGCGTATAAGGAATCTTAGCTCAAAGCTACCTACTCCGATGAACTTGATGAAAGCATCACATTTTTAAAGCGAAAACAATGACCTAGATCTGATTCTACATATCTAAATTAGATGCTGGTACACTTATTGTCATCACATAGAAGGGAATACTGAGGCAATTTAATAGACTCTGTTACTGCAGAAGCCTATGGCATCAGTGTTACGTGTTAGTAGATCATGGGATTCGAACCCTTGGGTTCGAACCCTGGTCGAGCCAAACCATTGAAAACTGATAATTGTCGCTTCCTAGGCAGGTGCTCAGCGTTATTAGGATATGACAGCGACTGGTTGCCTCAATGTCGGGATGACATGCCAGAGTGGGATACAGTACAACCCCGTTAAACCAAGCTCGGTTAAACCAAACGATCGGTTAATCAAAACTTTTTTTGGCGGCCCGGCAAAATACTACCATTCATGATATAACAAAGTCAGTTAAACCAAAGTCAGTTAATCCAAACTATCGGTTAATCCAAACAGAATTGTTGGGCCCCAGGCCACTTCTGGTATGGTTAAACCAAACTTTCATCTGGTTATAAGGTCATCTGAGACTTTTTTATATGATAAATAGTAGTATTTTGCCGGGCCGCTGACACAAGTTTGGATTAACCGAACGTTTGGTTTAACTGAGCTTGGTTTAACTGGGTTAGACTGTATATACATGAAAAACAATAATCAAAGTATCCACCTACATTGCATAGTGCATTCATAAGGCACCTGCATTTTTTTCCAAGCCAAAGCTCGGTTAAACCAATGATCGGTTAATCCAAACAAATTTCTAGGGTCCCTTCAAGTTTGGTTTAACGGGGTTATACTGGTGGCCTGGTCTCCAGTCGGGCAGCACTATAAAATTCACCACTGTCACAAGTCGGTATCCATCCTCATATGACCTTAGATGTTGCCAGGACATAAAACTCCAACAACCAACCCAGAAAGCGATGCCGGCAGCATTTTCTTGAACTTGTTAAGTAGTTTATAAAAAAAATTAAAAATTAAAAAATTAAAATGATATCGGGTCTTCCGGCCTGTTCTCCGCGGCGTTGTTGTCCTTGTGCTGCCAGGTTATCGGCTTATCAGATAAAAGATTCAACCCGTACTTACAGTAGCTGTGAAGAACAACCCACTAGAAAAAGTGGTGAAAGGCTGAGTAAATGAAATGAACAGTTAACTTCTTAATTAAAGCTGCATAGTCCGATGAAATATCAAATTTCCAAAACCAAACCAAGTATCTAGATTTGATTTTACATATATAACTTAGATACTGATGCACTTATTAAAGTTGCATAGTCCGATGGTTTTGAATTTCTGTATTTTTTCTGAGAGAAATATATTATTTGGATCACTAGTATCTACTTTACATTAGTTCAAAGTTATTTTCATTTTAAATGGTAAACTTTTGAGATATTTAGAATGAAAACATGGAAAATTAGTTTTGGCAAGCTTGCCAAAACTCTGACACCATAGATTTCTGCAGCAACAGGTTCTGTTAAATTGACTCAGTATTGCTTTCTACGCAGAAACAAATGCTTAATAAGTGCATCAGTATCTAAGTTAGATATGTCAAGTCAAATCTAGATAATTCGTTTGGTTTTGAAAATTTGATATTTCATGGGACCATGCAGCTTTAAGCATTTGTTTCTGCGTAGAAGGCAATACTGAGTCAATTTAACAGAACCTGTTACTGCAGAAGTCTATGGTGCCAGAGTTTTGGCAAGCTTGCCAAAACTAATTTTCCATGTTTGCACTTAAAATATCTCAAAAGTTTACCATTTAAAATAAAAGTAACTTTGAACTAATGTAAAGTAGATACTAGTGATCGATCTAATATATTTATCTCAGAAAAAATACAGAAATTCAAAACCATCGGACTATGCAACTTTAAAGAAGCAAAATATATTCTTCACATATATCTTAATACTTACCTGCTACTTTTGATTTGAAGAATATAACAAAACATGTAGTTTAATATACCCATAGACCCCTCCCCCCCCCCCACCCCCCATCCACATTTGACAAACAACTATTATAACTCAATGACATAATAACATTCAAGACCCACTACCACCACTGAATAACTACATCTTCAACCAGCAATGCACGCAATATAAACCACTATACATGCACAACATGGCACTATTAAAAGACTTACTATTATTAAAACCAAATCTAACTGCTATACAAACACAGCATATGATTTAACCACTAGTGTACATTACTGCACACTCTATCTTGAGGCATATACCTTGCACTATGTTGAGTACCTATGCTGTACACTATGCAGCATAGGCTGCTCCCCCACTTTCTTTTTATGTTCAGAATGGCTTGCACTGCACACAATGCAACACATTCCACTTCCACTATGTACAAATCAAATGTGATCACTCCAATGGCTGGAAGACCAGTTCCACGGCGCTGACAAAATATGTATTCAGATGAATAACAATATTTACCCAAAAAAAGTGTTGTTGCATTCTCTCCCATTTCCCCAAATCTGTGCTGATATAAGTAGCCATTTGATACTGGAACCAGGAATTCCACTTCCTGTTCAATACTAAAGCAATTTTCGCCTGTATTTAGACTATGTTTTTATTCACCCCTACTGCAAGCACGCGGTGAATCTTTTATCTATCATCCTATCAGATAGCGGCCAGGTGAGGTGAGGAGGGTGATGAGATCCCTACAACAATAACCGATATGGCTCCACGGCGACCCGGTGTACAACCTCAGTATATCGGGTTTTCACTCGGCGTCTCTCACGCACACACACACACTCCACCCACCCACCCTAGATACAAGATTCACCCCTACACAGAGTAGGGGTAAATCACAACGTAGTCAAAATATGGCCGAAAATTGCTTTAGTATGGAACAGGAACTGGAATTCCTGGTTGGTTGGTTGGTTGCTTGTTGAAGTTTTACGTCCTGGCAACATCTAAGGTCATATCAGGACGGGTACCGACTTATGACAGTGCACACTCATGGCGACTGTATAGTGCTGTCCCATCGAGAGATCAGTCAGCCGGCATCATGACCGAATATCACACTCAGTCACATTATCCTGACACTGAGCCAACCAGTCCTTGCCCAATCATGTTAATGCCGAGTGCCAGGCTAGGAAGTGTCAAGTATAAATTTTGACGTGATTGGTTTGACTCGATGAGGGTTCAAACCTGTGGGTTCCAATCCTATGATCTACCAAAATGGGAGATGGATGCTCAGCTCGTTAGGCCATCCCGACTGGTCCCTAGATAAAAGATCCACCCCTTTGCAGGGTGAATGACAACATAATCTAACTAAATACAGTACAACCCCATTAAACCAAGCTCGGTTAAACCAAACGATCGGTTAATCCAAACTTTGTTCACCAGCCCAGCAAAATACTACCATTTATCATATAAAAAAGTTGGTTAAACCAAAGTCAGTTAATCCAAATTTTTGGTTAATCGAAAAAGATTGTCGGACCCCAGGCCACTCCGGTATGGTTAAACAAAACTTTCATGTGGTTATAAGGTCACCTGGGGCACCACAGACTTTTTATATGATAAATGGTAGTATTTTGCTGGGCCGCAGAAAAAAAGTTTGGATTAGCCGATCATTTGGTTTAACCGAGCTTGGTTTAACAGGGTTATACTGTATACACATAAAAAAAACAGTAATCAAAGTGTCCACATACATTGTATATTACATGTGAAATACACGCTTATTCAAAGTCAAAGTCAAAACCAAAGCTCCGTTAAACCAATGATCGGTTAATCCAAACAAATTTCTAGGGTCCCTTCAGGTTTGGTTTAACGAGGTTATACTGTGTGGGCGAAAATTGGTTTAATATGGAAAAGGAAGTAGAATTCCTGGTTCCAGTATCCAATGACTACCTATATCGGCACACAGTTGGTGAAATGGGAGAGAATGCAAAAAGACAAGATGGTGACCACAGAATGCTGTCGATATGACTTTTAAAGTCCATCAAACTACATGTTTTATTACATTTTTTCATCTCAAATTTAGTGGGTAAATATGCAGCTGTATATAAAGAATATATTTTGCTTCTTAAATTAAAAAAAATGTATATACTAATTTCATTTACCCAGCCTTTCGCTACTTTAAAAATAAAAAGGTTGTACTTAACCCCTACTCTAGGTAGTGGTGAATATATTATCACCCCTTTCCCCCTGCCCCTGCCCCTGCCCCTGCCCCAGCCCCTGCCCCAGCCCCTGCCCCTGCCCCTTCCCCTTCCCCTGCCCCTTCCCCTGCCCCTTCCCCTGCCCCTGCCCCTGCCCCTGCCCATGCCCATGCCCATGCCCATGCCCATGCCCATGCCCATGCCCATGCCCATGCCCATGCCCATGCCCATGCCCATGCCCCTCCTCCCTCCCCCCCTACTCCCTCCTCCCTCCTCCCCTATCCCTCCCTTCCACCTACCCCGTCACCCCCCGAAGGTCGCCGAGGCCGATGGGGTGGTGCCCGGCGACCGGAGCGCCCCCAGCGGTGTCCGATCGCACTATGAAAACAATGAGGTACAGAGAACAAACGATAGTATTTGTGTTTGTGTCTGCCGGTCCAAAGATCGCCCGTCGGCCGGCCGGGGAAAGATTGACCTCGTGTCGGTCACTACGGTCTGTCTGGCTCGACGCCAAAACACCGGGCCCAGATGTTGTGAGTGTACATAGACGGCGAGGTGCACGCGACCAGCCAGCGAATGCGATGTGGAAATTGGGTGGGCTGGTAGGTGGGTGGAAGGGAGGGAGCGACAGGCGACTGGCTAGTATTACTATTAGTAATGCTTGCTGCTAACCGGACATGACGCCCTGACAAAAGCCGAGTTCACACCAGCACGTTAAATCGCCTCAACTAGTTCGCCTCCTATAGTTCAGCTCACATTCGCCGTGTGGACGCGACCCTAAGGCGGATTAGGGCTGATTCGCCTCAACTAGTTCGCCGCATGTAAACCGCGTCGTGAGGTAGCTTATATGAAACGAACTAGCTTAAGTCGGCCCACCTTGCCTGTGTGGACAGTAGCGGTTTACTTGATGCGGATTAAGCATGTCACACTATATGATATAATTTGGTCTATGAACCTGCTAGAGGTGCACATATATTTTTTTCATGATTTATTTTAAGGTTTTCACTGCCCAGCAGAAGTCTTGACCGTTCTAAACCAATATGATTCAGTCCATACATATCTAGGTCGAACCCACACTCTCTCATGGTGACGTCGACTAACTGAAACTGGCGCTGGTTAGTCTGGACTTGCTCATGTGCAGATATCGATTTCCGCCTTAAAGCGCTCCGTGTGTGGACACGACACTAGTTCGGCCATTGCGTCTGGTTTACACTGGTTTAAGTAAAAAATAATCAAACAAGCCCAACAATAAAGTGTTTGTGGTATCATGTAATGAGGTTCAAGACCTGCCCGGCCACATCTCAGTGAAACCACATCATACACAGGTACCGAACCAAATATCCGCCAAGCTTCGAACCGGAAGTGGTCCAGATTTCTGGATTTTGTGGTTGTCTGGAGACAGCCGAAGTGGTGTTCTCTGTGGCGGAGTGGTTAGAGTGTCTGACTTTTTTCTAGGTCAGGCTCCGAATCTGAAGGTTGGTGGTTCGATTCCCCATGCCCCCACCTCTGCCAATTTGGATTTCCACCGCTGTGTATAACTTACAGCGTCATCAAAGGCTAGTTGCTCTCATACCATGTCTATGTGGTGTGGGAGGTTAAAAATCCCTTGGGTCGGTAAAAGTGTAGGCTTGGGCTTTCTATCGAAAAACTGTCTAATGGTGAAAACAAGTCTATTCAGACTTATCCCTGAGAGGCAGTATAAATCTTCACACACAAAAAATCGACCAAATAAACAATGAAAAGTAAAGATATAATATATATGCTATGCAATATATCTATTTATTATATATAATAAATATAATAATATACATTATGTATATTTATTATTTATGTGTATTATATATATTTATTTATTATGTATATTACATATGTATATATGAAACAAAACGGCCATGCCACAAACTACAGCAAACCCGCAACATTAAAAAACTAGCCAGTTAAACAAAAATAACCGGCTTTCTGATAATTCTTGATTTCCAGAAGCCGGGTACGAGCTTTGGTACCTCTGCAAATAAACATTGATAGGCTTTACGAATATTTTTTTTTAAAATCATTTATTGAGGGAGGGGATCCAAAGGGCACTGAAACATTAGAGACTCTTACAGAACAACACACGGACGGTCGGGTTTGATTTCATTTGATTACTCCCATTTTAACTCACCAGTTACAGGTTTTTGTCTGGAGTCTGGTTCGTTGTTGGAGTTTAACATCCTGGCAACATCTAACGTCATCACATTGATCTGACTAAAATTAATCTAATTTTATGACACTACTGTTACTATATTGCTATGGAACTTTTGGGTTATAGAATTTCATTGTTTTACATGGTGCAAATTGTGTATTCAACAGTTATTGTATACCTCATTCTATATACCTTTTGTGTAAATAACCCTGAATTGAAAACTGGCTGGAAGACCAGTGCTATGGCACTGGTGAAAGACTTATTCAGCAGAATAAACATATTTATCAAAAAACTTTAAAAAAAAATTAAAATGTCAGGATGGGTACCGACTTGTGACAGTGCACACTCATGGCAACTTTATAGTGACTTAATATTCCACTCAGTCACATTATCCTGACACTGATCGAACCAGTCCTTGCCCTATGCTATTAATGCTGAGTGCCTGGCTAGGCTAGGAAGCGACAAGTATCAATTTTTAAGTCATTGGTTTGACTCGACCAGGGTTCTAACCCGTGAATTCGAATCCCACGATCTACTAAAATGGGAGAAGGGCGCTCAACTCATTCGGCCATCCCGTCTGGTGCGGCTGGAGTCTGGTTGGTTGGTTGTTGGAGATTTCCATCCTGGCAACATCTAAGGTCATATCGGGATGGGTCTGATGTTTGAAGTCTGGATCCCTCTCTTTACATATGCAGTGGGAGAGGTCTCAATATCCATAGTTCTATTTTGATTACCTGCCTGCAGTTATAGTTCACATTAGATTAAATACTGTGGGTGAGGCAGAAGTTGGGGAAGGGGGGGCGAATGCATTCAACCCCACTAGAACTCCACCAAAGCGCATAAGGAGACACAATGATAATAACACCTTGTTCCCCTACAATTTATACTTGTATAATACGTTATACATCATATATATATATACACATATATAGAGAGAGATAGACAGATAGAGAGAGAGAGGGAGAGAGGGAGAGAGGGAGAGAATCGACCAATGGGCGCGTTTGCAGGATTCGATCCTCGCGCGAGTGCGGGATTGCCCTGGATGGTGGCGCCACCGGCGGAATGCGACGGGACTAATTGGCGATCCTCCCAGTCTCACTGCTTTAAAAATGTGTGTTGTATTCTCGGCTCATGCAATTCTACCTGAGCCAGATTAAGGTGTAAAACCTACTCCAACCCAATTCCAAGAGCAGCCTAGGTGGCAGTAGCGGGGTTCCTCTAAAGAAATATGTCAGAATGACCATATGTTTGATGTCCAATAGCCAGTGATAAAAATTAATGCGTTCTAGAGGCGTTGTTAAAGCTGATTAGTCCAATGAAATCATCAAATTTTCAAAAACCAAAACAATGATCTAAATTTGATTCTACATATCTAGCTTAGATACTGATGCACTTATTCAGCATTTGCACCAGACAGAAGGGAATAATGAGGCAATTGAATATATCGTGTTACTGCAGAATGCTATGGTGTCAGAGTTTTGGCAAGGTTGCCAAAATTAATTTAGCATGTTTCCACTTCAAATATTTCAAAAGTTAGCCACTTAAAATAAAAGTTACTTCAAGCTAAAGTAAGGTAGATTATAATGATCAACCTAATGTATTTATCTCGGAAAATTTCTGAAACTCGAAACCATCAGACTATGCAGCTTTAAATAGAACAAACTTTACTTTCCAAACCAATTTCATGTTTAATGTCGTTATTCTGTAGGCTGTGATATATATAAATATATAAATATATAAATATATAAATATATAAATATATAAATATATAAATATATAAATATATAAATATATAAATATATAAATATATAAATATATAAATATATAAATATATAAATATATAAATATATAAATATATAAATATATAAATATATAAATATATAAACATATAAACATATAAACATATAAATATATAAATATATAAATATATAAATATATAAATATATATATGTGTGTGTGATGGATAAGTATTATGCGAGTATAAAGGCATGGAAGGGAATTATATGTTTATTTACTACCTTATTATTGATGGGGTGGCTTACTTGATGTATGCCCCTCCCCCTCCTCCAACCACGTGACCGGTGGCGCTGCCACTGGCACGATTCTAACCGGGACACTACACTGTCACTCGCGACCGGGAAGTTATATATATAGAGAGCGACTGAGAGAGACAGGAAGAGAGACAGACGCATACAGAGACATACAGGGCGAGACTTGAATATTCTAGTTGACATTCCTATAGCTTTCACGAAGACATTATTTACGAGACCCTGAGACATTCAAAAACGGACGTACATCATAATATGAGGCAGGCATTTATGGGGCGTGTCCACAAATGCCTCAGGCACAGACAATTTGTCCTTTTGAAGATTGAACACGAAAAATGTTCCGGCTAAATTAGTGCGCCCTTGGGCTCTACGCCTGAGTAGGACTTCGTTAGAGTAAGGTCATCTCAAGGTCACGTGTATCTTAAACTCTCGACTATTCCCGCCAAAAGTAAGCAGGCTCAACCTGACGCTTTGATGTTGTTGTTGTTTACTGTTTTACGTCCTATCAACATCTAAGGTCATATCAGGACGGGTACCGACTTGTGCGCACTCATGGCGACTTTATAGTGCTGCCCCACTGGGGAGACCAGGCCTACCACCGGGACCATGGCCCACACAGTCACATTATCCTGATGCCATGCTAACCAACCATTGTCTTATCCTATTAATGCTGAGCGCCAGGCTAGGTAGTGACAAGTATCAATTGTGTATGTCATTGGTTTAACTCGGCTGGGATTCGAACTCCGGACCTTCCACCGCATGGAAAGCCTGCGCTCTCCCGATTCAGCCTCCACGTCCGGTCACGTTTTGATCTCCGCAATAATTATTATGTCCGATGTAAACAGGGCCCAGCAGAAAAAAAAACCAGTTCTTTCTGCCAAAAGGAAACAAGGTGACCCTGAAGTGTTAAGCTATGCAACTTCTTCTTTTCTTCGTGGGGGCTTTATAACATTGATGGTTACAGGCTAGTGGTATGCGGGTAATGCAGTACCTTGGATACATTAGGTGCTAAAATACCTCAGGGAGTTTGACGCCCCTGTCTTGCAAAGTTGTAAACCACTCCCTTGTGGTACAAGTTCTGGTTCTTGATAGAATCAAAGGCTAAGGGAGCAAACCCTAACAGAAAACCATGTTATCGTGGCAGCATTTTGGGCGGTGATGAATGGAACTCCCAACATCTCCCGACCAGCCACTGCAGGGACAAATAGTTTGCGCCTGTCTTGACATGTTCTTGCCGGTGTGAGACCTCTATTTGCTCCCTGAGAGAGTGCCGCTAGTAACTTGCTAAAGCCAGCAGCACTTCAACACTTTGCAAGCAGCTTTTATGAAATGTACAACCGCGCAAAGTGGCGGTTGAGTAACGAAAGCAGTCTTTGTCGCATTGCGACTGACATCATGATGATGATGATGATGATGGTTACAGGCTGCAGATCTGCAGCGTTATAAACGGCACCAATAAATCGGTCTATTTCTGGCTGAAGTGTAGACTTCTGGGAGGGGGGGCGGAGAGTTTGTAGAACTAGGGTGTACTTGACTATGATAACGATGAATCGTTGAAGCGGAACCAGGTCTTGGCTGGTCTGATTTGAGCAGAGCACTCGTGTCCAGTCGCCGATGGTGTGAGAGGAGGAGGGGAATGTGGGATCTGCAGCAAGAAGGTGGAAAGCAAAACAAGGAAAAAGGAAAAGGGCCCCACCAAGAAAATAACTCCCTTGATATGGGGAAGGAGAAAGCCCGGGCAAAAAAAGAAGAAAGGGTCGAATTGAGGGAAAAGAAGCGAGGAGAGTTGAGTCAAAGGGCTGTGCCTCCGTGCCCTGTGGTGACCAGTCGACGAGCCGGAGACACGGATGGAATAAGGTAGAAGGTGAGGCTGAGCCACCTCCCCCTGCAGTATTTTTTAGACATATCCAGGACAGGAGACCGGCAGCTGAAAGGTGATATAAGAGGTGTGGACAAAGCGGGGTCTGGACAGCAAGTGCAGGTTTTAATTACTATGCACACGTGAGCAGGAACAGCAGGAACAGCAGAAAAAAAGAAAAATCATCAAGTTAATCCTGGTTCTTATTCACAAATAATACGTACTGTTGTGTCAGGGTGGCTCATTTAAAGTAGAATATAGTCTGATGGTTTTCAGTTCCTCTCATTTTCTAGGATAAATATGTTAGGTCTACCTTAAGGCCCTGTCACATTATGGCGTATGGCGGGAGCGTATTGAAAACCTACGTAGGTCCTGCGCGTGCCGGCCTATGATGACATTTGGTGACCTTTCGGGTGGTTTTGAGCGTATGTGGAACCTACGAGGAGCGTACGAGGAGCGTATGAGGAGCGTATGGGAGCGTATGGGAGCGTGCTGTGACATTTTTTGACAGTATGGGCCATACGCCCTCATAGGTCGAGTTTTTTTTTAGCATGCACAAAAAAATTTGGACGGACGGATTTATGAAAGCGTATGGCGGCGTATGCCTCATACGCTTCACATACGCCGGCATCTGGCGGCATCTGGGGGCGTATGAGTAGCGTATGCGTAGCGTATGAGTAGCATATACAGCGTATGCCGACGTATATGACGTAACGCGCTTACGCCGCCATACGCTCCCGCAAAAAACCCTAATGTGACAGCCCCTTTACTTTAGTTTGAAGTGACTTTGTTTTAAAATGACTAAGTTGGGAGATATTACAATGTTGAACTGTAAACATGGCAAATTAATGTTGGCAGCTTTGTCAAAACTGACCCCATAGGCATCAATTGTAATAAGTTCTATTAAATGGGAATAATATCCCCTCTTATGCAGCAACAACAAAAAATAAGTCGAAGCATCAAATTGTCGAAAGCAAAGCACTTATCTAGATTTGAACCTACATCTTCGACTTAGTTTTTTTGTGTTGCATCAGGACGGGGCAATTTGTTAGTACACCAGGGCCATGCCCTGGAGGCCCCTGTTAATCATTGGTAAAGGCAAGGGGGTCATTGGGACCCACTCACAAGCACGCTAGTGTCACGGTGTGCAAGAGAGGGCGAGGGGGGAGGGTGTGTGGGGGTGTGAGGTGTGGTGTGTGTGTGGGTGTGGAGTGGGGTGGGGGCTACTAGCACTTAGGGTGTCTGGGATCATCCATGTGACAGCTCAGCCCGCCTCCTAAATTCCAGTACCCTACATCTGAGTAAAGCCGGGTAGATATTTAGGAAAGCAAGGCTCGGTATGTGAGAAACATTGCCCCAGTCCAAAAGCATTGCGCTGAGCATAAGGCCTGACGAAACAAGATAATGATATGGTTGGGGAGTGTGGGGGAGGGGGGTAGACGCAAAGGCTGCATTTACACACGGGATAGCCGGGTTTGGTGAAATGTGCAAATTTATTTACACAACCTATCATACACACCAGTATTTCAAGGGGGCGTGAGTGGAGAATCAGACTTTCAACAAGTTTTTTTAATTTATTTAATTTATTTAATTCATTTAATTCATTTTATTTTATTTATTTTATTTATTTTATTTATTTTATTTATTTTATTTATTTAATTCATTTAATTTATTTAATTTATTTATTTTATTTATTTTATTTATTTGTGGACACCTACCTTTCCATATGGCCATGACGATGGGGACGATAACGATCAAGCCCAAGATGGCTTAGGCCATGCTACGAGGACGTTGGCTAGGAAATTCTATGGTGATATGTTGATCTGAAACTCATTTTATAACCTACAATTTGGGTGTCAAAATATGAATAAATGAAGAGCGATGGCTGAATGAGTTAGAGCATCCGGCTCCCGTGTTGGTAGATCGTGGGGTCATGGGTTCGAATCCTGTTGAGTCAAACGAATGACTTAAAAATTGATACTTGTCACTTCCTAGCCAGATGCTCAGCATTACGAGCAGTGGAAGGAGGAAGACCAGTCATCTGTGACTGAAATTTCCCCTGCTTAAACAACTAATGTATCCCCCCCCCAAAAAGGGGGGGGGGGGAAATGAGTACAGGCGTAAACGCCAATCCAAAAACTTACTTCAAATTTGTGTAATCGACCTGAAGGTAATTTTAGTTCTCACTATTTCCAGGTTGGTTGTGAAGAAATGGCTATGGACCGATGACTAATACAAATACGAATTTTTAAAATAACTTTTTGAGCGTTTTACTCCCATGTTTAAGTCAATTTTGGATTGGCATTTAGAAGGATTTGCGCCTGAACTCTTCAAATATTAATTTCAAGTCTGTTATTGCTGGCTTTTCAAATATATCAGTTGATCCACCACTGGATGCGATCACCAAATTGATAAGAGTGCTGGGTGATTTCCCATATTGGAGGTCGGCCGATTGAACCCGGGCCAAGTGAAACCAATGACTTTAAAAACATATACTTGCCGTAGCCCAGCCTGCTAGGAATAGGATAGGGCAAAGGCTGGTTTGTTCAGTATCAGGATAATGGGACTGAGTTATGGTGTCCATTTCCTGGTCTCCCAGTGGGGCAGCACTAACAAGTTACCAACAGTGCACACTGCCATAAGTTGATGCCCATCCTGATATAGCCTTAGCTTGGGTGGCTGGTTTTTGGAGTTTTACATCCTGGCAACACCTAAGGTTACATGAGGATGAGTACCGCCTTGGGACAGTGCGCACTCATGGCGACTTTATAGTGCTGTCCCACTGGGTTACAAGGCCTCCAGCTATGACCTTAGATGTTACTAAGATGTAAAACACCAACAAAAACAACTTCGCTCCAATCACCTCCTACTACAGCAGCAAACTTCTTACAAGCAGCAGGTGTGAACAAAATAAAACAGGTGTCCACAACCAAAGGATATTTAATTGGGAGACCAGGAAACTGGCAGCATAACTCAGTCACATTATCCTGATACTGAACAAACCAGCCTTTGCCCTATCCTATTCCTCGCAATGCAAAGCGCAAGGCTAGGTAAGAGCAAGTATACATTATTTTAAGTCATTGGTTTGACTTGGCCAGGATTCAATCGGCTAACCTCTAACATGGGAAACCAGCAAGCACTCTTATCAATTTGTTGTGAATTATAGTTTCTTCTTTTGATTGTTGTTGGACAGTTAGAGACCTCTGATGGTTACTCTATTCGGTCTGATAAATTTGTATTGAAACCACTTACTCGTAGATAGGACTTTTTATCTTGGGCGCAAGGGCCACATGCATGAAGCGGTGTTAGAAAGCCTATCCCGGTGATACCAGTGTTGCAGTTTGAGCGCCCTGCCAGTTTCAGCTGACTGCATACACTCAAACTCAAGGCATTGTCAATGGTCGTGAGCAATCTTCATACAGAAAATACAGAAGAAGTGAAATACCTCTAAAACCACAAAACCTATTAACAAATCGCTTAGTACACATATAGAAAACATCTTTACCAAAAAGATTATATTAAATTTATAAGGTTAGGGTTCTATTTATTTTGAATAAAACTAATGTTTTGCACTGCGCGTATCGTCAAACTCAAGGCATTGTCAATGGTCGTGAGCAATCTTCATACAGAAAATACAGGAAAAGTGAAATATCTCTAAAAGCACACCACCTAGAATCAAATCGCTTGGTACACATATAGAAAACATCTTTACCAAAAACATTATATTAAATTCATAAGGTTAGTGACGTTGCTGTTAGATTTTGATGCATGCGCATGAAACTGACAGTCAGCTGAAACTGGCAGGGCGCTCAAACTGCGACACCGGCCACCGTGGTATGCATGAAGTGGTGTTAGCACTATCCTCGACACCCTAACCGCGTTAGCCTATCCCTGTTTCATAGCAGGGTTACCGCGATCTCTGCAAGGATAGCTTTGTTTCATTTTGTTTGTTGCGGTTTTACGTCCTAGCAACATCTAGGGTCATATCAGGAAGGGTACCGACTTGTGACAGTCCACACTCATGGTTATTTTATAGTGCTGCCACACTGGGAGACTAGGCCACCAGCACCATGACCTGATATCCCACTCAGTCACATTATCCTAACACTGAGCTAACCAGTCCTTGCTCCTAATAAAGCCGAGCGTTAGGCCAGGAAGCGGAAATAATCAATTTCTAAGTTATTGGTTTGACTTGACAGGGAACCAGACAGGATGGCTGAATGAGTTAGAGCGTCCGTCTCCCTTGTTGGTAGATCGTGGAGTCGTAAGTTCGAACCCTGATCGAGTCAAACCAGTGACTTAAAAATTTATACTTGTCTCTTCCTAGCCTGGCGCTCGGCATTATTAGGATAGGTCAATGACTGGTTGGCTTAGTGTCAGGATAATATGACTGAGTGGGATATCAGGTCATGGTGCTGGCAGCCTGATCTTCCAGTGGGGCAGCACTATAAAGTCGCCGTGAGTGCGCACTGTCACAAGTCGCTACCCGTTCTGATATGACCTTAGATGTTGCTAGGACTTCAACACCAATAAACAAACAAACTTGACCAGGGTTCGAACCCCACGAACTACCAAAACGCGAGACGGACGATCAACTCATTCGGCCATCCCGTCTGGTTGTCTTATAAAATGAATGGGCTGCATTGAATCTAATGGACACACGTAGATAAATCACACCAATTTCTCTGTGTTAAAAAAAAAAAACCCCACAAAACTATCCCGAACTGTCAAAAGTTTGAATTTGACAAATTTAGTGAATCGTTTAACAATGCTGCTGATTTATTTGCAGCTAAACCCCCTACTGTGTTTCACAGGGGTAGATCAATTTTTTATCTTCTTGTTCTGATTTGTAAAGGAGAAAGGGTAAAATCAATATTGGTTCAAAGAGAGGTTGACTGATGTGCACGTCATTGAATGTCTCTTACGGCAGCAGTTGTTACATATACAGTAAAACCTCTCTAACCGACCACCTCCACAGATCGACCACTCCCCTATATCGATTGCTTTGTTTGGGTCCCAAATGGTCGCCCTTACAATATCATTGTCATCATCATCATCATCATGCTGTCGGTCGCAATGCAACAAAGACTGCTTTCATTACTTGACTGCCGCTCTCCATTTAGCTCTCTGCTGTGAGAGTGATGTCCATGAGTTGGTCTTAATCTCTCTCAGCTTCAGGTTTCTCTTGATGGTATCCTTGAACCGGAGACGAGGGCGCCCTCTCTTTCTGTAACCAGAAGACAGTTGAGAATAGAGGATCTGTTTTGGTAGCCTGTCTGGTGACATCCTCACTGAAATGTCCCAGTCCACAGTCATATTCTATTTGATCAGAAGACGTCATTCCATAGAGGGCAGCACCTCGTCAATGTTTGAGTATTTCCTTATTTGTAACTTTGTCCTTCCAGGTTAGCCTCATCATGAGGCTAACCTGGAAGCCTAAACATCTGAAGGGTGCATTCCTTACAACGTATGCAATGCGAGTGCACTGCAAATGCACTGCCAGCGACAACCCGACATGTAGCCTCCCAGCACATGCGGCAGCGGCATGCGTAAAGCATCAGTCGCATGGTCCGTTCGATTTAGAGAGGGACTGACTGGAATGGTCACACACAGGGTGCGGAGCAGACACACAGGCATCGAGGGTGCGTGTCATGTGATTAGTGTGTGCGGGGGAGACTTGGTAGTAGTGTATGTGTGGTCATGGTGGTGGTGTGATGTGCCATGTATTAGTTATTTTCTCCAATTCTCCAAAGAACTATTCTAGTCTATAGGTAGGTACCCGTGTGAGACTTGCCGCATCCCATAGAAGAAGATCGTTACGCGCATGCGCATACCGCAACCGGTTAGAATGCACGCTTTAGGTCATATCGGGACGGTTGAAACATTTGTTTTCGAACTGAATAATTACAACCATTTCTGGCAGTAAGTGCCAACATCTGTTGTTATTGTTTGTGAGGGTATTTTGTGTTGATTTTTAGCGTAGGTTCAACATCTAAGGTCATATTAGGACAGACACCGATTTGTGACAGTTGCACACTCATGTCAACTTTATTGTCAGCCATTTATTTATTGTTTAATTAAAGTCATTTCAAAGTAAAGTAAGTTAGATAATAAAAATCAACCTGCCATATTCCCCTAATGATATTGCAGAAACTCAAATTCCAAAACCATCGGACTATGCAACAAAAAAACTTTCATGAGCTACCGGAAGAAGCGGTGGAAGCAACTACCATAAATCAATTTAAGAATGCGCTGGACAGGGCCTGGGCCAGAGAAACATTCCTGTACGATTTCGAGGTGGCATACCACTAGAGCTGAGAGCTACGAGCTTTGTATAGGCTATGACAAGCCTGCATCAAAGAAGAGGATAATAATAATAATAATAATAATGAATTCAGTACATCAACATTTTAATTGAACTCTGACGACCTCTGGTGGGTTCGAGGGGAACTAGAGCGGCAGATCCTGCTCGCCATCTGGAGGGGAAAGATGGAAACTAACCCTAACCCGCTGAACTAGAGCGGAACCAGACGGACACAATGGTGTACCGTACGGAAGGTCGGGAGTTCGAATCCTGGGCGAGTCAATGAGTGAAGGAGAAGATCTTTCCATGCACCTCCCCTCTTGCTCGGAAGCAATACATATACAGTAAAACTTCTCTTACCGAACACCTCCACAGATTGACCACTCCCCTATACCGATCGCTTTATTTGGGTCCCAAACGATCGATCGCCCTTACAATACCATTGTAATGAAATTAAAAACTCCTTAAGCCGACCACCTCTGTAAATGGACCATTTAAGGTCGGTCCCATGGTCAGTCGATTTAGAGAGGCTTTACTGTATATATATGTGTATATATATTATATATATATATATATATATATAATTGAAGAGGCCAGCCGCAAAACCCACTAAGTCCACCTGACCTCATTTATTTTTCAACAAAGTTGTTTTTGTAACGGATGGTAATTTAAATTCTTACTAATTCCACTTTTCTTGTTATGAAATAGTTAATGAGCAATGAACAAACAAAATATGAACGTAAAAAAAAGAAGAATCTTTTGAAAGTTTTATTCCAGTGGTTACCTCAATTGGCTGAAGTGTTTATGTGCAGTTGTACCTAAATTATTCATATGCATATGTATATTTATGAATTCACACACATACACATATACATATATATATATATATATATATGTATGTATATATGTATATACGGCGAGACCCGGTTATAATTCGACCGTTGGGATCCATACAAAGTCATCGCGAAAAAAGTGGTTCCGCGCCAGATCGGGATTCAGCTTACTGAATTACCTGTGAATTCTGGGCAATAAGATGCATCAGATATATTTTTATTCACAATTTCCTGACATAGTATACAAACAAAAACTAATCTATATATGTACTCTATAATTTATTATGTGGATATAAATAACGGCATCCCCTTAAATGTTTCTCTCTAACCATCATATCTTCCATGTTATTTGCTGCGGAACGGGCATTCTCTCCTCTCCCGCGCCTCCAAAACCATGAGCCAACTGTCACTCTGCTTGCTTTCAAAACTATATATATATATATGTATATATAAATAAATATATCAATATTATAAATAAATATATACATATATAATATGTATATAAATATATATATAAATATATAAATATATATATAAATATATATATAAAAATACATATATAGTTATATATATGTTTGTGTTATTTTCGTCAAATAATTAATATATATATTTATATATATAAATATATATAAATATTATATATATAAATATATATATAAAGATATATATATATATATATAATATATATATATAAATATAAATATAACTATATATATATAAATATATATAAATATATATATATATATAATTATATGAGGAGCTGAGGCGCAAATCCAGATAAACACTAATCCCAAAATTGACTTAACATTTAAAATATCTTCCTGGAGGTAATTCTAATTCGTACTAATTCCATGTTGGTTGTGAAGAAATGGCCATAGAGCACACACAAAGAGTTTAAAATGAACCTTTCGAAGGTTTGACTCCAATGTTTATCTCAATATTCGGATTAGTGTCAAAGACCCTATAATACTAAGACGGCTCACTCAGCCTGTATGTACTGTGTAATCAAAATGATCAAACCCACCACTTGGTGCACTGGCTGTTCTCTTGGTTAAACAGGTGCTATATTATATGTCAAATGTATATATGAATGTGAAAGGTGTGTGATTTGTTTGTCTGGCAATGATGATGATGATGATGTGTATTTGTTCATAGCAATTTCATATTGATGTGTATTCATACTTACCTATCTCATATATAATATAATTGTATGTGTTTACATGTGAAACACCAACCAGCAGCCGGGCTGATCAAACCCACCACAAGGTGGCACTGCGAAATTTACATTACCATGGGAGAGATGGGGAGTGAGCCGTCTTAGTATTATAGGGTCTTTGTTAGCGTTTACAAGGTTTTGCACCTGAACTCTTCATGCATATATATATATATGGCTTATAATTAACTGCGGCATTAAGGTGGTGAGTGGCACTCACCTGTGTGTACAATAAGCCAGTCAACACCTGCTTATTATTCATGATGTTATTCTTACCTGCGTGAATCTGAACACACATAAGGCGAGTTCTGTTCACCACACTGCCCCCACAACTCCACTTACCGCCAATAAAGGAGCAGAGTGTTCGCTTCACCAACCCAGGCAGTCGGCAACTCGCAGTATACAGTAAAACCTCTCTAAATCGACCAACCATAGGACCGACTTTAAATGGTCCATTTCGGGAGCTGGTTTAGGGAGTTTTTTTTTTATCATCACAATGACATTGTATGGGCGATCGTTTGGGACCCAAATAAAGCGATCGATATAGGGGAGTGGTCGATCTGTGCAGGTGGTCGGCTAGAGAGGTTTTACTGTAAATACCAAAACATTGTGGCCGATGGAAACATTTTGCAGTGTTGCCAACTCTCATGAGATTCCCGTGAGAGTCATGGAAATTGAAGGTTCTGATCAGTCACCTCACGAGTCACGGATCGACTCCCCCCAACATCCCACCAATTTCACGCAAAGGTACCAACAATAACAAAGGTTGTGTTTTTCAAATTCAAATCCTCTAGTACAGTGTACTTTTGATTAAATACAGGTAAACATCATGTTATGCATATGCTAAAATATCAGCCTATAAAACTCCTTGGAAATGCCCTCAAACATGCCATTTTAAAGCCATTTTCAACAAGATTTCCGGGGGGATGCCCTCTAGACGCTCCTAGCAAGCTCTCAAATGCTACCACAGTGGCCGTATTCGATTAACACGACCCAGGCGACTCGAGTCACCTGAGTGGCTAGAATTTCTAATCGAACACCGCGAGTGGAGTCGACAAATACCCTGCCATGTGTAAAAAGTCCCTACCCCAGTAACCCACTTCTTGGCTGGGGGTGGCTAGGAGCGATAACATCACATTTGTGCTGGTACCTGTAGGATAACAGCTACCAGTCCAAGTCCTACGTGTTGTTTTAACGCTTTTTTTTAATAACCCAGATTGTCAGCTTATACAATCATAAAATACTTTAAATCCTATGTTGCTGTAATTGTATTGGTTATTAACAACAACAACAAAGTTTTGGATTAAGCCACCATGTTTTCCACCCCGAGCGTGGAGAAGCATATTCGTTTATTCAACCCGAGCCTGTAGGATGTGCGCATGCGCCAAAAAGTGGCTCGGGTGACCAGAGTTGATTAATCAATTACGCCCTCAGTTTCCACCGGGTGTGGTGGCCATCGGTAGAGCGCAAGCCTCCCATGCAGGAGATCGGGAGTTCAATTTCCGGTCGAGTCAAACCAATGGCTTACAAAATCGATTCTTGTCAATTCCTAGCCAAGCGCTCAGCATTAATAGAACAGGGCAAGGACTGGTTAGCTCAGTCAGGATAATGTAACTGAGTGGGATATCAGGTCATGTGGCTTGTGGCATGATTTACAAATGCGGCAGCACGTGGTATTTTCTGTGGCAGAGTGGTTAGAGTGTCTGACTTTTTTCTAGGTCAGACTTCTAATCTGTAGGTTGGTGGTTCGATTCCCCATGCCCCCCCTCACCTCTGCCAATTTGGATTTTCACTGCTGTGTATAACTTACAGCGTCATCAAAGGCTGGTTGCTCTCATACCATGTCTATGTAGTGTGGGAGGTTAAAAATCCCTTGGGTCAGTAAAAGTGTAGGCTCGGGCTTTCTATCGACAAACTGACTAATGGTGAAAACAAGTCTATTCAGACTTATCCATGATAGGCAGTATAAATCTTCAACAACAACAACTATAATAAAGTCACCATGAGCGCGCACTGTCACGAGTTGATACCGTGCTGATATGACATTAGATCTTACCAGGACAACAAACTCCAACAACCAACCACTCGTGTTCCACACCCGCAACGCAAAACCTCAAGGTTTCACAGGACCTCCAGGTTGGCAAGACTGCTTCTGAAGAGTTCATTTTGTGGTGTCGTGGAGACCCTTGTCAGTCACCTCGGCTGACACTTGGCGAGTGCAGACAGCCACTTACTACACTGCAAGGCCGGGTACCAGCCAGCCGATGGGATGTCAACTATAAATTAGACACCACCCTGGTAAGGTGACACCATGAACCATTACACATTCAGCTGTCGCTTTCATCATCCCCACACACACACCCCTTTAAAATTAAACTATTAATTATTATATATACAGTAAAACCTCTCTAAATCGACCCACTATGGGACCGAATTTAAATGGTCCATTTAGGGAGGTCGTCGGTTTAGGGAGTTTATTTGATCGTTATAATGGTATTGTACAAGCGATCATTTGGGACCCCGATAAAGCGATCGATATTGAGGATTTGCATCAAACGATTAGCACCACGTGACCAGTGCCTCGTCGGCCATCATGGTTGGATAGAAAGTATAGCTATAACACTGCCGATGGGGTGGCGAGCTTAATATCGCTTGAATTTTGGGTTTAATTTGACCGGATTTCACTTAATGAGTAATTTATACTCTTAAATAACATTATTTCAACCCCCTATTGAATATTCATGATTCTAAATAACAGAATTAGATTTTAGTAGTGATTAGATTTGTGCTTTTTGTTTTATTTACATTCGCAATACCGCCCCGATGTGGCGGCGGCGTTAATATGGTTTGAATTTTGGGTTTAATTTGACTGAATTTCACTTATTGAGTAATTGATGCTATTAAATAACATTATTTGAACCCCCAAGTGAATATTTATGGTTCTAAATAACAGAATTAGATCGTAGCAGTGAATAGTTCTGTTATATTCCTACTCCTTTGTTCATTGCTCCATAACCATGTGATCATATGAAAAGTGGAATTATTAAGAATTACAATTATTTTCTGCTAAAAATCTGTTATTGAAACTACATTTTTGGTTTGGCATTTACATGGTTTTGCGCCTGCACTCTTCATATGTATGTAAGGGAATATATATGGTCTATGTTTATTTTTGCATATGCATGTACAAATGTGTTTCTATGTATATTTACATGTGTATACATTATGTATGTGTAGGTGTTCATATATGTGTATCCCTGTGTATATGTATAGATGTGCATATGTATACGTGGGCTCTATATGTATCGATGTATTTTTTCTACACCAGACTCGGTAGCTGAATCAGTCAAATCAGTCTTCCCACGGAGAAGTTAATGCTTATCACTACCTTACCCTGGTGTTGAGCATTACTAGGATAAGGCATGGACTGGTTAGCTCAGTGGCAGGATAATATATCTGAGTGGGAAATCAGGTAATCGTGCTGATGGCCCGGTCTCCCATTGGGGCAGCACTATAAAGTTGTCATCAGTGGACACTGTCACAAGTCGATACAAATCTTGAAAATATCTTAGATGTTGCAAAGATGTAAAACCCCAAACAAAATATGTGCATACACGTTCTCTGGTGCGACTGACCGTGTGGCGCATCCGTTAGCGATGAGGAAGGCCAGTGGCTCCACCATCGGTCACAAATGCGTGAGGTCAAGGAGTCATAATATAGAATAATCGGTACCTATATAACAAGTAATTCCCTTCCACGTCTTTATACTCACATAATACACTATACATCCCATATGTATAAACGTACATATCTATAAATATATCTACACATGCATATACTTCTATATGTATGAATATGTATATATATATACATATGTATCATACATATGTATGTGATGCATAATGTATTATACAAGTATAATTGTAGAGGAAAAACGTGTTATTTTCATTATTCTTCCTTCTATATATAGGTTTTTTTGGGGGTGTAGATTAGTTGATTAAGCTAGGAAAATTTCAATCGTGGACGATTGGTCTTCCTCATTCCATTGCTCCTTGCCCTATCCTAGTAATGCTGAGTGCCAGGCTAGGAAGCGACAAGTATCAATCTTTAAGTCATTGGTTTGACTCGACCAGGGTTCAAGCCCACGGGAGGCGGACACTCAACTCATTCGGCCATCCTATCCGATACTCAACTCATTTGCCCATCGGGTCTGATATATAAGTACATATAGGTATATATAGGTATATATACATATTTATAGGTATATACATATATAGGTTTAAGTATATCCCAATCACTTCCAACGCGATGCTCTCAACATACAATCCAAGCCTCTTTCCAAATTTTGTTCGCTCACTTCCCCACCATTCTTGTCCATCGCCTGCACCACCCCCACACACCCCCACACACCACCCCAAACCCCTACCCCCACCCCAAACCCCCACCCCCACCCCCACCCACCAACCCCACCCAATAACCCCACCCCACCACCGCAAACCCCACCCCAACCCCCAACCCCTAACCCCAACCCACTCCCCCAAACCCCCACCCCAAGACCCAACCCCAACCCCCAACCCCACCCATCACCCCAAACCCCAACCCCAAGCCCCACCCACCACCCCAAACCCCCTCTCCCACCCACCACCCCAAACCCCCACCACCCAAAAAACCCCACCCCCAACCTCCAACCACCCACCCCAACCCCCACCAACCACCCCATCCACCAACCCCCACCCAACACCCCGAACTCCCACCCTCACCTACCACCCACCCCAACCCCCAACCCCCACCCCAACCCCAACCACCAACCCCCAACCCCCAACACCCACCCACCACCCCAAACCACCACCCCCACCCACCACCCAAACCCCCGCCCACTCCCAACACCCACACCCACCCCTAAAATCCGGCAGTTAGAGGCTGGTGATGAATGGCCCCCACATCGTTGTCTCGACGCGTCCCCCCACTACCCCCACCACCCCCACCACCACCCACCACCACCACCCCACCACCACCCCACCCACGTGATCTACCACCTGACCGGCGTCCCAATGCGCCAGGTGTCCTGTTACCGGCAGACGCTCCTGACAGCGTCCCGTCGTCATGGATACAGTGTCGCCAACTGCTTTGATCCCTCGCCGAGTTAGGCTTAGGTTACAGGAGCTAATTTCCCGAAAGTGTACACCAGTCTTGGTGTCTTAATACCGCCCACTGAGCGGTACAGTGGCAGCTCCTGAGGAGCTAAATGCCCCCCAGCCATGTATCCCCCCCCCCCTCTCACCCCCATCTACACTACCCCCACCCAGCCCCCCCCCCCCGGCCCCATCGCCCAAAATCCGTAGAGAGCAGTCTTCCCAATCGGAAGCCTGCGAGTTTGAATCGACCTAGATAAAGGATTCACCCGGTACTCGCAGTACACGGGTGAATACCAACCCTATATAAAAACGGTCGAAAAAGCGGGTTAAAGAATTGAGAGCCTAATTTCACAATCTAAGAAGGGACAATTATTCTTTACATATGTCTTATTGATAGCCTGCTACCTTTGAGTTGAAAAATATAATATAATATCTAGTTTAATCAGATTTAAAAGTGAAATCGATGGCGTTCTGCGGCCGCCATCTTGCCTTTTTGCATTCTCTCCCATTTCACCAACTCTGTTCTGATATAAGTAACCATTTGACACTGGTGCCAGGCATTCTACTTCTTGTTCCATACTAACGCTATTTTCGCCCGTATTTATATAAGGCTGGTCTTCACCCGTGTACTACAAGTACCGGGTGAATCTTTTATCTAGAATCGACCCAGCCGAGTCAAACCAATGACGTATGAAATTGATACTTGTCGCTACCTAGTCCAGTGCTCGGCATTAATAGGATAGGGCAAGGACTGGTTAGCAGAGTACCAGGATAATGTGACTGTGTGGGATATTGAGTCATGGTGCCAGTGGCCTGGTGTCCCCCAGTTGGGCAGCACTATAAAGTCGCTATGATTGTGCTATTCAGTACCCGTCTTGAAGTTACCTTAGATGTTGCTAGGATGTAAAGCAAGCAAACAACACTACACTCACACCTCACCCACGCCACCCACCCCACCATACCACCTGGATACCCTCCGCTCCATCCTCCTCGCCCCACACCCTGATACGACCGCTCCCCACGCCCCCGCCCCCTCCCCGCCCCCGCCCCGCCCCCTCACGCCCCCGTCCCCGCCCCGCCCCGTCCGTACCCCCACCCTAGTATAGCGACGCACCCTGTACTCCTCCACCCACCCCACCCTTCACACCATACAATCCGACCCCCCCTCCCCACACACCCTCCCTCTAGCTCACCCTCACTAACCACTAATTTTCACTAACAACTAACAGGTAACCCCACCCACTGCCTAACTAATCCCATCCTCACTTCACTTCTTCCTCTGGCCTTGGCCGGACTTACTGTGCATACCAGTGAATCTGGAGAGACTGAACTTTGGATCCTGGTCGTGTCAAACCAATGACTTAAAAAATAGGTACCCGTTGCTGCTCGGTGCTTGACATGATGAGATCAGGACAGGGACTGGGCGCACAGTGTCAGGATAATGTGACTGTGTGGGACATCAGGTCATGGTGCCGGCGGCCTGATTTCCCAGTGGGGCAGCACTATAAAGTCACCATGAGTGTGCGCTGTCACAAGTTGGCGCACATCCTGGTATGGCCTAGGGTCTTACTGTGGCGTAAAACTACACCGCACCCAGCCTCCCCGGGCCCTCTCAAAGGACTGTGGTTGGGCTCTTAGGCTGCCTTTTTCCTTCCTCCCCACCTCCCCCCTACCCACCCAATTCCACTGATCACTACCCATCGGAAGCCAACTCCCGACCACATGGGACTGCTTTCAGCGGTGCCCATTCAGTGCTGCAGATTTGCAGCCTTCAGCGCACCAATGCGACTGAAAACTCCCCAAAAACAAACATAGCTCACCCTCCCCCGGCAACCCCACCCTAGTATATCAACCTTCCCTATACCGCTCCACCCACTCCTTCCTTCTCACGATACCATCACTCCTCCATCTCCCCCCCCCCCCCACACACACACACATCCCCACCATAATGATGTAACCCCCTCCCCCACCTCTCCCCCTCACCGCTCGAACCGCAACCAACATAACAAGTTCCCCATCAAACATCCTCCCCCTGCACTTGTCACCTCAATACGCCAGCAGTAAATACCAATCCTCTTTAAATGTTATTTAAGCCGATTGTACCAGATATATATATATATATATTTATATATATATATATGCCAATCACTTCCAACGCTATGCTCTCAACATACAATCCAAGCCTCCTTCCAAATTTGGTTCGCTCACTTCCCCACCATTCTTGTCCATCAGCCCCCCCCCCAGCCCCACCCCCCACCCACCTCCCTCCCACCACCCCAAACCCCTAACCCCACCCCAACCCCCCACCCCCACCCACCAACCCCACCCACCAACCCCAACTCACCACCCCAACCCCCCCGCCCCCAAACCCCAACCCCAACCCACCACCCCAAACCCACCCCAATCCCCAACCTCCACCCCAACCCCAACCCCAACCCAACCCCAACCCCAATCCCCAAGCATATATATCTGGTACATATATATATATATACATATATATATACTGGACGCGGTGGTCGAATCGGTAGAGTGCAAGCCTCCCGTGCGGATGGTTGGTTGGTTTGGTTGCTGGAGTTTTACGCCCTGGCAATCTCTAAGGTCATATCAGGACGGGTACTGACTTGTGCCAGTGCGCACTCATGGTGTCTTTATAGTGCTGCCCCACTGGGAAATCAAGCTGCTGACACCATGACCAGATATCCCACTCAGTTACATTATCCTGACACTGAACTAACCAGTCCTTGCCCTATCCTATTAATGCTGAGTGCCAGGCTAGGAAGCGACAAGTATCAATTTTAAAGTCATTGGTTTGACTCAAACGAGAACCAAACTCCCAACATTCGGCCCGCGAGGCCCGCACTCTACCGATGAGGCCACCGCACCCAGTCTCCCATGTGGAAGGTCGGGTGTTCAATTCCCGGTCGAGACAAACCAATGACTTACAAAAGTGAAACTTGTCGCTTCCTGGCTAGGCCTTTCTAATGTTCTCTGGTGATCTGATGACGTCATCACACGCCATGCGCTTCCCTCTGCAGCCAGCTCCCTGGGTCGACCCGCCCTGGTTTGACCTTTCATGACCTAGGTGTGATTTATGTGCAGTTATATCATTTTGCTTATACACTGCTTCACGTCTAGTTAAACATATGTTCTGGTGATCCTACAAGCCCCCGCCCCCCTCTCACCGCCCTATACCGCCATCTCCCCCCCACCCTCACCCCATTTCACACCACACTATACCTGTACCTCACACAGCACAGCACCGAACGCAGTGGCTGAGTCAGTAGAGCGTAGGCTTCTCATGCGGAAGGTCAGTTCAATTTCAGGTCGAGTCAAGACAATGACTTACAAAATTGATACTTGTCGGTACCTTTTGAAGAAGATGTATACTGCCTATCATGGATAAGTCTGAATAGACTTGTTTTCACCATTAGACAGTTTGTCGATAGAAAGCCCGAGCCTACACTTTTACTCACCCAAGGGATTTTTAACCTCCCACACCACATAGACATGGTATGAGAGGAACCAGCCTTTGATGATGCTGTAAGTTATACACAGCGGTGGAAAACCAAAGTGGCAGAGGTGGGGGCACGGGGAATCGAACCACTGACCTTCAGATTAGGAGTCCGACCTAGAAAAAAGTCAGAGACTCTAACCACTCTGCCATTAGCCTGGCGTTCAGTATTACTGGGATAGGGAAAGGACTGGTTAGCTCAGTATCAGGATAATGTGACTGAGTGAGAAATTGGGTCATGGTGTCGGTGGCCTGGTCTCTCAGTGGGGCAGCACTATAAAGTCGCTATGAGTAAATGCTGTCAAAAGTCAGTTACCTGTCTTGATATGACCTTAATTGTTGCCAGGATGTAAAACTCCAACAACCAACCATAATGCACGTTGCGGGCTGGAATGCAAAGAACCAAACATTATAGAGTATAACCCCGTTAAACCAAACTTGAAGGGACCCTAGAAATTTGTTTGGATTAACCAATCACTGGTTTAAACGAGCTTTGGCTTCGATTCTGACTTTGAGTATACATTACATGTGCAATACATGCTATATACAATGCATGTGGACACTTTGATTATTGTTTTTTATGTACATAGAGTATAACCCCGTTAAACCAAGCTCGGTTAAACCAAATGATCGGTTAATCCAAACTTTTTTCGGCGGCCAGGCAAAATACTACTATTTATCATATAAAAAAGTCGGTGGAGTCTCAGATGACCTTATAACCACATGAAAGTTTGGTTTAACCATACCGGAGTGGCCTGGGGTCCAACAATTTTGTTTGGATTAAGCGATAATTTGTATTAACCGACTTTGGTTTAACCAACTTTATTGCAGTTGGTCAGTCCAAATCCTGTTCTTGTATTACCCCAGATGCTCCTAGGACATAAAACCCAGACAAACAAGGATAGAGAAAAGGGGGAATAGGTGGCATGACCAACAATACAGTCACAAGGACAGTGGAACGTTTTCCTAGGATAATGTAAATAGTCACATTAATCTGACTAATATTGATCTAGTTATATGACACAACTGTTGCCATATTGCTATGGAACTTGTGCATTACAGAATTTCATTGTGTTATATGCTGCAAATTGTGTATTCAACGGTTATTGTATCCCTTACTCTATATAACTTTTTTGTGTAAATAATCCTGAATTGAAAAATGGCTGGAAGACCAGTGCTTTGGCACTGACAAAAGACTTATTCAGCAGAATAAATATATTTAACACCAAATATCAAACAGTGGAATGGTGCTAGGATATTCCTAGGAGAGTAGTGGATGAGACCTGACTTCTGGAAATGACTCCTGACTCACTGACAGTTGTAAGCTGCAAATACGGCAGAACAGAGCCCTAAAAATCTGTGTAAGAGTAAACAAGCTGCACCCCACATATTACATACACAAAAGAACCAAAGTGAAATTACTAGAAAATAGGAGAATAATTCATTTGAAAATATTAGCATATAGCTATAGTCAAAACAATAAACTTCTAACAAAACTGCAAAGGGCTACTAGAGCAAATAATGCGCCATGACTGAAGCAGACCAGAAGCCAAATAAAAGCTCATGAGAGAAGCACACTGGAAATGGCTGCCAAGGTGTGGAATGCCCAAACGGTAAGGGGACGACAAATTCCTGACCTAAAAACTTACAAAAAATATCTGTGCAAATTAGGCTAGGAAACCCCCACTAAGCTGCACTGCAAAGGTGCATGTGATATGTCACGGCCCACCATGCCAAGAGTAGCCAGATAACAGACCACACAGGTATGTACAAGCCTATGATATGTACATAGGAGTAGGCTAGTCTAGTAATAAGAGTAGAATAAAATAAGATACATATATGCCAAGAAAATTTAAAAAAAAACTAACATAGGCTACTAACCATACCAACCAATTATCTATCTGCTACTGAAATGCAGGCAATCAAATACCTTATCAGCAGTTACTGTGTGGTAAGATAACACCGACACTACAACTGGTCAGCATTGAAAACAAGCCTGGGTACCCGGGCCTATATGCTATGGACAGTATAAATACAGCCTCAATAAAAAATAAAATACAAAAAGCTAATGCGACAACATCTGCGTTTTCACCCACATTTGATGATTTTGGACAATGTAAGACAACGATTACTAGTGTAGTAAGTACTCTGCACTGACCTCTCAGGCAAGTAACCACATAGGCAGGTAGGCATGGGTAGTGTGTTGATATCAGGGAGCCTACAAGGTGTAATGGTTAGCACACTGGCCCGGAATATAAAGAGATGTGGGTTCGAGTCCCGCTCTAGGCGCAATATTTCCCCTTTGCATCACCCCCATGACACTAGGATAAGGATACGATTATTAAAGCAACATCCTATTTTCACTGTTTTCAATTATTTACAGATTCCTCGCCATTTCTACTTTGTTATAGGTTTTTTTTTGCAAGATGCCACTTTCATCCCTGACAGGTGAACGCATTTAAATTCTGGCTGGACATTGATAGAAACCGCTTATTTAAAATCCTCCAGACTTGTAAATAAATGCACCATTTATTTGAAAGGTAACTTTACCCCAAAGAAAAGATATTTAAAAAGCCAGCAACAATCACTTGCACCGATAAAAGACAACATACACCCAACAAAACAAACGACAAGCAGCAACAGCGAGCAACAATAAATATATTAGGTTAATCATTATAATCTACCTTAAAGTTGCATAGTCTGATGGATTTGAATTTCTGCCATTTTTCTGAGATAAATATATTTAATTGGTTGCTATAGCCTACCTTACTTTAGTTTGAAGTAACTTTCATTTTGAATGGCTAACTTTTGAGATATTTGAAGTGCAAACATCCTAACTTGATTTTGGCAAGCTGGTCAGAACTCTAACATCCTAGGCGTATGCAGTAACAGGTTCTGTTAAATTGACTCAGTATGCCCTTATATGTGGCAACACATGTTTAATAAGTATACCAATATCTAAGGTATATATGTAGAATAAAATCTAGGTGAATGTTTTTGTTTTTAAAATTTGATGCTTCATCGGACTATGCAGCTTTAATGTGTTTAATTTTAAGTAACTTTGCTTTAAAATTACTACCTCATGAGATATTTGAAGTGTAAATATGCCAAATTAATTTGGGCATGCTTCTCACAATTCTTACCATATAGGTTTCAGCAATAACAGGTTCTATTAAATCGAGTTAGTAGGATTGAGTTTCTGACATTTTCTGAGATAACTATATTAGCGGTTGATCGCTATAATGTACCTTACTTTAGCTTGAAGTAACTTTTATTTTAAGTGGCTAACTTTTCAGATATTTGAAGTGCAACCATGCAAAATTAATTTGGGCAAGCATGCCGAAACTCTGATACCAATTACCATAGCCTTCTTCAGTAATGGGTTCTATTAAATTGCCTCAGTATTCCCTCCTGTGTGGCGGTAAATGCTTAATAAGTGCCTCAGTATCTAAGTTAGATATGTAGAATTAAATCTAGGTGAGTTTTGTTTGTTTTGAAAATTTGATGTTTCATCGGACTATGCAACTTTAATAAGTAAACTAATATCTAAGTAGATATTTAGGTTCAAATCTAGATAAGTGTTTTGGTTTAGAAAAGGTGATGCTTTCATCAGACTGTGCAGCTTTAATAGAGGTTGTTACCGTCAAAGCTTTTGATGCCAGAGTTTTGACAAACCCACCAACATTAATTCACCATATTTACACTTCAGATATTTCCTAAGTTAGCCATTTTAAAGCTGCATAGTCCGATGAAATATCAAATTTTCAAAACCAAACCAATTATCTAGATTTGATTTTACATATCAAACTTAGATACTGATGCACTTATTAAGCATTTGTTTCTGCGTAGAAGGCAATACTGAGTCAATTTAACTGAACCTGTTGCTGCCGAAGTCTATGGTGTCAGAGTTTTGGCAAGCATGTCAAAACTAATTTTCCATGTTTGCACTCAAAATATCCCCAAAGTTTACCATTTAAAATAAAAGTAACTTTGAACTAATGTAAAGTAGATACTAGTGATCGATCTAATATATTTATCTCAGAAAAAATACAGAAAATCAAAACCATCAGACCATGCAACTTTAATTCGAAGGTGCTAAAGTCCAAAGTAGCTAGAAACTCAAAACTATCGGACTATGCAACCTTAATAAGGCCACGACTATATACATTGGATTTGTGGAATCAAATCTAGGTTAATGTTTGGGGTTAGAAAATGCTATACATACTTTAAAGGGATTATTCAACTTTAAACAACACAGTATGGCCCTAGCCAACTACCCACCAGCATATATGCAGCGGAATGTGCCCCACTGCCCGCAGGGCCCCTCCCCCCTCCTCCCTCCCCCCCCCCCTCCCTCCCTCCCTTCCTCTCTCCTTTCTCCTCACCCTACCTCCCCCTCCCCTCCACCCTACCTTCCCTCTCTCTCTGCCCCTTTCATTTCCCCTCCCCTCTCCCTCCCCCCTCTCCATTCCCCCTGCCCCGTTCTCCCTCCCTCCTCCTTCCCTCCCCTTCCCCTCTTCCTCCCCTTCCCCTCTTCCTCTTCCATCCTTCCCTTTTCCCATGCCCCTGCACCTCTCCCTTCCCCCTTCCCCCTCCCTCCTACCCCTCCCCTCTCACCTCCCCCCCCCCCATTCTCCACCCTCCTCCTTCTCCCTCCCCCCCGTTCCCCTCCCTCCTCCTCCGTCCCCCTTCCCCCTCCCCCCTTTCCCCGACCCCTTCCCCGTCACATCCCTCCCTTCTGTCCCCCATGGAGAGGTGGTTGAAGGTGGTACTTAGTCTGTCCATCACCTTGCTCCAGGCGTCCCCCCCCCCCCACCAACCCACCCACACACATCCACACACTCCCACACCCACCCTCCCACACACCCTCCAAACCACCCACCCTCCAGCTAGGCCATTCGGCCTGTGCGGGTATTGTTTTACTTTGAATTTTCTTCTCAGCAGGTTGCCACGGCAACTCGGCGACGGGTGACGGACGTGATGAATGGTTGCCACGGGCAACGCAAGCCTCGTCGTGGGAGGTGCGACACCGTAACCGATGTCCAACAATTAGCTCCCACAAAACTTTCAAAGCCAAACAGGTGTCAGGGCAGATAGTGTCCCATCACAAATTGGAACCCACACCTACCTACCAGAGAGCGAAAACCCAACACACCAAAGCGGCGAGTTTTATGAGCTTGCTGACAGTGGCTTATATGATTTTCTCTTTGATTTCAATAAATAGAATCCTGAGGTTGATTGATTGATTGGTGGTTGCTTTACGCCATGTCAGCAGCATAGGCCATATTCATGGTGAGAAATGTTTGTTTTTTGTTCAAACCATCGCTTTTACATGTAAAAGCAGACAATCAATTATGTGCCAATAGACACTCATTAAATTAGAAAGCTCACAATCATATATTTGTGGTCAAGGGAAACAAATTCCCATAGAAAAAGAAAAGTTTATTAATAATTGATAGAATTTATTTAGTAAACTATATGAGGTGGTACCATCCAGCTGCCCTCAAAAAGGCTAAAATGTTTTCTTGTTTTACTTTTTTAGTAAAAAGGTCATACATACTGTTTGCAGTGTAGAATTGTTGGCGCAGGGCAAAAAATCAATGCAACTTAGTCAAATGTGGTTGAGTGTCAGCGGGGACTGACACCCAATACAGTCAGGGAGAGGTTCCCCCTTGAGCAGAAAAGCATGTGTAAGCCACGAGTGACCAATACGGCAGCGGCTAAGGAACACTTGGTCCCGCCGACCTCCCGCATGAGTCTGTGGTGGTTTTCCCACAGATGGTTCAATTTCTTTAAGTTTATTAATGATTTCATCCCACTCATGTTGCCATTTGGATTTTATGTGGGTGACTATTCGTGGTTTCAGATCAGAGTGAGGGATCAGACACGGTTCAAGATCACAGTTCAGGGCCTTCTTTGCAGCCCGATCAGCTCATTTGTTTCCTTGTATGCCGGCATGGCCAGGCACCCAGCACAGGTGGATGTCATACCCATCCGTTGCCAGTTGGTTCATTTTATAAATGACCGTTGCTAGAATAGGGTGATTCGTTTTCAGTCCAGGAACAGCCAGGAGGCAAGAGAACGAATCACTGTATATAACATAGTTAGTGTGGTTGGATACCTCGATACACTCCAAAGCAAGAAAGAGTGCTCGGGCTTCCACAGTGAAAATCGAGCTCTGATTGGGCAATTGTACGCCAAATTTTTCCCGTCAGCAGACTGCCGCAGCAGCTACCTGGCTTTGGTCTTTCGAACCATCAGTGTATATGAAGAGGTGGTCTGCAAACTGGCCTTGAATCTCTGCATGCCGTCCTTGGTACTCGAGTGGATGTGTCCCAGAATTCCTCAGTTCTCAGACAATCCTGAGGTGCCAAGTACATAATACCGCAGTTACACTACTGCTTGCGACCATTTTGTGACCACAAAGATATCGCAACTGATTAAACAGTTGTTATTGCATAAAAGAGAAAACTGAGTCAATTTAATAGAATCTGTTTCTGTAGAAGCCTCTGGTGTCAGACTTCTAACGTGCTTGACAAAATTAATTTGGCATGTCTTTACTTTACAATATCTACAAAGTTAGCCATTTATTAATCAAAGTTACTTCAAGCTGAAATAAGGTCGACTATAAAAAACAACCTAATATAGTTATCTAAAGAAATAGCAGAAAGTCAAAATCATCGGATTATGAAACCAGGGAAGCCCTTCCTGATTCTTCATTGAGAACATGGAATGTGTGCGAGCTTAAAGTTGCGTAGTCCGTTGATTTTGAGTTTCTCTCATTTTCTGAGATAAACATATTAGATTGTCCATTATAATCTACCTTACTTTAGTTTGAAGTAAATTTTATTTTAAATCGCTAAATTTTGAGATATTTGAAATGGAAACATGCTAAATTAATGTTGGCAAGCTTGCCAAAATTCGATCACCATAGGCTTCTGCAGTAAAAGGTTATATTAATTGACTCAGTATCCCTTTATATGTGATAACAAATGTTTAATAAGAACACCAGCATCTAAGTTAGATATGTAGAATCAAATCTAGATAATTGTTTTGCTTTTGACAATTTTATGTTTTCATCGGACTATGCAGCTTTAAATATGGTGGGAACCCCTCCCCCAAAAAAGAAAACACCCCAAAAATAACTAGGAACACACCCTCTTTTCACCCTTTTCTCAGGAGATAACCAATGTCCAACAATTAGCCCCCACAAAACTTTTAGAGGTGTCAGGGCAGATAGTGTCCCTTCACAAATTGTCGCCCACACATACTTACCTGCCGGCGAAATCCTGACACACCAAAGCAGCCATTTTTATGAACTTACTGACACTGACAGTGGCTTATGTGATTTTCTTTTTGACTTCAATCAAATAGAATCCGGATGTGTCAGGTAGATAATACCCCAGTCACACTACTGCTTGCGACCATTCTGCGACTGCAAAAAAAGGGGTGGTCGCAAAGACGTCGCACATGACCCCAAAATGTTTGCAAGTGGTCGCAATGTGGTCCTCGGTGGTCGCCAACGTCCTTGCGACCATTTTGGTTGCAAGGTTGGAGCTCCAGCACTAAAATCCTTCTTGCGACCAAAATGGTCACAAGGAGGTCGACAACCATTGCTTTACTCGCAAGGAGGTCGTGACACTTATCAAATTTAAGTAATCTATTTGACTCAGCCAGGGGGATTCGAATCCTATTTTTCTTGAAGATTTATACTGCATGTCATGGATAAGTCTGAATAGACTTGTTTTCACCATTAGACAGTTTGTCGATAGAAAGCCCAAGCCTACACTTTTACCGACCTAATACCCCTGTCACACTATGACGTAACGAGCGAACGTGAGCCTAACGTGGCGATTTTTCGTCATTACATTGATGTACATTGGATTACGTTATGATGACGTCATAATGACGTTAGACTGACGTCGAGCTACGTCACATTACGTCGTGTTACGTCAAGTTACGTCGAGGTTTTGGACATGTTCAAAAATTTTGACGTAGCTCGAATGTAAGGGTTTACGTTCGCTGTACGTTCTGTTCACGTTCAGCGAACATCAATGACGTTAAACGGACATTAGGAAAACGCTGCTCACTACGTTCAACTACGTTCCACTAGGTTGACCCACATTAAACCGGGTGGAAATGCCCACGCGGCATAATGGGAACATCAGGAGAACGTCAGGAGAACGTCAGGAGAACGTCAGAAGAATGTCAGGAGAACGTACATTCAACGTACGTTCAATGTCTCATGACATATGTAACGTCACGTAACATTCTTCTGGCGATGGAATAACGTTCATAGCGTTCCGTGAGCGTAATGACGTTGTCCTCTCTCGTTGAATGACGGTATCGCTACGCTTTACCGACGTTACGCTCTCGTCCACTACGCTGCATCCACGTTCAACTTGTGCCCAACTTTGCATACTACGCCGAGAAGTTCAACGTTCTTCACGTTCTCCCTACATTGACGTCATTACGTCATAGTGTGACAGGGCCATAAGGGATTTTTAACCTCCCACACCACATAGACATGGTATGAGAGCAACTGGCCTTTGATGACACTGTAAGTTATATAACCTACCAAAATGGGTGGCGGACGCTCGACTTATTCTACAAAGTTAACCATTTATGACAAAACTTACTTCAAGCTGAAATCTGGTCGATTATAAATGTATTTATCTAAACAAATAGTAGAAACTCACAAACCATGAAAGCCTTTCCTGATGCATGGTAGAGAACATGCAATGTATGCAAGCCTAATTCGAAGGGGGACACTCCCCCCCCCCAACCAACCAACAACACCCCCCCCCCCCCTTTTCTCAAATAAGTTTGTTTTATTTAACGACTCCTAGAGCACATTGATTTTTTATCATCGGCTATTAGACATCAAATAGATGGTCATCTATTTCTTTGGAGGAAACCCACTGCCACCAGATAGGCTGCTCTTTCCGATAAGCAACAAGGGGTCTTTTATATGCACTTTTCCACAGACAGGACAGGACATACCACAGCCTTTGATGAACCAGTTGTGGAACTCTGGTTGGAATGAAAAATAGTTCAAACTGCAAATACATACTTAGCATGATCGATAGGATGACCCACATCTTCACAGGTGGACACTGTACCGCCTGAGCTACGTCCCGCTCCAGCCATTTCCTCAGGTCAGGAAGTGTGTGAGGGTGGCTGGGGGACATTGGGGGGGGGGGGGGATACAACTGGTTGGTGGGTTGGTTGTTTGAGTGTTATGTCCTGGCAACATCTAAGGTCATATCAGGATGGGTACAGACTTGTGACAGTGCACACTCATGGCAACTTTATAGTGCTGCCCCACTGGGAAACCAGGCCATCAGCACCATGACCCGATATCCCACCCAGTCACAATATCCTAACACTGAACTAACCAGTCCTTGCCCCATCCTATATTGTTGTTTTACGTCCTAGCAACATCTAAGGTCATATCAGGAAGGGGGGTATATCCCAATCACTTCCAACTCGATGTTCTCAACATACAATCCAAGCCATTTGGAAGTAGGCTTGGATTGTATGTTGAGAGCATTGCGTTGGAAGTGATTGGGATATACCCCCCGTCCTGATATGACCTTAGATGTTGCTAGGACGTAAAACAACAACAAACAAACAAGCCCAATCCTATTAATGCTGAACGTCAAGCTAGGAAGTGGCAGGTATCAATTTTGTAAGTCATCGATTTGATTCGACCAGGAATTGAACTCCCGATCTCCCCGCACACGCGGCCCGCGCTCTGCCGATTCGGCTAATGCGCCTGGTGGGAATACAACTTGGAGAATGCTGAATTAACGATGATGAAACTGGATATGCCGGTTAATTTACAACAATTTCTAAACAAGCAAGAATACATTGTGTAAAAAAAAAATACACGACATTTGATACGATTGTACTTTTTTGTTTAAAATCTTCTTTCAGCTTTGGTCCTGTGTCAGGAAAATGAAAATATGCGTCTTCTATGGTGTCTTATTTATGTGTGCTACAGAAGGTCTGTGTGATTCACTAAGTGTATCATTGCACGACCACGTGAAATGAATGGACCCTGGTAACTTGAGTATCACTCGGCATTCAAACAGTGCTGCATCTACACTTCAATGAGGAAAATGTTTTATGCGTGTATTTGGTTTGAACTCCACTGAGACACAATGGAAGTTTTGTTTGGTGGTGTGTTTCTGTTGTGGCTTATGGTTGTGGGTCTTGGTTATCTCTGTCCTCTCTGTCCTCTCTCTCTCCTATCTCTCTCACCTATCCCTATCCCCTCGCTCTCCTTTATCTCCCTCTCTTCCCTCTCTCTCCTCTCCCTCTCTCCTCTCTCTCCCTCTCTTCCCTATCTCTCCTCTCTCTCTCCTCTGTCTCCTCTCTCTCTCCTCGCTCTGCTCTATCCCTATCTCCTCTCTCTCCTCTATCTCCCTCTCTCTCCCAGACGGGATGGCCGAATGAGTTAGAGCGTCCGTCTCCCGTGCTAGTAGGTCGTGGGGCCGTGGGTTCGAACCCTGGTTGAGTCAAACCAATGACTTAAAAATTGATACTTATCGCTTCCTAGCCATGAGCTCTGCATTATTAGGACAGGGCAAGGACTGGTGTGCTCAGTGTCAGGATAATGTGACTGAGTGGGCAACCAGGTCATGGTGCCGGTGGCCTGGTTTCCCAGTGGGATAGCACTATAAAGTCGCCATGAGTGCGCACTGTCACAAGTCGGTACCCGTCCTGATATGACCTTAGATGTTGCTGGACATAAAACAACAACAACCAAACAAACAAACCTTCTCTCTCCTCTCCTCTCTCCCTCTCCTCTCCTCTCTCCTCTCTCTCCTCTCCCTTTCCCATATCTATCCCTCGCTCCTCTCTCTCCTCTCTCTCCCCTCTCTCCTCTCTCTCCTCTCTGTCCTCTCTCTTCTCTTCCTCTCCGCTCTCTCCTCCCTCTCTTCCCTCTCTCTCCTCTCCTCTCTCCCTCTCCCGCTCTCTCCTCTCTCTCCATCTCTTCACTATCTCTCCTCTCTCCGTCTCTCTCCTCTCTCTTCACTCTTCCCTCTGTCTCCCTCTCCTCTTTCTCCTCTCTCTCCTTTCTCTCTCCTCTTTCTCCCCTCTCTCCTCTCTCTCTTCTCTCTCTCCTGTAGATTAAATGCATATAGTAATGCTAACACACTTAATACACAGAAGCAACAACAACTATTTAATTTGCCATCCCCCCAACCACTTACACTATTTGCTCATTTGCATATGTTGTTAGGATGGAAACCCTGGACCACGTGGTCTCCCTGCTCAGTCAGCTGTGGGGAAGGTCAAGGTCGTCAGAGCCGGAAGCGGAAGTGCATCAAACAGGAACCGGAAACATGTGAGGGACTTCCGGGGGAGCAGAGAATCTGCAACAGCTTCTACTGTAGAGGTGAGTCGGCGTAGAGTAGAAGCCTGCGTCAACGTCCATGTATGTATGTACTTATCTATGTCTGAATGTATGTATGTATGTATCTATGTGCATATGTATGTATGTATGTATGCATGTATATATGTGTGTATGTATGTATATATGTATGTATGTACACATGCATGTATATATGTGCATATGCATGTATATATGTATGTATGTATGTATGTTTGTATATATGTACATATGTATGTATGTACATATGTATGTATGCATGTATGTCCATATGTACGTATGTACATATGTATATGTGTATGTATGTAAGTATGTATGTACATATGTATTTATGTAAGTATGTATGTACTTATGTATGTTGTATGTATGTATGTATACACAAATTTTGGAGCGAGTAGTACAGCCGTGAGGCAGAGACAGGCGAGGAAGACGTGGCAGGTGGCGCCACCAGCCGAGGCAGAAGGCCTGACTTGTACATGACTGGAGGAGTGTCAGTTAGTGGTGTGGTGTCAGGTTGATATGAACTGAGGACACAGTTCATAGAGAATCGGTTTACGGATAATTATACTCATATAATTGCATATGCAGCACATAATACATATAGGCAAGATTGTTACTGTTAGTTCTTGTAACCAAAGAATATAACTCATATCCAATACCATCTTAGATATTGCCAGGACATAAAACTCCAACAAACAAACAAAACTATATACAGTAAAACCTCTCTAACCGACCACCTCCACAGATCGACCACTCCCCTATTTCGAGCGCGATGGCCTAATCGGCAGAGCGCGGGCCTCGCAGGCAGAAGGTCGGGAGTTTGGTTCTCAGTCGAGTCAAATCAATGACTTTAAAATTGATACTTGTCGCTTCCTAGCCAGGCGCTCAGCATTAATAGGATGCGGTAAGGACTGGTTTAGCTCAGTGTCAGGATGATGTAACTGAGTGGGATATCCGGCCATGGTGCCAGCAGCCTGGTTTCCCAGTGGTGCAGCACTATATAAAATCGCCATGAGTGTGCACTGCCACAAGTCGGTACTTGTCCTGATATAAACTTAGATGTTGCCAGGACATAAAACTCCAATGACCAACCAATCCCCACCAACGCTACACACATATCCACTCTCGGTTCCTTACACGATATGTGATGTATAAGACTTATGCGAGTGTAAAGGCATGGAAGGGAAGATTCCGTATATTGATCACCCATATGTCGTGTACTACTTTATGGGTGACCCCTTTTCACATTTGGGAATTTGTCTAGCTGTAAAGAAGAGAAACAGAGCAGAGGACTAGGAGTGGTGGAAATATTCATGCGAATGAGTGAACAGTGGCCGAGTCAGCACTGGAAGTGACGGTGGTGCCGATAGCCACAGAGCAAATACTATATGGACAGAATGCAAATATCACAAATTAGCATATCGATTACGAATAAATAATTTAAAAAGCAGCACCACCAATTTATAGAAATATAATATTTATATTACACACATATATATATATGTATATATATCACGTATGTACACACACATATCCATTTCCGGTTCCGGTTCCGGTTCCTCACACTAAAGGTGCGTACGACCTGCTGGCGCTGCTCAACCTCTCCGCCCTGCCACCAGGGGTCGCCGTAAGCGCCACCCGCCCGTCGGCCTTCACCTTGGGCCCGGCCGCCGACCTGACCCTGCCGACGTCAAACCTCTTCCGGTCAGTGTGGCCCGCCGACTTCAGCATTCTCATCTCCGCCAGAGGGCGCGTCGGTGGGCGGGGCTTCGTGCTCACACTGTCCGACGCGACGGGGACTGTGCGCATGGGCGTACAGGTAAGATTTGTCTCCTATTATTTAATTTTTTTTAATAATAAATTTGTTGTTGTTTGTTTCTAGTTGTTATTACATTTGTTGATTAAAGTTGCATGGTCCGGTATAGCGATATTTAGCGAATGGTAGACAGGAAGTGTGAACACTTATTTGTCTCTCATTTGTGCTTGAGTGCAAGTAAATAAGCAACACAAGTAGTTTTGAGTTCCTGTAATTTTTCTGAGATAAATATATTAGATTGATCGCTATTATCTACCTTACTTTAGTTCGAAGTAACTTTTATTTTAAATGGCTCACTTTTGAGATATTTAAAGTGCAAACATGTCAAATTAGTTTTGGCAGGCGCGCCTAGCCTGGCACTCGGCATTAATCTTACAAATTAGTATTCAAGGAACAATGTATCACGTGCCTAACTTTGAGCAAATACTAGCTTAATAACCTCACTTATAAATGTCTATTCAGAAACAATATATCACATACTTTCTTTTTATCAAATACTGCATGGCGACCCCTGGTGGCAGGGCGGAGAGGTTGAGCAGCGCCAGCAGGTCGTACGCACCTTTAGTGTGAGGAACCGGAACCGGAAGTGGATATGTGTGTGTACATACATGATATATATATAAATATATATATATGTGTAATATAAGTAATATAAGTATTATATGTATATAAATTGGTGGTGCTGCTTTTTAATACTCACTTATAAATTTGTAGTCAGGGACAATATATCACATTCTCTAAAATGGATTGTTTTTCCTCAAATACTAACTGAATCACCTCAGTTATAAATTTGGATTCAAGAAAAATATATCACTTTCATTGTACATTGTGAGCATTCCATTTCAACTATCTTTAACTAGGTCGGATTCGAGCGTTGCTTTGAGTACACTGACAATACAGGTCAACCAGGACGTCGGCTATCGCCCTCCTTTGACATTGACCTGAGTGACAGTGTTTTTGTTGTGTTATTTCTTTCGCAAATACAACACAAATCACCTCACTAATAAATTTGCATTCAGGAACAATGTATTACTTTCATTCTAAATCATGAGCATTTCATTTGCATTCATATTTAAAATATCTTTTAATAGTTTGGGTTTGAACCTTGCTTTGAGTACACTGAGAATACAGGTCAACTAAGATGTCGTCAGGAACAATCTATCGTATGCCTAACTTTGAACAAATACTACCTGAATCGCCTGATTGCTAAATTTGTATTCAGCAACAATATATCACATACTTTTTAAAAGAAAATACTACATAAATTACCTCGTTTATAAATTTGTAGTCAGGAACAATATAGATCACATTCTTCTTTTCTTTTTCTTTTTTTTATAGCAAATACTGCCTGAATAACCTCACTTATCAGTTTGTCACTTTCATTCTAAATTATGAGCATTTCATTTGCATTCATATTTCAAATATCTTTTGCTAGGTCGGGTTCGAGCCTCGCTTTGAGTACACTGACAATACAGGTCAACCAGGACGTCGGCTATCGCCCTCCTTTGACGTGGACCTGAGTGACGGCGTCTGGCACCAGTTCTCCTTCCGGGTGCGCGCGCAGGCCGTGACCTTGTTTGTGGACTGCCGACCGGAACTGATGCAACCACTTGCGCGTGACTCGCGGTCTTCACTTCCGGTTGAGAGTTTCCTGTCAGTGGGAAAGCCATACATAAGTGAAAGTAGCTATCCACCATTTGAGGTATTATGATTTCAATGATCAGTGTCCTTTTATTTAATTGATTTATTATTATTATATGTGTTGATTAAGCGGGGGGAATTTCAGTAGCGGACAGTTGGTCCATGGCTTCTTGCCTTATCATAGTAATGCCAAACACCAGCCAAGGTTTCGACAAGTGTCAATGCTTAAAGTTGCATATGCCGATTGTTTTGAATTCCTGCTATTTTCTGAGATAAATATATTAAAATGAATTTACATCACAATAGTTTGAGTAACTTTTATTTTAAATAGCTAATTCTGGAGATATGAGACGCAAAAACATGCCAAATTAAATTAGGCAAGCACATACAAATTCTGATACCCTAGAGTTCAGTGGTAGCATGTTCTAACATGACCAACCACACGGAAAGTTGATGTTGAACTCATTTGCCCTCCACTCTGGCTGACCCAATTAATTTATCTACAATAATAATAAATTAAAAAGTAATCAAGGTCATTCCAGATGCAATCCGGGTACAATTGACCCTATGTTTAGAGTATCGCCTTCATTCTAGATGAGCCTGATTGTATTAGTACCAGCATGTCTCTTCATGTTAAAGTTGCATAGTCCGATAGTTTTGAATTTCTATATTTTTTCTGAGATAAATATATTAGATCGATCACTAGTATCTACTTTACATTAGTTCAAAGTTACTTTTATTTTAAATGGTAAACTTTTTAGATATTTTGATTGCAAACATGGAAAATTAGTTTTGGCAAGCTTGCCAAAACTCTGACACCATAGACTTCTGCGGTAACAAGTTCTGTTAAATTGACTCAGTATTGCCTTCTATGCAGAAACAAATGCTTAATAAGTGCAACAGTATCTAAGTTAGATATGTAAATCTAGATAATTGGTTTGGTTTTGAAAATTTGATATTTTATCGGACTATGCAGCTTTAACTCAACAGTTCAAACTGCAATAGTGTCATCTTTATCCACCAGGGGGAGATTGAGCAGCTCGTCATATCGTCAGATCCAGACGCTGCTGAGAAACAGTGCAGTCAAACCGTGTCCCCACTAGTGAGTAGAATCAAAGCACATTGTGAGCTCAAATTGGTGTCTTTAAATTTGCATAATCCAATGAAAGCATCAAAAGAGCAAGACTTGTAATCAGAAATGTTGTGTAGAAAAAGAAAGGATCAACACAGTCATGCATATCAATATCAATATCAATATGCATCAACACAGTGGCGTTCTCTGTGGCGGAGTGGTTAGAGTGTCTCACTTTTTTCTAGGTCAGACTCCTATTCTGAGGGTCGGCGGTTCGATTCCCCATGCCCCCAGCTCTGCCAATTTGGATTTCCACCACTGTGTATAACTTACAGCGTCATCAAAGGCTGGTTGCTCTCATACCATGTCTATGTGGTGTGGGAGGTTAAAAATCCCTTGGGTCGGTAAAAGTGTAGACTCGGACTTTCTGTCGACCAGCAGTGGAGTGGGGAAGACCAGTCGTCTGTGACTGGGATTTCCCCTACTTGGGACAACTAATGTACCAAAAAAAAAAGAAGAAAAAGAGAGACAAATAAGTGTTCACACTTCCTGTCTACCATTCGCTATATCGCTATATGACGAGTAAAGCAAGCAATATTTGGTCATGTCCTGTGTGTATCAATATGGTGAATATTTTAGTCAATAGTGCAATTTGTATGATGTGGTAATCTTTTTTTCTTTGTGATGAATTTATTTACCCTGCTCATAACATATAAGTGTGTTAATACTTGTTTTCACTGTTGGGCCGCACTAGTCCAATTTGATTCAAGTCTTGCTTCTTGTTTATGGCTTGTAGCTGTTTGTAGATTGCAGACGGTCCAAAATCCAGCTTTCACTATACTTTGTGTTAATCCATTTAAACATCATCTGTATTTCTGTTACATTATTTTTTAGTAGTTTCTTAAACACTGATATGTTTTCTGCGTTTTGTATTGCAGCTGGAAGTATATTCCAAATATTGCCACTCGTAATGTGCATTATCTATATAATGCTTATATGTTGGTGCATATATATATAATACATGTACTTTTAAAGAAAATAAGGCAGAAACTCAGAACCATTGGACAAGACAACTGTAATTATATTGTAACTGAGTTAGACTTCTGCTGACTTTCGTTATTTATTAGATTTTTTCTCAACTCAATTTCAGTGGGTCTGACAAGTTCAGAGGTGCCAAGTAGATAAGACTGAGATCTCCCTAATACACAATTAGAGAGATCTCCCTAATACACAATTAGGGTGATCTCCCTAATACACACATTGTAAATGGGGAGAAATGGCATGGCCGAAGGAGGGAAGGCGCGGCTGAGGGGGTCGCCCCCTCCCACAGATGGGGCCCGGGGGACATTTTGAAAAGTGACATAGAAATGGTGCATTCTGGTGCATTTTGACGAAAAATATGCATAAAAATCAAAAATTCAAATAAAACAAGCTAAAATGATTCTATGATGTGAGATTACAAACAAATTAAAGTGGGAAATTGGGGGTATTTTGCTATATTTTAGGAAGATCTCCCACGAAATCGGGGGACTTAACGCTTCTGCTACTACAGTTACTAGTTGATGACTCAGCACTTTTATCAGTCGCCACATCTCACTGTGTGTTCTTGTAGGAAACCTCACCCACGAGTGTTTCTACAACTCAGACAACTCCTGGAGGAAGAGCAGCAACGGACTTCTCTACAACCACTGCGGCTGTCATCTCCACAACCGCAGGTTCGCTTGCGAATATTTGATAACTTGCTACCATGATACCAAATATACATATTTTGGTAGGCTGATTGCCTGTTCTTGACCTTACTATAAAAAGGTTGACGAAGTTATCGAATTGGTGTTATAGATGTAAACATGTTCTATATACAAAAGGTTATCATGCAGTTACCCAACTGTTTCTCAACTGGTAGTGGTATTTTTCACTGAGATGTATTTAGAATAATATTGTTCTATCTGCTTTGCTATCATGCACTTACACAGCTTCAGTCCTCTTTATCTCGAAAGCACCATTTTGTCAGATAGAACCTTTTTATAGTCAGGTCGCATGTTGTTATTCCGGTCCTACAATAGATAGCATTTGCTAAGGATGGTTATGGTAATATGTATCACTCTTGTATCCAAAGCTTGTTGAGTCATGACAAAACACCAAAAGGCCAGTCATCGGATGTAATATGTAAATATAGCGATCGATAATTGTAGAATTTTATGAAAATAAATTTTCTTTTTCACTCTAGCAGACAAATATCTGTTCACAATTTTTTTAATCCACTATAATAGGAAAATATATCTTCAATATAATAGGAAAATATATAAATGCTGACAAAAGGAGAAGAAAATACTTCAATAAAATGGGAAAATAAATCCTCGCAAAACATAAGTTTAAAAAAACCAAAATAACCCCTATCCTTGCACTTGGTTCGTGTAGTTAACAGTATGTGGTCTTGTAGCTATCAGTATGTGCTTCACACCTCCCCCTAGCGGTGTGGTGGTCCGCCTGGTCTGCCTGTAGCGCCACCTGTGGCCGCGGAGTGCAAATGCGTAGCGCCTTCTGCCGGAACAACGCGGCGCAGCTGGACGCATGCGCACCACAAACCGGAAACGGCATGCAGTCGCGCACCTGTCACATGGGCAAATGCGCAGGTATGTCAGTCATTATTTTAGATACTGGGTAGATAAAAGATTCACCACATACTGCAGTAGGCTAAGTAGGGAGCGGTGAAGAACAACCCTATATAAAAGCTTGTGAAATTATTCTACATGCTGGATAAATGAAATGAGCAGATAAATTCTTAATTTGAGAAGCAAAATATATTCTTCACATATTTCTTAATATTTACCCACTACATTGGATTTGAAAAATATAATAAAACATGTAGTTTAATAGACCTTAAAAGTGAAATCGATGGCATTCTATGATCGCCATCTTTTCTTTTTGCATTCTCACCCACTTCACCAGCTCTGTGCTGATATAAGTAGCCATTGGATACTGGAACCAGGAATTCCACTTCGCAATTTTCGCCCTGTATTTAAACGGCGTTGTCATTCACCGCTACTGTAAGTTTGGGATGAATCTTTTATCTCGATACAGGGTTGAAAGATCTTCGCGTTTTCACAGATTTCCACCATTTATTATATTCACCGATTAACGTTCATAAAATATCAAAGTATATATGACAGCAATTGGTTGATCTTAGATGTTGCTAGAACATAAAATGCTAGATAAAAGATTCACCTCTGTCTCAGAAATGAGGTTCTGGGAGGAATAGAACCCGAACAAGAAAAAAATTGATATGGGTGATAATACAGTTACAATAAGGACAGTTCAAAACTGACTTCTGGACTTTTGGACTTTTGGAGATCCGGGGATCCGAACACATGGGTCTGTGGGTTTGAATCCTAGTTGAGTCAAACCGATGACCTAAAAATTGATAATTGTTGCTTCCTAGCCAGTCGCTCGGCCTTATTAGCATAGGGCAAGGATTGGTTGGCTCAGTGTCAGGATTATGTGACAGTGTGATATCAGGTCATGGTGCTGGTGGCCTGGTCTTCCAGTGGGGCAGCACTATAAAGCCACCATAAGTGCACACTGTCACAAGTAGGTACCTGTACTCATATGACCTTAGATGTTGATATGACGTAAAACAACAAACAAACAAACAACAAAAGACAGTCCTCATCCCATGAAAGCAAATAAGTGTTCACACTTCCTGTCTACCATTCGCTATATCGCTATATCGAAAGAATATTTGCATTTACGCCGTTGGTTCTGCCCGAACCCGCTAGGTGGCGCCAACGGCTTGGCCTGTCTAATTTCCGCGTTTTTTTGCCAGAGACCACTTTCATTCTTACGAAACCTGACACACACACCTATTTACCTCCTACACTGCTCTGTGACTAAGCCCTTAAACCCCTTCAAATACCATGATAGTTTACACTGTCATCGGCTGTACAGTGAAATGAGACAAACAAATTTATGCATTGAACAAATGTTCGTCGGTGACAGGGCTTCTTCATCTAGTTACTCCCTCAGCACTGTCTCTGAGACAGGGCTGCTATACAACCTCAGTAGACAAAAATATCGGAAAGCTGAGTTATGCAAATAACCACATGATTTTACAATCTCATGTTCCAAATATATTGTTCAAATACTTATTTACTACAGCCTGCTACATTTGGAGTGGAGAATTCATTGAAGTACGCAGCTTAATAGACTTTAAGTGGACGTAGTTGAATGTAGTGGAGGCTAACGTAGTTGAACATAGTTGAACATAGTTGAACATAGTTGAACATAGTTGAACGTAGTTGAACATAGTTGAACGTAGTTGAACATAGTTGAACATAGTTGAACATAGTTGAACGTAGTTGAACGTAGTTGAACGTAGTTGAACGTAGTTGAACGTAGTTGAACGTAGTTGAACGTAGTTGAACGTAGTTGAACGTACAGGCATCCATAGTTGTCCTTGACGTTAACTTTGTAATAATGTGGGTGAGCCGTGATCTCTGATTTAATTTTTGGACATGTTCAAAAGAGCAGTAGGTTAGAGGCTGAATTTTGAATGTAGTAGAATGTACCTCTTAATGTACTCTAGCGTACTCTAGCGTAATCTAGTGTACTTTGACCCACACAAAACCATGGCCGTTCTATGTCGTGCATGCCGTTGTCACATAGCCGTCAGTGGATTTAGTTGAACGTAGTTGAATGTAGTGGAGGCTAACATAGTTGAAAGTAGTTGAATTATTTGAACGTACACAGCATCCGTGCCGTAACGTATTTATCTGTATCATTCGGTGGCAAAATATACCGTACCTTAATGTATTTCAACATAGTTTAACAAACTTACACCACGTTTGACCCACGTTAGCCTCGGCTACGTTCACCCACGTTCAACTACGTTCAATAACGGCTATGTGACCAGGACTTGAGAGTCTAATCGTGAGCATTCAGTGGTCGCCATCTTGGTTTTTTTTTCATTCTGTCCCAGGTCAGCAACTCTATGTCAATATAGATAAACATTGCAAACTATGACGATGACATCCACAGCTTGTTTATTGTTGATTGATATAATTTTTGCTCGGATTTAAACATAGTTGTCATTCACCACTACCTTATACGGGGGTGAATATTGTATCTAGCTAGAGTTCGCCATTCGCAGGAGTCGCTGAAGACTGGAACTGCTTCACCTTGAAATAACTAATATTCACCACTAGGGTTCACAATGCAACACCACCAAGCCCGATGGCCGAAGCAGTAAAGCACATTGTGTGGGAGATCGGGAGTTCAATTCCTAGTCAAGTCAAACCAATGACTTACAAAATTGATACTTGTCATTTCCTAGCTTGGCACTCTGCATTAACAGGATAGAGCAATGATGGGTTAGCTCAGTGTCAGGATAATGTGACTGGGTGGATATTGGTTCATGGTGCTGGCGGCCTGATTTCCCTGCGGGGCAGCACTATAATTAGTCGCCATGAATGCGTACTGTCATATGTCAGTACCCATCCTGAGATGACCTTAGATGTCGCCAGGACGTAGAACTCCAACAACCAACCAATGCAGCGCGTGCACACCGCCTGTCGATCTCTATCGCGCTTTTTCCCCCTCACAGAGCGCTGCTACCCCAGGTGCCGGCGGCGGGGCGGTGTGTGCGTGCACCCGGGGCGCTGTGCATGCCGGGCCGGCCACTACGGCACAGCCTGCCAACACGGTCAGTATAAGTATAAGTATAAATGTACGCAAGCAGGTAACACAACAGGCGCTGCCCATAGCAGAATCAGCCGTCAATGTTTGCTATATTAGTCATGTGTATATATGCTTGTGAAATGCTGATATATATTATATATTATATATTATATATTATATATTATATATATATACAAAATAAAAGCGAATGTGGGTGTTTGTTTGTCTCGTGGTTCACAATAAAAACCATGTTGCCTTACAATGATCCCAAATTGATTTTATAGTTTGTTGGCATTTTTTGTATAGCTTACTTTGCATACTCCAATAAATTGTTTAATAGACTACATTGCCATTCCGGCAGCGCAGTGCATTGTGGGATGCGTGGAAGAAAAACAAACTCATGAGAAGCACATGGCACATGCTAATACACTGGGTGCAGCTATGAAATGTGATAGTTTCAGCTCATCTCAGCTCTTGTTTGAAACATAGAATACCAATTAAAAAAATATATAGGCCCTATAATAAATTAAGATATTAATCTTTTATCCAGCATTGCGTTTACATCAATATAATCAGCACATCTTACGCCATGTGCATTTAGATTTAGACAAATCTGGTCACTCAGACTAGTGTTAGGGCCATAGCCAGAGTCAGTTTGACATATTTTATTCATGTTTTTATTTATATCCTATGGTTAATGACATATGTAGAACTAGAAAATGAGTAGGGTTAATCAGATATTGGTTAGATATTTCTTTGAAATAAGTTTTTGTTGACACATTTGGCATTTTAATATTTAGAACATGAATGGCTTATGTCTAGTCAATGGTGATGTAAATATCAGCCTGTAAAGTGACTGAAATTGTAGGTTTTTTTGCTCAAAATGCTTAATTATAGAGAGTTGTGTCTTAAACTTATTCATTATATTATTATATTGCGTCCATCCATCCATGTTTGTGCCAAATTGTTATGTATTTTGCTTAATTTTGAATAAAATTGAAGTTTTGGCCTACGCGTATCGGCAAACTCACTGGCTGTATGCCTTTGCTTTGCTGCTAGCACCATTTTTAGCGCATGCGCAGTCGGAACGGTAATCTCATCTATTATTAAAATGTATTTTGTAATATTTATTCTAAGCCCTTAGTTACATAAAGTTGAAGGCCCAAGCAGCCCTCCATAGGAGGACATTTTAAAGTCTGCATGGAGTGTGGCTTTTAAACTTGTGTACTCATAAATATAAGTAAGGATATTATATACTTATACAGGTTGACCATCACAAATCTAGCATCATTGGGTGTCGGATAAGTGATTCAGCCGGATAACTGATTATTACATTAGAATGCACTTTATCCAACACCTAACCACTCCATCCGACCATTAAAATACCCCGTAAATCAGTACCTGTTAGTTGATAAAGGAAAAAGACAAATTGAATATCAGGAACTGATGATGATAGTCACAGCTCATCTGAGAGAGCAGATGTTGAAGGCACTGGATTTTGAAGCGTTGAATCCTCATTCATTATTTGAAGAGTTCAGGTGGAAAACCACGTAAACGATCCCAAATTTGAAGTAAAATAACAGATTTTTAGCTGAAAATAATTGTATCCTCACTAATTCCACTTTTCTTGTCATGTCATGATTCTGGAGCAATGAGCAAAAAAGTAGGAAAGTGAAAAAAAAACACTCTTTGAAGGCTTAATTCCAATATTTACCTCACTTTTTGGATTGGCGTTTACAGGGTTTTGTGCCTGAACTCTTCATTTCTTGTTCACTTATAAAACTGACTGGGAAATTTGCAATTGCTCTATTAGAGTGGGGCTGTCACATTACGACGTTTCTCTCCAACGCGCGTCGACGTGTGTCACTTTTGGGCGAAACGTCGGGACACGTCGGGAAGCGTTATGCGCACATTAGGCGCGTGTCGGTACACGTCGGTACCACATGTTGGCATGCTGGAATAACGTAATGCGAGCGCATGAGGGTCGTTTCCACACTTTGCGCCAAACTGTTGCATTGTTGTTTTACGTCCTAGCAACATCTAAGGTCATATCAGGATGGCGCGCCAAACGTTTTTTTTTTTTTTTCTCATGCATCGATATACGTTACAACAACGTCGGCCGCACAATACCAACACGTTGCGCTGACGTCAAACTTTTTCCCACCGAGCCGAAAAGTTTGACGTTTCTCGACTTTTTTGCGCGTTGGCGGCACGCTGGCGAGAAGCGTTGTAATGTGACAGCACCATAAAAATTAGTGACAGATTACTGATTGAACTGGATAACTGATTGTCGGATAAGCGATGATCACCCTGTGCATATGTAATTAGAGCATACCTTGTCACCCTAATCACTCCTGTTTTTCTTCTTTAAAAAAAAAGAAGTTTAATGTAAAATAGAGAATGTAAAATAGAGAATTAATTAATTACTCGGTTTCAATATTTGTCCTTATTCAGTGTCATGTCGACCGGGCTGTTACAATGGCGGCGTCTGCAGAATTCCGGATGTCTGCTCCTGCGCAGTAGGTTACACCGGAAACCAGTGTCAACATGGTGCGTTCCTGTTCTCTGTGCTACTACTCATCTGACGCGATCATTTGTAGACTTGCTCTTTGATTGTTGTTATTTTTCGTCCTAGCAACATCTAAGGTCATATCAGGATGGGTACCGACGTGTGACAGTGTGCACTCATGGCAACTATGTAGTGCTGCCCCACTGGGAAATCAGGTCACTGACACCATGACCCAATATCCCACTCAGTGACATTATCCTGACACTGAGCTAACCAGTCCTTGCCCTGTCCTATTAATGCTGAGTACATGGCTAAGAAGTAACACATATAAATGTTTAAGTCATCGGTTTGATTCGACCAGGGTTCGAACCCACAAACCGATGGGTTCGGATCCCCCGATCCCCCAAGACAGGAGACGGACACACAACTCATTCGGCAATCCTGTCTGGTCTTGTAGACTTGCTAATATATGAATATTTAATATGAAATAAACCAAATACATTTTTTTACCAGATGGGATGGCCAAATAAGTTGAGCACCTGCTTCCTGTTTTGGTAAGTCGTGGTATTCAAACCCACAGGTTCCAACCTTGACCAAGTCAAACGAATGACTTGAAAATCGATAGTTGTCGCTACCTAGCCTGATGTTCAGGATTACTAGTATAGGGCAAAGAGCAGTAGAATGAGGAAAAGCCAATAGACTACATCATGGTTCCGACTGCACATGCGCTGAAAACGGTGTTGGGAGCAAAGCAAAGGCGTACGGCTATTGAGTTTGCCGATACACATAGGGCAAAACTGGCATTTTATTCAAAATAAATAGAAATGTATAACAATTTGCCACAAATATGGATGGAAGGATGCAATATAATAATATAATGAATATGTTTAAGACACAACTCTCCATAATTAAGCATTTTGAGCATTCAGTCACTTTACAGGCTAATGTTTACATCACCATTGATTAGCCAGAAGTCATTCTTGTTCTAAATATTAAAATGTCAAATGTGTCAATAAAAACTTGTTTCAAAGAAATATATAACCAATTTCTGATTAACCCTACTCATTTTCTATTTCTACATATGGCATTAACCATAGGATATAAAAAAAAACATGAATAAAATAAATAAAACTGACTGGCTATGGCTCTAACACTAGTCTGAGTGCCTAGAATTGTATCAATCTAAATGCACATGACAAAAGATGTGCTGATTATATTGATCTAAATGCAATGCTGGATAAAAGATTAATATCTTAATTTATTTTATATATTTTTTTAGCTGGTATTCTATGTTTCAAACAAGAGCTGAGATGAGCTGAAATTTAGCACATTTCATAGCTGCACCCAGTGTATTAGCATGTGCCATGTGCTTCTCGTGGGTTTGTTTTGCTCTGCCACGCCACTGGAACCGTGATGTAGTCTATTGTATGAGATGTAGATTTCTACTGCTTCAAGTTGCCTACTCTGATGGTTTTGAGTTCCTGTCGTTTTCTAAGGTAAATATATTAGGTTGATTGTTATAATCTAGCTTACGTTAGTTTGAAGTAACCTATTTTAAATGATTAAGTTTTGAAATATTTGAAGTGCAAACATGCCAAATTTATTTTGGCAAGCATGCAAAAACTCATAGACTTTTGCAGTAACACGTTCAATTAAATTGCCTCAGTATTCCCGTCTATGTGGTGACAAATGCTTAATAAGTCCACCAGAATCTAAGTTAGGTATATGTAGAATCAAATCTAGGTAATTGTGTTGGTTTTGAACTTTTCATGTTTTAATCGGACTATGCAACTTTAATTAAAGTTGCATAGTCCGATGGTTTTGAATTTCAGAATTTTTCTGAGATAAATATATTAGATCGATCACTAGTTTCTACTTTAAATTAGTTCAAGTTACTTTTATTTCAAATGGTAAACTTTTTAGATATTTTTACTGCAAACATGGAAAATTAGTTTTGGCAAGCTTGCCACAACTCTGACACCATAGACTTCTGCGGTAGCAGGTTCTGTTAAATTGACTCCGTATTGCCTTCTACGCAGAAATAAATGCTTAATAAGTACATCAGTATCTAAGTTAGATATGTAAAATCAAATCTATATAATTGGTTTGGTTTTAAAAATTTGATATTTCATCGGACTATGCAGCTGTAACTAATGTACACCAACTAATGTATGATATTAATAATGATAATATACAGGAGGAAGACAGTAACACATATTGAGTGGGATATTGACTCATGTCCACAGCTAGCTGCTTACAGCTCTGTATCATGTACAAGGCGGTTAATTAACCCTATAGAAGAGATGTTGGAAGGCGGGGTTATGGACATAACCACATGAATTTGCAATCTAACATGCTAAATATATCGTTCAAATACTTATCTATCGTAACCTGCTATTTTTGGAGTGAAGAATTTTGTTTAATCATGTAGATTAATAGACGTCGAATCGAGAGCATCCAGAGGCTGCCATCTTGGGTGTTTTCTTTGCATTCTCTCCCACAGCATCAACTATACGCCAATACAGATAAACACTGGATGCTGGAACAAGGACATTCAGTTTGTTGATTCATAGTAAAGCAGTTTGGTTTAGAGAAGGTCACTATTCACCCGTACATTTTTTCCCCATTTATATTACACACATCTTCTACAAGATTTCAAATGATTACCCATATTATAATGCGTTTAGATCTCATCTGTGGCAGTGAAATAAATTTCACACATCCGACCGTGACTTAGTAATGTATATTATCCGATGGTTTTGAGTTTCTGTCTTATATCTTACATAATTATATTATGGTAGTTGTAATAAGCCACTTCATATTAGTTTTGATGTTAACTGGTTACTTTTATTTCAATAGGTTAATTTTGGAGATATTTGAAGTGAAATCATGTCAAATTAATTTGGATAAGCATTTCAAAATGCTGGACAAATAGGCTTCAGAAGTGACAGGTTCTATTAAATTGACTTAGTATTCCATAGAAGTTCTCTGCAACAATACATGTTTAATAAGAGCACTGCTATTTAAGTTGGAAATGTAGGATCAATTACAGATAAGTGCTTTGATTTCAAAAGTACAGTACAACCCCGTTAAACCAAGCTCGGTTCAACCAAACGATCGGTTAATCCAATCTTTTTTCGGCAGCCTGGCAAAATGCTACCATTTATCATATAAAAAGTTGGTTAAACCAAAGTTGGGTAATCCAAATTATCGGTTAATCCAAACAAAATTGTCGGCATCAGGCCACTTCCGGTACAGTTAAACCAAACTTTCATGTGGTTTTAAGGTCATTTAAGACTTTTTTATATGATAAATTGTAGTATTTTGCCAGGTCGCCAACAAGGTTTTGATTAACCGATCGTTTGATGTAACCGAGGTTGGTTTAATAGGATTAAACTGTATATACATAAAAAAAACAATAATCATAGTGTCCACATACATTGTACATTCATAATGCACCCCCGTGTTTGCCAAAGCCAAGTCAAAGTCAAAGCTTGGTTAAACCAATGATCGGTTAATCCAAACGAATTTCTAGGGTCACTTCAAGTTTGGTTTAACGGGATTATACTGTATTATGATGTCATCAGTTCATACAGCTTTAACTTTAAAGCCGCATATCCCGATGAAAACATAACATTTTCTAAACCAAAACACTTATCTAGATTTGAACCCACATATCCAACTTAGATACTGGTGCACTTATTAAGTGGTTGTTGCTACATTGGCAGACATACTAATGCCAAGTACACACATACCGTTTACGATTCGCGCACTAGAACTCGCGACTCGACCCGGCCCACTTAAAACTGAAAACGGGCCGATTCATTTTTTGAATCGCGAATCGCAATCGTAATCGGCCCGTTTTAGCCAAACAACTGTAGTTTTAAGTCGTGAAATCGCAATCGGTAGATGTGCTAGGGTGTCACACACCTAATGACTTTTGTGCGCGAAACGGGCCGTTTTAGATCGTAAACGGTAGGTGGGTGCGGATGAACGGTAGATGTGTACCTGGCATAAGTCAATTTAATACAGCATGTTCCTGCTGAAGGCTATTGCATTAGGGTTTTGACAAGCATGCCAAAATTCATTGACCATTTTTACATTTCAAATATCTCCTAAGTTTGCTGTTTAATATCAAAGTTACGTCAAACTGAAGATAGGTAGGTTATAACAATCACCCTAATATATTTATCTCAGAAAATGACAAAAAGTCGAGGCAACTTTGACATAAATAATGCTTTCGCCAACAGCAGTCTGTGGTTCCAGTTGTGGCCGCGGAGGGCGCTGCGTGCGTCCGTCTGTCTGCGCATGTCTCTACGGCTACCAGGCCCCCTCCTGCACTCGTGAGTACAACACACGTGACGTCATAGGTACTGCTAGTGACGACGCTGGTATAATATATATATATATATATATATATATATATATAAATTGAATGGTTGAAGGGTTTTATCTCAATATTTGCAATGGCATTTACAGAGGTTTTCACCTGGACTCCTCATATATACTTTGTATATATAAACATGTCTTAAACAATTACGGTTGACATCACATATGTACTGATACTTAAGTGGATCTATAATGTATACATTTCTGATGTGTATGTAAATATATATATTATCAGAATCTATTAACATTTGAATATTCTTAATGGGGTAGTAAAGTCTTTTTGATTAAAGGCTAATGGAAGCAAGCAGGAAATATAAACAGTTCTAATATATATATACATCGAGTTACACAGGTGCCATAGACTAGAATATATATATATATATATATATATGTATATATATATATATATATATATATACAGTAAAACCTTTCTAACCGACCACCTCCACAGATTGACCACTCCCCTATTTGGATCGCTTTATTTGGATCGCAACAATACCATTGTAACCATATTCTAACTCCCTAAACCGACCACCTCCCTAAATGGACCAATTAAAGTCAGTCCCAAGGTCGGTCGACTTAGAGAGGTTTTACTGTATGTATATATATATATATATATATATATATATATATATATTATGTGTATATATATATATATATATATCGGGTTAGATAGATAACATGCATGCTATATATGCATTTATAACACAGCTGTCAATATATGTGTGCTCTATATAATCTAGTATTATGCGAATATAAACAAAGGATACTATCAGTATCACTCTTCAGTTCCCTCTGCTATGTATATACTCACTATGTAGTATCCACTAACCCAGTACGTAGTCACAGATTTGGCCACCTCAGCACCACCTGTGATGGGCTCTGACCAGCCGTGTCTGGTCAATAGCGCCTACAGACCTGATTGGATGGTCAAATTTTAAATGTGTGTGTGCACTATTAGTGTGTGCACTATTAGTATCAGATGGGTTTTGTCTAATCCGACAAACTGAATTAAAGTTCCATAGTCCGATGGTTGTGAGTTTCTGTCATTTTCTGAGATAAATATATTAGGTTGATCGCTATAATATACCTTATGCCCTCTCACTCTACGACGTAATGCACCAGCGTAGGGACAACGTGAAAATAAATTTAACATCTCGGCGTAATATGCAAATATGGGCCCAAGTTGGACGTCAATGACGTGAGCATAACGTCGGTCTAGCATTGTGACAATGAGAGAGGACAAAGGAATTATTCATTGTGTCAATGTGAGGCTAGCGAAACCCCAGCGCGCGACGCCAGCCTAGCATGACAGTAGCGACGGCTTAGTGGCACTTAACGTTGCCACATCCGAGTCAACCAGTTTCCCCGACGTGAGTCAACGTCGACCCACCGAGAGACTAGCATCGCCCTGGCATCAGTCCAATGTCGCCGGCGTGAGTCGCACATTCCTCCTCCCTGTGCATCACTATGACGTAACGCAACGTTGATCTAACATAGCCGACGCATTTCTCCCGCACGTCTAACGTTGGCGTAATGTGAGTGTAATGTCATCCAAACGTCACTGCATCACGTCGAAAGTTTTGGACATGTAACTCGACATAACTCGATGTAACCTGACGTAACTCGACATAACTTGACATCAGTCTAACATAAGGATGACGTAACTCGACATACCTCAAAGTAATGACCAAAATTCACCTACGTCGGCTTACGTTACCTCCTTACGTCGTAGTGTGACTGGCCTATTACATTAGTTTGAAGTAAAGTTGCTTTAAAATGACTAACCTAGGACATAGTTGAAGTGTAACATGCAAAATTAATGTTGGCATGCTTGTCGAAACTGTGACCTCTTCAGCAGTAACAGGTTCGAGCAAATTGACTTAGTTTTCCCTTCTGTGTAGCAATAAACACTTAATAAGTGCACAAGTGTCTAAGGTGGATATGCGTACTCAAATCTAGATAAGTTCTTTGCTTTTGACAAGTTGATGCTTTTATTGGAAGGTTAATATGACATACTGATCAAAACTGATCATCACCAAAATAATCTAGGCAAGTGTTCCTGAATGGAGATGTAAGTTTGCCACTGTGTGAAACTGGCTGTCTTCTGCAGCTGTATGCCGACGTGGGTGTCACAACGGAGGGAGCTGTGTCACGCCCAACAGGTGTCGCTGTATGCAGGGCTATGAGGGGCCTACCTGCCAGTCAGGTAAGTGCTTCTGGAACAGCAAGAATTCAAGTTGCATAGTCCAGTGGGTTTGAAGTTTTCTTTGCTATATTTTTTAGATGAATGTCATGTAGATCAACTTTAGGGTTGTTTGTTTTTAAAGTATTTTTCCAAATATTTTTTTGAATATTAGTTGATTATTCAGGGGGAATTTCAATTGCAGACAATTGGTTTGCATCATTCCATTGCTCTTTGCCCTATCCTAGTAATGCCAAACGCCAGGCTAGGTAGTGACAAGTATTAATTTTTAAGCCATTGGTTTGACTCGATCGACCAGGGTTCAATCCACAACCTACCTAAAGATATATAGGTATTAGTATGTATAATATATTATGCGGATATAAATAGGCATAGGTGTTTGCAGGTTTGTAGATTATTATTATTGCCATGGTTATTGTAATACATGTCATTGTCCAATAGTTGGCCAGGGCACACTTGCTCTGTATGAGCGCCCATAGCCCGACTGAATGCCAACCTATCGCCAACAAGTCTCCCTGGTCTTAGAGAAGTCGCTGGTTTGTTATACGACTAATTACCGATTGGTCATAAACCAGTCGCAATTCAGTCCCTGACCACTCGCTGACTGATCAGCAACCAATCGCAAACTGATCACCAACCCATCGCCAACCGATTGCCAACCGATTGCGAGCAGCCTTCGCCTTCCCTCCGCTCCCCCTCCCCCACACACACACTTCTTTTGCTTTGGTCGCAAGGAGGTCGCCGATGACTGTGTTGTTTTTCATTGTTGCAAGAGGTTGCAATCCTAATATGACTTGGGATAGGAAATTGCTGTATTGAATGAAATTAGATGTACTAAAGTAAACCTACCATTGTTATTTATATTTACCTAATAAAAGTATTTACAACACATACACACATATATATATATGTGTGTATATCTATATGTAGGCTGATATATTAACATAGAGGTATATGTGTAACATGATCTTTACTGGTAGGTCTATTTAATCAACTGTAGTATGCCTACAGGAGATGAATTAGAACAAAGCAAAAATAGTGACCTAAACATTCTTTATTTCATCATTTTGTTGTTGTTGCTGCCTTTGCGTGAAACTCCTAGGATTTTAGGGTCGATCTGTGACTCGTGAGGTGACTGATCAGCATCCTCAATTTCCAAAACTCTCATGAGAATTTTGTGAGAGTTGGAAACACTGCCAGGGCCACGTTCAGAGTCTGTCTCAGAGGTGCCTCGGAGATGGCCGTGACGTCACGCTAGTCTGAACTGCAAAGGCAGTTTGTTGTCTCGAAAATGGCCGCCCCCATAGGCGGTGGCCATTTGCAATGGAAAAGCTGTGCTGTGATTGGCTGAAACCACTGAATGCGGCGGCCATTTTTGAGGCGCTTTTCATCTCCAGTCTGAAAAGGGAGGCGTCTCCCAGACGCACCCTGAACGCAAATAGGCCAAAAAGCATCATGGAGACATCTCCGCGGCGCCTCCGAGACACACCCTGAACGGGGCCCAGGTGTCACATTTCATACTGCGCATGTGGAGATAGGCTATGTGACAGTATCCCTTGACAGTCGCATAAGTTCAAGTTGTGACACCGACAGCTGTAAACAGCACTTCCAAACAGCGGACTACATTTATCATTTATGATTCTTCAATGGGCGATGCCTCTCGACTTGTCTTTTCTACAATATTTCGTTTAACCTGAAGCTATTCCGCTTTATTCGCCGCGTTGTCATGGTGACAGTGTCTGCTGTCTGTTTCCCGCAGCTGTGTGTCCCGGGGGCTGTCACCACGGCGGACGGTGTGTCAGTCCCGGGCTGTGCCGCTGTCCGCCCGGCTACGGGGGCGCCCACTGCACCGTCGGTGAGTTGCATGGTCCGATGGAACATATTTATTTTCAGTCTTTTAAATGCATGTGCAGCATTTGTGATACATTACTGACAACTCTAAAGCTGTGTTTACACGGGGAATTGTGAGGCGAATTAGACAAAGCGATTCATATGAAGCGAAGTAGCGGCGTGTTTACACGAGGCGAGTTTGAAAGTGTTTGGGCGCCGGGAACCAGCAGCCTTAGTTCTGCCTGTAGCTGGCAAGCACTGTTATATTTGTTGAGTTTACACTCGGCGATTCGACGCCTATGCAGCTGCTACGTTAATATCGCTTTTAATTTAGGGTTAATTTAATTAAATTTCATTATTTGAGTATGTAATTCTGTTAAATATGATCACATTCAATAGATTTCGGCCTAATCGGGCCCTAACACTGCCAGGTACCAGCGATTAGTTACTGCTCCCCCTGTTTCCGGCACGCACTACTATTTTATAGTACCGCCGCCCCGGGAACCAGCTGAAATCGCTTCATATAAACCACCTCTCGAGGCGATCTACAAAAAGCGCATCATATGAAGCGAATCAGCCCTAATCCGCTTAAGCGGTGCGTTTACCCGGCGAATGTGAGGCGAACTAGGCAAGGCGAGTCATATGAAGCGAATTAACTCGCCCGTGTAAACAGGGCTTTAGTTTTAACAAATGCACAAAACAACATGATCAACAAAAGCACATGGCCTGTAATATGTAAATGTAAACAACAGCACATGACAAACCAGTCAGAATGCTGCATAATGTAATATGTATTCTGGTCATGTGACCCAGCTAACAGATGAAGTAGATCACTTTTCACCTTAGAAAAATTCAAATATCTACAAAATCGCACCATATAACATCAAATCGCTTCGAAAATACAGAACCAAGATGTTTATCTATCTGATGATGATAGTTTCATCAGAGGGCCATTTTCCATTCAGCAGGGCTGAGCACTAGAATAGTAGATTGCTTTGTTGTTGCCATTACGGTTCGTCGGACAATAATTGAATAAATGTTTTGCAGCCAAAGGCAGCGCGTGCGCATACACGCCAAGTTCATCGGTGTTTGTAAACACTGAAATAGGTCTAATTATCCAATTGTTAAAAGTCAATGCGCATCCTAATTTGACCTTAGATGTTGTCAAGATGTGCAGCCCTAACAAATCCGATGATATTCACTTCTGAAATTGACCAGCAACCCCGAGTTTCAGTTGAATGCGCAGAGCAATCTCCGCACCAAAACGCGCTATTGATACAACCCGGCGGCGGTAATGTTGCAGTTAGTCACTAGGTGGCGCCACGATGACGCCATTGTGCGACTTAGCGGTGTCGCAGTTTCAGCGCCCGGTCAGTTTCCACCACCCGTATAGACTCAAACTCAAGGCATTGTCAATGGTCGTGAGCAATCTTCATACAGAAAATACAGCAAAAGTGAAATATCTCTAAAACTACACCACCTATTAACAAATCGCTTGGTACACATATAGAAAACATCTTTACCAAAAAGACTGTATTAAATTTATAAGGTTAGGGTTCTTGATTTGTATTAATTTTGAATAAAAATAAGGTTTTGCACTGCGCATACCGTCAAACTCAAGGCAGTCAAGGCATTGTCAAGGGTCGCTAGCAATCTTCATACAGAAAATACAGGAACAGTGATATATCTCTAAAACCACACCACCTAGAAACAAATCGCTTTGTACACATGTAGAAAACATCTTTGCCAAAAACATTATATTAAATTTATAAGGTTAGTGACGATGATGTTAGATTTTGACGCATGCACATGAAACTGACAGGCAGCTGAAATTGACCGGGCGCTGAAACTGCGACACCGGGGCTGCTCCATCCTTACCGAGTAATTCAGCTGCACTTTGTCGAAATTCAAACTAAACACAACTATTGATTCATGCTGGTTATACTGCAGCAGTTCCAAGTGATCGGTATGCATCAGCAAAGCCACACGTCGGGGGAGGCATGTGAACCGTCCTAAGTAGCGTGATAGTGTATGCATGGCCGGCAAATGCGGTGTTTTGGTTGTGCTGCCATCTGACGGAAACTGGGAGTACTAAGCATATTTCACTTTTCTTTGTTTTTTCACTTTTATTCCAGTTGAATAGCGTTTGTTTTCGATATCGAGGCACTGGTCTTCCAGACTTAACAGTTATGGTGCATAATAATGAAGGGTTCAGGTGCAATAATCGACAAATGCCATTCCGACTGATATCAAACCACGAGTATCATGTTTGAGCTGAAGCTGCCATCATTCTGATAGTCAAATCTATTTGGTCGCAGGAGCTGCAACCTCCCCTATATAATGGACTGTTCAATATGAAATTGATTGGCGTTTGCTGGAAAGCACACTGACAAATCCCATTCATACAGAAAACAACTCAAATCGATTTTAAGTTTTTTTCGCTTGAAACCGCCACATGAACTATTTATAGATGAGATGACGTGAACAATATAAACAATAGCAGGTTTGAATAAATATGTTGGGGACCTTATTTTGTACAGATAGACTGAAGGATGGTTATTTAACTTTACACTATATCATTGATTTGCTGATCATACCTGTGAGGAGACATTAGTACAATGGATATGACCGTTAGTAGTGGATTTGGAATTATGCAGATTTAAATTGTTTTGGTCAACTATAACTTTGTGGTTAGTATATGCTTTATTAGTTCAGGCAGGTGTTAAAAGGGTGGAGGTTATACTTTGGTACTTTTTGTTGTTGTTATTTATTTTATTCCTTTTTTCCGGGGTGGGGAGAGGATCCGAGAGTGGGGGAAAGAGAAGGGGGAAGGTGAGGAGTGGTTGGGACTACGTGTTATTTTCTGTTCACAACTCTCTCGTTCCAACCAGGTAATTTGATTAAAATTGCATAGTCCCATGGTTTTAAATTTCTGTCAGTTTTCTGAGATAACTATAGTTATTATTATTAGATTGATTATCATAATCTACCTCACGTGGTAGCGGAATGGTTTCAGGTTAATTGAAGTAACTTTTGTTTTAAGTTGCTAACTTTTGAGATATTTGAAATGGAAACATATCAAATTAGTTTTGGCAAGCACACCGAAATGTTGACACCTTAAGCTGCTGCAGTAACAGGTTCTATTAAATTCACTCAGTATTCTCTTCTATGTGCCAACCCCTGCTCAATAAGTGCATTAGTATCTAAGTTAGAGATGTAGAATCAAATCTAGATAATTGTTTCCGTTCTGTAAATGTTCTCTTAATCGGAGAAAGTTCCTTGATCGGACTATGCAGCTTTAATGCATGTCTATGTTAGGTTTTGAATCGTTGATCTGGATTAGGGCCATTCTTTAAAACTGGGCACAAAAGTGTGACCTGGAAACCAAAAGTGAAAACCTTCCAAATAATAGCTTAATCCAATGTCCTATGAAGGTTTACATGTTGTGCATATGTCAGAGTTGAAAAAAATGAATTTCACGTTTTGAATTAGATCTTAGCAATACATTAACATCACTTGTGTAACATGAAGTTCAAAGACACATCCAGAACCTCATTTTAACATATACAACATAGTCAAACAAGATTTTATTGATTACTCTTAAAGTTGATGGTTTTGAATTTCTATATTTCTTCTGAGATAAATATATTACATCGATCACTAGTATGTACTTTACACTAGTTACCTTTATTTTAAATGGTAAACTTTTTAGATATTTTGAGTGCAAACATGGAATATTAGTTTTGGCAAGCTTGCCAAAACTCTGACACCATAGACTTCTGCAGTAACAGGTTCTGTTAAATTGACTCAGTATTGCCTTCTACGCAGAACCAAATGCTTAATAAGTGCATCAGTATCTAAGTTAGATATGTAAAATCAAATCTAGATAATTGGTTTGGTTTTGAAAATTTTATATTTCATCGGACTATGCAGCTTTAAGCAGACAATGTTATGACTTACAAGAAAAAAGTTGAAAAATAAGTTGAAGAAAGGTTTGCCTACATGCAGAGTGTAATTGTGTAAATTTTCACTTTTTCACATTAACACAAAATCATATAAGTAAACTTTTAATTTCTTTCTTGGGATAGCTTCAATAAATGTACTATTGCTAACCTACTTAATACACAGAGGATACAATAATTATTTGACTTGCAATCAATAAAAGAAAGAACAAATTATCAGCATCATAATGTGGAAACCAAATATGTGGTGCCCAGTTTTAAAGAATGACCCCTTTACATTGCGCGTTCTGTTTCCACTTTCAGCACTTTGTGACCCACCCTGTTCTAATGGTGGAACATGCACTTCCCGTAGATATTGTCTGTGTAGCCCTGAGTTCTACGGATACCGATGTGAACATGGTATGTCAAGCATGATCAGTTCAGAATCCACAGGCCAGACATATTTAATGTTGATATTGTGAAAGCTGTGATAGTCAGTAGGAAATGGGCCTGAATGCTTAAAGTTTCATAGTCCGATGGTTTATGAGATAAATTTATATTAGAGTGATCAGCATAATCTATTTTACATTTGTTTGAAGTAACTTTTATTTTAGATTGCTAACTTTTGAGATATTTGAAGTGCAAACATGTCAAATTAGTTTTGGCAACTCTGACACCAAATTTGACACCTGCAGTAATAGGTTCTATTAAATTGACTCAGTATCTCCTTCTACGCAGAAACACATGTCTAAATAAGTGCATCAGTATCTAAGTTAGATATGTAGAATCAAATCTAGATAATTGTTTTGGTTTTGAAATGTTGATACTTCATCGGACTCTGCAGCATTAAAATTAAATGCTCTCAAAATATGTTGTTAAATATACAAAAAGCCATACATTTCAGCCCACATGCTGTGCGTATAAAACTTTGAAATATATTACAAGATTATTATTGTTATTATTAATTGTTCGAAGTATTTTTAAACAAAATTATCGTAATAACAACATTTTATTGCAATTTAAGTGATAACTGGGTCGTTCTCTGAAAGTGAAACTGGGCGCTAAAGTGTGACATGGAGACCAAAACTGAAAATCTTCCAAATATTAGTGTAATACATTCCAAATAATAGCAGAATCCATGTTCATAGGAAGATTTGCATATGTGCATATGTCAGAGTTGAAAAAATGCTATTTCACCTTTTGATGTTGATCTTATACAAATTGAGCAATATGTTAATATCACTTGTGTAACATGCACATCAAAGCCACATCCCAAACATCATCTTATCGTACGCAGCATATTCTAATAAGAGTTGGCTGATTACCGTTAAGCAAACAAGATTTTGTCTTACAAAAAGTTGAAAAAAGGTTTGGGTAAATTAATGTGTGGTGGCGATGTGCAAATTTTCACTTCAGCACAAAATTATACAAGTCTACATTAGATACATTTTGTCATATAGATTAAATACATGTAGCATTGCTAACATACTTAACACACGGAGGCAACAATAACAATTTAACTTGCTACCCCAAAAAGACAAAGAATTATCACCATTGTAACATGGAAACCAAATATGTGATGCCCAGTTTCAGAGACCGACCCAACTACATTAAATCAGCTAATCAAATATGAAGCAGATGACCTTGACCTTCATTGTCTTTTCTTTTGCAGCCCTCTGTTTCCGCCAGTGTATGAATGGCGGAAGCTGTGTCGGATATAACACATGCGCATGCGCACGCGGATTCACCGGGAGCCATTGTCAGAAATGTAAGTCCTATATTCAACACCTGTAAACATTCCCACAGCTTCATTCACTGTGTCTATCCACTTTTAAATACACCAACTTCAAAATCAATTGCCATCCATCATTCGGAGCAAATCAGGTAATAAAACAAGCAGCTTTCCCAGCATTAATTAACTCGCATGAAAATGTATAATCGTATCAATAAGCGAGTTCAGCATCTCGGGCGCGCGGTGGTTGATGGGAAGTCATCGGGATAAACAAACCCACGTGCTGGACTCAGCCTGGTGGTATGCGCAGTGCATAACGTATTTTATTCAAAATTAATAGAAATGCAGAACCCTAACCATATAAATTTAATATAATCTATTCGTTAAATATGTTTTCTATATGGGTTCCAAGCGGTTTGTCTCTAGGTGGTGTGGTTTGGAAGATATTTCACTTTGTATGTAAGAAGTTTGCTCACGCCATAGTCACGGCCATTGACAATGCACTGAGTTTGCCGGTACGCGCAGTACAAAACGTTTATTTTATTCAAAATTAATAGAAATCCAGAACCCTAACCTTATCAATTTAATATAATATTCTTGGTAAACGTGTTTTCTATATGTGTACCAATCGATTTGTTTCTAGGCGGTATGGTCTTAGAGATATTTCACCTTTTCTGTAAGAAGATTGCTCACTGCCATTGAGTTTGCTGGTACGCACAGTGCGAAACGTTAGTTTTATTCAAAATTAATAGAAATCCATAACCCTAACCTTATCAATTTAATATAATCTTCTTGGTAAACATGTTTTCTAAATGTGGATCAAGCGATTTTTTTCTAGGTGGTGTGGTTTTAGAGATATTTCACTTTTTCTGGAAGAAGATTGCTCAAGGCCATAGGTGCAGTGCAAAACGTGGCTTTGTTTATCCCGACAGCGACGAACGGAAGTCGGACTCGCACATGCGTACGGACAATGCTGAACTCGCTTATTGGAATTACCATCGTCACGTTGTTTATATTACTGATATTATAAGTATTGCCGTAAATCGAGCCACAATCCCCAGACCCAGCGCAGACTAGTAGAAAATATTAGATACTACAAAATAAAAGCATTCCTTAATAAAAGTATTCATATATATATATATCTAAATATATGTGTGTGTGTGAACACACTCTGTGTGTGAAGATTTCAAGTTAAGCTCTTGTCACACTCTGTCTTGCGACCACTTTGCGACTACAAAATGTACAGTCACCAGCAACCTCCTTCAAGTCCTTGCGACCAAAGCAAAGTATGAAAAAGGCTGTCGACATCCTTGTGACCATTTTGGATGCAAGGAGGTTTTTGGTGCGGCAGCTGCAACCTCCTTGCGACTAAAAATGGTCACAAGGAGGTCGGCAATCACTGAGGACCACTCTGTTCTCTTTGCGACCAACCCTTTTTTGTGGTCGCAAGCATACTGTGACTGGGGTACGATTATACTGACTGTCTGTCTACCACCTGCACTGTGAAGCAGATGGGATGGCTGAATGAGTTGAGCGCCCGTCTCCTGTTTTGGGAGATCGGGAGATCCGAACACATAGGTTTGTGGATTTGAACCCTGGTTGAGTCAAACCAATGACTTAAGAATTGATATTTGTCGCTTCTTAGCCAGGCACCACATATTATTAGGATAGGGCAAGGACTGGTTGGCTTAGTATCAGGATAATGTGACTGAGTGGGATATCAGGTCATGGTGCTGGCAGGCTGGTCTCCCAGTAGGGCAGCACTATAAAATGACATTGAGTGTGCGCTGTCACAAGTCGATACCGGTCCTGATATAACCTTAGATGTTGCTAGGGCGTAAAACAACAAACAAAACCTGCACTGTTGTGACCTTTGACCTGTTCTCAGCTTCCTGCCTACACGGGTGCGGGCACGGCCATTGTGTCTACTCGGGCCGGTGTCGCTGTCGCCATGGTTACCACGGACGTCACTGCCAGTTCAGGTATTACAGGACGGCCTTATTACATAGTAACATTTCTTTTAAATGGCCAACTTAGGAGATATTTGAATGTAAACATGCAATGTTAATTTTGGCATGCTTGTCAAAACTCTGACCATAACAGGTTCTATTAAATTGACTTAGGATGCCGTTCTATGCAGCAACACATACTTAATAGACCATTTCAACTTAATAGACCATGCAGCAACACATACTTAATAGACCATTTCTGCTGCTACTCGCGATCTGATGGCAGCAGTAGAACTAATATTTATGTACCAGCTCACTGTGTCGCATTTTCTGTAGACTAGAAATGGTCTCATGCAGGATTTCCATAACCAACTTCTATATGAGTTTTCCACAATAAATCAAACAACGTCAAGTTCTGCTAGGCTAGAATGATTGCTGAATTAAAGTTGCATAGTCCGATGGTTTTGAATTTCTGTATTTTTCTGAAATAAATATATTAGATCGATCACTAGTATCTACTTTACATTAGTTCAAAGTTACTTTTATTTTAAATGGTAAACTTTTTAGATAGCTTGAGTGCGAACATGTAAACTCAGTATTGCCTTCTATGAAAAAACAAGTGAATCAGTATCTAAGTTAGATATATCAAATCAAATCTAGATAATTGGTTTGGTTTTGAAAATTTGATATTTCATCGGACTATGCAGGGATTTCCATCATCAACCTAGCGGGAGTGGCAAGAAGTACTGTGGTGGGTTCGACCCAAGATGTCATTGGATAGAACACAAAATCACAGAAGCCAGCACAAAGCTACATAAACATATACTAGAAATGTATAATATATTGGCACTAGTTATCAGTTTTTCTTATCTTATTCATCTTTTTAAACAATTTGATTCAGTTTGTCATTAGCTTTTGTGATTCATAGCAACAATAAAGAGTGTGTCTGGTGCAGCAATTATTGCATACAAACCTTTGAAGCAAATTCTTTTTGTCCAAAGTCACATTTTCTGCATTTAGGTGTATATAATTCCAGATGTAGCTAGCCTTAGGTCTAGATGTGGATAGACTGAGTATATAATTCTAGATGTAGCTAGATTTAAGTCTAGATGTGGATAGACTGAATATTGTAGTTCTTATTTACTACAAATGAAGAGTTCAGGGACAAAAACCCGGTAAACGCCAATCCAAAAATTTTGATAAATATTGGAGTCAACATTTTTATATTCCGATTTTGTTGTTCATCGCTCCATAACCATTTCATAACAAGCAAAGTGGAATTGGTGAGAATTAAAAATACCTTCATGTTATTTTAATTACATTTTTGGGATTTGCGTTTATGGGGTTTTGAGCCTGAATTTCAGAATGAGAAACCAGGATAACAAAGAGTACTAATGGTCAATTTCTTAGTTAAAAAAGAAATTATGAATGACAGGATTCAATGCTCCTTGCTTAAATGGTCACTGTTTACATAATATACTAACATAATGGTTGCTTCCCAAGTTGATGCACAATTGCAGTTTCACCTGACTGCGCACGCTCCAGGGAAATGGAGGATTCATATGTATCCTTACTTTCTTTCGTAGGAAATGCAGCTACGTTCTAGTCCAGGAGCGGTACATAGTCGCTGCGCATCAGTTACAGAGATATGCCAATGTCTACAGATGCGGGCCCTGGGGATATTCTACATGCACAAATATTAGGTGAATATACTTAGCAACATCTTTCCACCATTAGATCCACCATTAGAGTTACTGAACATGCCTAGTACATTCTGATATCAATCTAGAGTTACAGAACACACCTAGTACATACTGATATCAATCTAGATCCACCATTACTCACTACAGACTGATATCGACCTACACCTGTTATCCAACTAGACCCACCATTAGAGTTACAGGTCACACCTATTACGGACTGATATCAATCTAGATCCACCATTAGAGTTACATAACACACATTTTAGAGGCCGATATCAATCTAGACAAGGCCATGTAGTTTCCAAGTGTAGTTTGATATTAATCTGTGATAGGTATATCCTGTAACCTTAATGGTTGAAAGAACAGGTTACTTATTTAATACGCGACATAGTATGTTTATTATTACTTGAAAGTAGGAAGTCTGTCACAATTTATTTTGGTTTGTTTATGTAGCTTGATAGAAGGTAGGGACTACTTTTTTCACTACTTCTGTTGTTTCTTGACCCAATTTTATAGCCAGAGATTGCGCAGTAATACAGTTACAAGGTGTAAATTAATCATAGCACCGGTCAAAGCACCATTAGGTGAATCATTGAACAATTTATTATATATCATTTTAGGTAAACATTTATTCATCAGAAAATACACTTGTTATTGATATTGTTTTAGCTTTGGTCTAATATCAGAAGTATACACAATTACATGAGTGTATGATATATAAGTACAGCCATCATGTTACTATTGTCATGGGGGTGATGAAAATGGGAAATATTGCGCCTAGAGTGGGACTCAAACCCACACCTCTACATACACAGGGTAGGTTCAACAACCAACCAGCATGTAGCGTGTATAGGATCATGGTCAAGGCAACCAGTGTTGTGGGGCAGATGAAAATGGGAAATATTTCGCCTAGAGCAGGATTCGAACCCACATCGCTGTGCATTCGGGGCCAGTGTGCTAACCATTACACTACCTAGGCTCCCTGATATCACCACACTACCCACGCCTACATGTCTACGTGGTTACTTGCCTGAGAGGTCAGTGCAGACCACTACATAATTATTATTATAGGATTATTACAAGAGAACCGTAGCTATGTAGTAATCAGTGGTAGTTTACAGAATAATATCAGGGTTAAAGCTGCATAGTCCGATAAAAACACAAATTTGTCAATATGTAGCAATGAATTGTGTTAGTCCAGGTACATTCATTTATTAGTACACAAGATTTATATATCGATATAATCTCAGAACAAATACACACAACCCAAATCAAAACTGTCATATGTACTGATGAATTGTCTTTATTGTTTCAGATATCTTTATCGATTAGTATACAAGACAAACTTCAAGACGACTTATCGATGTAAGGTGTCATAATGCAATAATATTAATAGCATTAACAAAATTAATTTGTCATTACACATATTTTATATCATCTCGTCCATCTCCATTCCATATTAATTATCACATATGCATTAAATTTATATTAACTTTCATATTAGATATAAGACAATTATCCACTTATGTACATTAAATTGTTGCATAAATAAAATAATTCAATTCTTAAGGAGGTTTGTTATAATTATTATCGTGTCATTCTCGGAAACTGAGTACCACATTTGTGACATGGAAACCAAAAGTCAAAACATTCCAAATAATAGCAGAAAACATTCCAAATAATAATAGCAGAATCGATGTTCATAATATGAATGTTTACATATTGTGCAGAGTTGAAATTTGTTTCCACTTTTTAATGTTGATCTTATACAAATTTGGAAAAAAACATTAAAATTAAGCATGTAACTTCCATTTTAACAAATCAGTAACATGATTTTAACACACAACAATTCAAACACGATTCTATTGATTACAGTTAAGCAAAGTAAAAAAAGTTGAACAAAGTTTTTTGTTTTTTTTTGTGTTTTTTTTATATTGAGACTGTATTTATACTGTCCATAGCATATAAGCCCGGGTACCCAGGCTTGTTTTCAATGCTGGCCAGTTGTAGTGTTGATGTTATCTTACCACACATTACTGCTGATAAGTTATTTGATTGCCTGCATTTCAGTAGCAGATAGATAATTGATTGGTATGGTTAGTAGCCTATGTTAGTTTTTTTTGATTTTCTTGGCATATATGTATTTTGTTTTGTTCTACTCTTATTACTAGACTAGCCTACTCCTATTTATATATCATAGGCTTGTACGTAGCTGTGTGGTGCGTTATCTGGCTACTCTTGGCATAGTTACCTTCCATTGGGCGTCCCGCTGGTGGGCCGTGACATATCTCATGCCCCTTTGCAGCGCGGCTTAGTAGGGGTTTCCTAGCCTAATTTGCACAGATATTTTTTGTAAGTTTTTAGGTCAGGAATTTGTCGTTCCTTTACCGTTTGGGCATTCCACACCTTGGCAGCCATTTCCAGCGTGCTTCTATCATGAGCTTTTATTTGGCTTCTGGTCTGCTTCAGTAGTGGCGCATTATTTGCTCTAGTAGCCATTTGTGGTTTCATTAGGAGTTTATTGTTTTGACTATAGCTATATGCTAATGTTTTCAAATGAATTATTCCCCTATTTTCTAGTAATTTCACTTTGGTTCGTTTGTGTATGTCATAGGTGGGGTGCAGCTTGTCTACTCTTAGACAGATCTTTAGGGCTCTGTTCTGCAGTATTTCCAGTTTTGTTAGTGGTTCTTTTCTCGCACCCATGTAGTTTACATCTCCATAGTCAAAATAGGGGAGCACCATGCCCTTGAAGATTTTTATTGCCAAGTTACGGGAAGATGCAGGGTGTTGACATACAATTTTCACATTAGCACAAAATCATATAAATATAAGCATATTTTGGATACCTTTTGTGGGGTAGATTAAAGCTGCATAGTCCGATGAAATATCAAATTTTCAAAACCAAACCAATTATCTAGATTTGATTTTACATATCTAACTTAGATACGGATGCACTTATTAAGCATTCGTTTCTGCGTAGAAGGCAATACTGAGTCAATTTAACAGAACCAGTTACTGCAGAAGTCTATGGTGTCAGAGTTTTGGCAAGCTTGCCAAAACTAATTTTCCATGTTTGCACCCAAAATGTCTCAAAAGTTTACCATTTAAAATAAAAGTAACTTTGAACTAATGTAAAGTAGATACTAGTGATCGATCTAATATATTTATCTCAGAAAAAAATAGAGAAGTTCAAAACCATCGGACTATGCAACTTTAAATACATGTAGTATTGCGAACACAGAGGCAACAATAATTATGTGACTTGCTAGCCCACTCGCTAAAAAAGGGGTGGGCTTAAAGCTGCATAGTCCGATGAAGCATCAAATTTTCAAAATCAAAACAATTATCTAGATTTGATTCTACATATCTAACTTAGATACTGATGCACTTATTAAGTATTGGTTGCCACATAGAAGGGAACACTGAGTTGATTTAATAGAACCTGTTACTGCAGAAGCCTATGGTATCAAAGTTTGGGCGTGCTTGCCAAAATTATTTTCACATGTTTGAATTTCAAATATCTCAAAAGGTAACCATTTCAATTAAAAGTTACTTCAAACTAAAGTAAGGTATATTATAAGGATCAATTTAATATACTTATCTCAGAAAAATGTCAGAAACTCAAAACCATCGGACTATGCAATCACATCACTTGTGGTTGACGCTGTGAAAACAACCAGATGACAGCAGTGCTTTTTGTTTTATTTATATTCGCAATAATAATGAATTTCACTTATTGAGTAAGTTAAGCTCCTAAATAACATTATTTCAATCCCCGAGTGAATATTCATGGTTGTAACTAACATAATTTGATCATAACAGTGAATAGATTTGTGTTTTTTGTTTTATTTACATTGAATAACATTCGCTTCAAAGCTGTGACTACAATTGGTTTCACCGCCTCAAATAGTTGCTAGGACGCGACGCGCTAAACACCCGGATGTCCACACCCTCCTAAAATGTAGTGTGGAAACCAAATATGTGGTACACAGTTTCTGAGAATGACCCTATTATTTGAACCTTGTTCGCCCGATTGCTCGACTCAAGGTCGATTGCCAGACGCGACTGTGGCGACATCTAGTGGAAACTTCCTACAGTTTCCCCTAGCTTTCGATAGGTGGCGCCAGCATCGTCTGAAGCCTCACTCACTGGATTAAATCCTTTGTTCGCCATTTTAGTCACGCCCCCTCTTCGCGGCTACGTGTGATGTTATCACGGCTATCATACCTTCAAAGCGAAGGAAGGGCGGAGTTCAGTTAATCAGTACACATAGCTGCCCTAAAGCTTACACATCAGGACGGTGAATAAAATCGAACTGCAGTTTTAGTGCAACTACCTAAATTGCAATGTCTCAAATCTCAAATCCAAAGCGGAGGTAGTGTGGGCGTTCCTTTGTCCTACTATGGTGGCGCCCCTGGTGTCATACAACGGTATCAAAGAGGGCTATTCCGGCAACGGCAGAGCCATCTGATGTCACGGAAGTGCATTAGCGCCATACCTGGCTCAACATACAAGATGGCGCGAATGGAATGGCGCGTGGCCACCTAGTGGCTCAATTTGGTACTAATCTCAACGAAAGCGAGGACGGCGGCACGGTTCCATAATTTAATAATAGATGCCGTTTTAAATTTCGCTAATTGGATTGGCTTAAAAAATATATATATTGATTAATGATTCTAAGAATAGACTTACAAGAAGCATAGGAACATAGAATCCAATTAATGTATGTCATAGTATACTTCGATCGATGTATCCCAACGTATGCTATATATATTTAAATTGTATCAACTCCTTGCTGTCGACGGGTTCCTAATTTCAGCCGCGCGGTGCATTGCGGGATGTTTGGCAGCTGAATAAATCCGCACGGAATTAAGATGTTAATCTTTTATCTAACATTGCATTTACATCAATCGAATGAGCATGGCTTGTACCATCTGCATTTAGATTTAGAGAAATCTAGTCATTCAGACTATTGGTACAGTGTGAGAACTATAGCCAGAGTCAGTTTTACATATTTTATTCATGTTTTTATTTATACCCTATGGTTAATAACATTTGTAGAGCTAGGAAATTGGTAGGGTTAATCAGACATTAGTTATATATTTCTCTGAAACAAGTTTCTGTTGACACATTTGACATTTTAATATTTAGAACAATAATTTAAAATGGTGGTGTAAACTTCAGCCTGTAAAGTTACTGATTGTTTTGTGGGGATGTTGCTTAGTTCCAAATGCTTAATTATTGATAGTTGTGTCTTAAATATATTCAGTATATTACAAGCATGCATCAATTTTTGTGCTAAATCGTTCTGTATTTCTATTAATTTCGAATAAAAATCGAAGTTGTGCACTGTGCGTATCGGCAAACGCAATGGCCCTAGCGCCTGTTCTTTGCTGTCGATACCATTTTCAGCGCATGCGCATTTTAAATTACGAACCCTGACCCCCTTGGCCTCACGCTCCTGGAGGCTGCCGCTGATTGGCTGCGACTGTTCATGGCGTGATGTCATTGGCTGTCTGATGACGATACTCAAAGTGGGCAGGGCTTAGGGGAGTCAGAGCCATCCTATTGGATACACATCATGAACCTATCGTCTCCCAGCCAATGGAGAGACCCTCATCTACGTTTCCTCCCACCCACCCCACGGAGAGTACTCTGATTGGCTGACGGTCAACTCAACCACGTGACCTGGTAACGTCACCGGCACTCCATCACACAGCGACCAATAGCAGTCACACTGGCCGTATTCGATCACCCGAATCACTTCTTGAAGCATGCGCAGTGACTACCAACTCGGGTTGTATAAACGAACAGGCTCGGGGTGAAAGAAATGGCGGCTTAATCCAAAACTTGTTGTTGTTGTTATTGTTGGTATAACCGATATAACTACAGCAAAATATGATCGCATAATTTAGTTATATTTCCATTTCATTATTACAACAACAAGGAAGCATTAAAAAAAACCATGTAGGACTTGCACTGGTAGCTGTTATCCTACGGGTACCAGCACAAATGTGACGTCATTGCTCCTAGCAACCCCCAGGTAAGACATGGATTACTGTGGTCGGATCGTTTTGCACACCGCACTTCAATCTTTAGACTCCACTCGCTGTGTTCTATTTGAAATCCTAAATCCTCAGAGGTGACCCGAATCGCCCGGAACGTCATAATCGAATACGGCCACTGTACCCACAACACCACGCCTCCAAGCAACGCGCGCATGGTTGACACGCCTACTTCCGGGTCACGTGACTGAGTAGTGATTGGTGCAGCTTTAACACTGTGGGTGTGGCGTTAGGACAGCGGCTTTGTTGTGATGTCTGTAAATTCTCGTTTTATTATTCGCTCCTTGTTCTGGAACTAACCGTTCAATTTTTTGCTTGAGACTGTGCTGGGATAGTTCGATGGTTCAGGTGGCGCTTCCCCCTGACCTACTTAGCGAGCCTCCATGTAGCTTGGTTCCCGCCACAGTCGCCAGGGGGACCGTTGCGGGAACCAAGCTAGCCTCGATGTCGAGATGGCTGCAGCTGTCACGTGACTTATTTACATTCTAAGCACCGCCCATATTACCGACCTTGTTTCTTGCCATTGCTATGACATCGATATCGTTCGGATATAAGCTACGATACCTGCTCCATATTCATCCATTGTACCGAATATTTAAAGATTCGTTAGATGGAGTATGGTTGTGTTATTTCAGTAATGCTAACTCACACGAAATGCCGTGCAGCAGACGACAAATGACAGGCCTTAGATTCGACACGTGACGAGTTGTGGTGATGACGTCATAACAGTCGTAAATGTCAGTGCCGCCACCTAACGGGGTAAAGCGAAAGCGCAGTTGCCTCGCCGCTTGTTCGTGGGATGGATGACTGTAGAGCATGCACTTCCAACTAGGTGGCGCCACTGGGTTAGATATACAACTCGCACTGCCATCTACAGGCAATGTTAGGAATTTGTCAGAACGGGTTCGTGGAAGAAGTTATTAATACTAATTGACAATGTTATTTCCCACATTTGTAGACATTTTGGGATCGGCCATGTTATAAATATTTATAATTAGTGTTGTTCAGTCTGCAATTGTACCAAGCCGATGCCATTGGTAACATAAAAGTAAGCTAAATTGTAAATTAAATAATGGGTAACATATGGGTCGTTTCATGATAAATGGAGCCAATGTACATTTCACAATTATGGAAAGAGTAGAGGAGGTATTTTCTTTATAGAACTGGTATTCTTAGACTTTGGAGAGATAGATATGAACAAATTAAGGCCTAACGTGACATAGTAAAAAAAGCCAACATTTTGATTCCAAAAATATTATGTTTTAAAGGCATGAATTTGTGACATGGAGAATTTGGACTTTTCTACAGCCTACTAGACCTTTATTTTGCATAGAATATTACCTGTTATTCAATGAAAATAATAAAAGAAGCCTCTCACTTGAAATAAACATTCATTTTGCATGAATATATATTTATTTTAATCTAATATTTCAGGGTGATTAAACTGGTTCTGGACATAACTGCCATGTCCCCTGCTTGTCTCCTGCTTATTAAATGAATAAATATTTTATCCTGGGAATACCAGAGCTTCAGTAAAAGAACTGTTGCTATTGTTGCATGTGTAAGGGACTATTACAAAGCTTTATGGGGGGGAAATTGAAGTTGAAGTTGAAGTTCCATATTATTTTTGCTCTCCCATTCTATTGTGTTACATCCACAATTCAAAATTGGGGGGGGGGGATATAATCATTCTATGCATATTTCTTTAGAGTGCATTTCTATACTTAGGGGACCACAATGTAAAAAATAATTGTTTCATGCAATACATTTGATTAAAAAATTGATTTGATTAATAAATCCACACTTAGTTATTAATAATTCCACGCTTGGGGCTGGCTACTCAATTAGTTCTTGTTTTTCTGACAAAATGGTAACCTCAACTATCTTTTCCTTCACATTACCAGGATATATGTGGACAAGAGTTGGCTACTCACTGAACAAATTAGGAATATACACAATATTCATTTCTAAACCTCATGTCACACTTTGGCCCAATTTACCTTGAAACGACCCATATACTGATACAGGCCTAATCACCGTAACACACTCACAGGCAGCACTTGGCGTGCAAATGCCTGCCATTTCAATCGGACAAATCAATATTGAAGTGTTGAACAATGTGCATAATTTATATTTGGCCGAACAGTAAATCACCATATTAAAGCTCAACCCAAGGTACCACTCATCGGGCTTTGCGGCATAGGCTACCGTCCTGATATTACCTTAGATGTCGCTAGGACGTAAAACAACAAACTAGGCTACATTAGTGTCATCTGGTGTGAATCCAGAGAACCAATATCCTATATGCACTCCCAGCTTTAACTACAGGTGGCAGCACCACATTCCAAGGATCGCTGCTTTTTATCTACAGTACCATGCCGTTGTTTATATTTAGAGGCAACATTATTCAAGAGATGGCGCTTTACTAGCAATACCGCATCCCATAAAGTACACATAGTCGACCTCTATCTAGCTATATTGATATGTAAGCACATAGAAAAACTGTTCATAGTCATAGAACATGCATTATGATTGGAAAATACCATTAGCAAGAGTTGTCCCCAGTTTGCCCAGAAGGTGGCGACCCTTTGAATTACAACAAAGAGTGCAGTGCAACCCCCCCCCCCCTCCTCCCCCCCCCCATCCACCCAGCCCCAACCCATCCATGCTCCATGAGCCAGCCAACTCAATGGCAATGCACACTTGGTCCATTTGCAAATAGCGCAACCGTAAACCTGGCTAGCGTTCGCGGCTTTGTCAGTTGAATTGGAAAGTTCAGATATAATGAGTGTTGTTCTGACCGCATAGTTACTCCCACTCAGTCCCGTCTCTGTGACAGGGCTGCTAGACAACACAATAGAAAAAGTGTCGGAGGGCTAGGTTATGGAAAGAACCACATGAATTTGCAATCTAATATGCCAAATAATTATGTTGTTCAAGCTATTAAGTAGTATCCACCACAACGCGTCAAGCTCTCATCTACCACTGTATTAAATTGTGGAGATATTTACTCCTAAAGTTTATTTGAGGACATTCAGTGGCTGCCATCTTATTTTTGTTCATTCTCGCCAATTTCACCAACTCTACACCAATCTAGATTAACACTGGACACGGGAACTAGAAGGAACTCTACATCTGGTTTCTCCCAAAGCAGTTAACTACCATGCTATTCGCTAGATGTAGTTTGAATGATAGTGGATTGGTAATTAGCAACATGAAGTGCAAATAACCATATAAATATATATGTCCGGAGAGATGGGGAGAGAGACAGAGAGATAGTCCGATATTTCAAAGCATATGGCTACATACTTGAAAGCTTTTGAAAGACTACAGTTAATCTAATATTACATTTATTAAGACTAAAGAGAGGCAAGATTCATGAGAAACTATTTACACTGCATGTCTTCTTCCTCGTCTATTAACATGACAACGTCACAAAATAGTAACAGTCAGGGTGGTTGACATCTTTATTTGTTCCATATTGACTTACCAATTATATGAATATTGATATTATATTGTTTTAATAATAAAATTAATTTATATTATATTGTTTAACAATTAAATAATTATTTTTATTTTATATTGATTTACCAATGAAATAAATATATTGATACCATGTAGACATATACATAAGATTTTATTCATAATTTCCATACATATTGTTTCAGCACTGAAATAAATATATTGCTATCATATTGTTTTAGCAGTGAAATAAATAGATTGATATCATGTAGTATTTAGCAATTAAATAAATGTATTGAACTATTGCTTTAGCAGAGAAATCAATATATGCTGTTATATTGTTCAAGCAATAAAATAAATATTGATTTGATATTGTTTAGCAATGAAATAAATATATTGGTCTATTGCCCTAAAACTGAACCACAGAGATATTGGTAATACTTTTATATTGTTCTAGCAATGAAATAAATATATTCATTCTATATTCTTTAGAGATGAAATAAACATAAATTGGTGTCAAATTGTTCTAACATTATTCATGTTGGCTGGCTAACATGTGTAATTTAGTTCACAAGGCAACATGTTTGGATCTGTTTACATTGTTCACCGAGGCAAGTGTTCGATCACTTTAACAGATCGAGCGAAAAGGCGACTTTGATCATCATCAGAGTTGGTTCAATCTGACTTCTGTAACTGCCTTCTCTACTAACAAGATGCCTCCTATTAAAAAGAGGCGAGGCCGACCTCCTGGATCTACAAAATTAACTCTGACAAAAAGACAACAGAGAAGGAGATCCTTCACTTCTCGTAGGGCATAACAGGATATTCCTGATCAGTCAAACACGACGCCATTACAGATCGACGCTTCGATCCCGCCCTTGACCCCGATGCCTCAGTGGCCCAGCCAGTTACAGAGCCCAGTTATATCATTACAAGCGGGAGGTGGAAGATTGCAGCAGGGTAGTCAGGAGGAATTAATTAACAGGCTCAATATTCTCAAGAGGATAGCAGCTATTACTCTAAATAGACCGCCGCCACCCATGACGTCACCAGCGGCCTCCGTTGCCTTGCAAAGTCAAACTCCGTGCCGTGCGTTCGACAAGGGTCCACAGCGAGGAAAGGAGGAAAAACGGGTGACCACTGTCCTATATTGAGCATACCCATGCAGGAATAGTTTCCCATTCTTTAAGTCCTGCTATTGTGTGATTTAAACAGAAGTCGATGTAGATAAATTAAAAATATACTTCAAGCACTTTAATCTGTGCAAAAGATACATATATATGTGTAACTATGTCTGAACAAAAAACTACTAAAAAATAATGGGATCTTTCCATAATTTGAGCCAATCAGAGCTGTTCTTTTCTATTGCAAATGGCCGCCCCTTATGGGGGCCCCCATTTGCAATAAAAAAGAACAGCTCTGATTGGCTGACACTGAGAGCTGTTCTCAGCCCATCAGAGCTGTTCTTTTCGATTGCAAATGGCGGCCCCCAGGGAGGGAGCCATTTGCAATAAAAAAGAAGAGCGCTGATTGGCTGACACTGAGTTCTCACAAAAACGAGAAGAGGAAAATCCATTTCCTGCAAGTTCAAACAGGCTCAGACAAGTTCAAACGTGGCTGGTTGTCCCTCTCCTTTCAGTGCTGAATATGCTTATGGTGCGTTCCCGTCACCTCCAGGATATGCGCACTCGCTCACAACGATCTCACCCATGCCGTGCTGCATCACACCATCGGTCACACGTATCTACGATCACGGCCCGCTTTCGTCACAGTAGATCGCTACAGCACGCCCTCAAGACCCTCAACAACGCCCAATGTACATGCAGTGCTACTAATAGTAATAGGATCCTCCACGCTACTAAGGCAAAGCAACCTGGTCCCGGTGTAGCAGGAAATCGCAAACCCTGTAAATCGCAAACCCCCACTTGTGATTTCCTAGGAAATCGCAAACCCCCATGCCATATATGGGCATGGGGGGTTTGCGATTTCCTAGGAAATCGCATATCCCCCCTGGAGATCGCAAACCCCCCATTCTGAGTGTTAGCCTTACCATGATCTGGTAAGGCTAACACTGGCACTGACACTCAGAATATCCCAACTTTCACTATTATCTCTGTTTTTAATACTTTCAGATAAAATTGCTCTTAGGTTAAATTAAATACCTCAGATCTTCCTCTTCAATCGCGCATTGAGATATTTTTAATCGATTCGATGAAAGTTCTTTTTATTTATTTTACAAAAATAAATGCTCCCCATAGACATAGCATTGCCGCAGCACACATCACGGCGTATTTTACCCTACTGCTAATATCTCTGCCGTTACGGCGGTAGCCTTAATAACGCTTCGAATTTAGGGTTAATTTAATGAAATTTCATGATTTGAGTATGTAATTCTGTTAAATATGGTCGCATTGAATAGATTTGGCCCGAATCAGTCCCAAAACACAGGGGGGTTTGCGATTTCCAGGGGGGGTTTGTGATTTCCTAGTAAATCGCAAACCCCGGGGTGTGCAATTTCCAGGGGTTTGCGATTTACTGCCACACCGGCATCAGCAGCGCTGTCTGATAGCCCTCATGTCCTAAAATTCAGCGACATAAAACCTAGTTTTGATAAACTAATAATCGCGGTAAGGTCCACAAAAACGAGATCAGCGGGTCTTTCCCCCCTTGCCAGCCCTGAATAGTTCCCACTGCTGCCCACTAAGAGCATGGATCAGTTATGCCAGAACTATGAGTCCTTATGAAGACGCACCAGCCTTCATTCTTCCCTCGGGAGAACCGCTCACAGCACCTAAGAGGCCTTAAAATCTCATCAATGATAGCACTAGGTCATGACAACGGTTATACCCTTCATATCCTTAGAAGATGGGCTACTCAAGCCTGCCAGGCAGCAGGCCTAGATATTGAACATATTATGCAAGTCGGGACATGGCACAGTAATGCAGTAAAGGCTTACCTGAACATATCAGTTATTACATCAGCTCCCACAGCGCTCGGTTCTTTGCTGGTTTGAGCACTGTTTTTGCGACCTTTCTACTGTTATTATCCCCAATGATCAATACAACTTGACCCTATGATACTAAGAGGATATTCTGAACTGATCTACAAATGCTCACTTAAGGCTTGTATTCGGTGCAACCTATGATTCGATAGGCTTTACCCGTATCCTGTAATCGACTTCATAATGAGGTTCATAATTACATGACGACCAGTTGGTTTGTTCCCGTTTTGGTCTATGCTTGTAACGACTAATTACCGATAAGTTCAAGTTGCACTACCTCTAAGACTGATCCAATGTCGACCGCTTGATGTAATACGTGATGAGCAGACCTGCACAAGCCCAGATTTGTTAGGCTTCAAACCTTTCTAGTGATCGACTACATAAAGAGGTACCTGATCATGTGCCTCACATCTGGTTTGTTCGCTTATAAGTTATACACTGTAACGACGAAGTACTCACAGGTTCATGTTATACTACCTTAAGACTGGTCCACTGCTGGCCGAAAGATACAATACATGACCAACTCGAATGAGTTACTGACTTATTTTATTAAAATTTACTGGTTAAAACTCATATGCACCTGCCTTGTCTCCAGTCTGTCCGAGTGAAGTGAATTAACAACGAAATACATATCTGATATAGTATTGTTTTAGCAATGATCTAAAAACATTGATATTCTCTTTTGGCAATGAAATAAATATTTAAATATTGTTTTAGCAATGAAATAAATACATTATTATATTCTTGCAGCAATGAAATAAATATCTTGATATCCTATTGTTTTTTTGGCACACACTGCCAATAGAAATAGACAGCGGGGACTGCCAGTCCCCATGTTCCTTCATATAACCTTCGATGATCATTTGTGAATATAGATAAAGGATTCACCCGTACTCGCAGTTGCAGTACACGGGTGAATACCAACCCTATATAAAAACGGTCGAAAAAGCGGGTTAATGAATTGAGAGCCTAATTTCACAATCTAAGAAGCAACAATTATTCTTTACATATGTCTTATTGATAGCCCGCTACCTTTGAGTTGAAAAATATAATATAATATCTAGTTTAATAAGATTTAAAAGTGAAATCGACGGCGTTCTGCGGCCGCCATCTTGTCTTTTTGCATTCTCTCCCATTTCACCAAGTCTGTGCCTATATGGGTAGCCATTTGATACTGGAGCCACACTAAACCTATTTTCGCCCGTATTTACACTACGTTGTCCTTCACCCGTGTACTACAAGTACCGGGTGAATCTTTTATCTAGGGTGAATAGTGAATAAGTACAATGTGACAATGCCTCGGGTAAGGGCATTTAAGTACCAGCCACTCGAACTGGAATCAAATTATAAATACAATATGTTTTTTGTATGTTTAATTTACTAATCTGTGACCAGCCTTTTCGATTTGATACCAATTAAGACGTCATGTCAATTTAATTCTTACGCTTCTAAGTTCTGGTTCGTGGATTGTGGCCACTCCTGACCTGTGGATAGTATTAACACTCTACTGAACCAATTATATCGGTATTTACTTTTAAAATAATTAATTCTGTAGCAAAAGCCTCGACCACAATGTGTATGTGTGCCTATAAAACGTTCGTAACACTATTTAATTAATATTTACATTTAAAATAGTTTTATTCTGTGCCAAAAGCCACCACAGCACCGTGTGGGTACTTCAGTAGTTTTGATGGGTGTTAGTTAGGTCATTGCGTAAAGGTGATTATCGATAACACAAACTACTTAAAGGCTGGACTTTCACAGCTTGATGGACTGGTTTGTTGCCACTTATTTACCAGGCCCTGCTCGGCCCTTATTTGGGGCAGGCGCCCTATTTCAGGGGGTCAGGTGGTGCTGCCTCGAGTGTTGATCTTTATAGCCCTCCTCTTTGCCCACCAATCCGGACACGTACCGAATGGCACCGTGTGGTTTCTGTCCATCTGGTGAGTGTTTATAAACACTATGTAGACAGTTGCTATGGTGACTGACCTAGCAATCATTACTTCTACCAGTTTGGGTTATTTACATTGAAATTATGCAGAACCATGGTTTAAACTTAAAGTCATCAACCGACATATTAATTCACAATGCTTAGCTATTTGTATTTAGTGACTATCCAAAACAGACCTATAGATAATATGAAAATGGATTGCCAGCTAGTTCTAGGATAATTTTCCATACCGAGAGTAGTTATGTTTGAAAGCTAAGGGTGGTAGTTGGGGGGGGGGGGACTGATTGTATGTGATAAGGAATCTTGCGTTCATTACAATCCATGCTCACCTGCAGGTGATGGTAATACACTAGCCGAATCCAGCCTTTCTTAAGCCGTATTCACACGTACAAGGCTAGGCCGGCGCATTCACATCTACCAAGTTTTGAAATTGTGTCGCATTCACACACATGTTAAACTGGCTCATATCGACCACCAGTACATAGTTTGATACATACATACATACATACAAACAAACATACAGACACACATATAAACATGCATAGAAACATACATACAACATGTATACAAACAACCAAACACATACACACATACATACATACACACATTTATACATACACACATATATACACACATACATACACACACATCCATCCATCAACAGTGATGTGCTTAAGCTGGCTCAACTAAACTGCTTGCATCCACACAGGCAAGTTAGGCCGACTCAGGCTAAGTCGCCTCATCTAATCCACATCGCGAAGCAGTTTTCATGAGGTGAACTAGTTGAGTCGAATCAGCCCTAATTTGCCTCAGCAGTACGTTCACACGTGCGATCTGAGGCGACTTAGATGAGGCGAACTAGTTGAGGCAACCTAAGGCCTGTGTGTGACCAGGGCTTTAGATAAGACAAACTAGTTGAGGTGAATTAAGGTCCGTGTGTGAACGGGGCTATACGCACACATCTGAATGCAGTCTAAAATCGGCCGAGACTAAATCTGAGCTGATATGAAGAGATGAACATGCTTGTTTATGTGTTTGTTGCACTGACCTGTGACAGTGCACACTCATGGTGACTTTGTATAGTGTTATCCTGCAGGGAGCATATTGCAATCGGTCACATTATCCTCATAGTGAGCAAACCAGTCCTCGTCCTCTCATATCCATGCTGAGCGCCAGGCTATGTAGCGGCAAGTATATATTTAGTAAGTCCTTGGTTTGACTCGGTCGCGCTTTGTACTGACGATCTCCCACACAGGAAGTCAGCCAGCATGGTCTTAGTCTTACCAATTCGGCCACCCCGTCTGGTCAAGCAGAGCATTTGACAGGGATTCTTTATATAATCTGGGTCCCACCTTAAAGCTGCGAAAATCAAATTTTGAAAAACAAAGCAATTATCTACATTTTATTCTACATATCTAACTTAGGTGCTGGTGCACTTATTCATCATTTGGACTGCTAGATAGAAGGGAACACGGAACCTGTGATTGCAGCAGTCTATGGTGTCAGAGTTTTGGTGTGCTTGCCAACATTAATTTAGCATATTTGCGCTACAAATATCTAAAAATTTAGCCATTTCAAATCAAAGTTACTTCAAACTAAATTAAGGTAGATCATAGCGATCAACCTAATATATATATATTTGTTTAATGACAGAAATTTAAAGCGATCGGACTATGCAACATTAATAAAAATTACATGACCTCCCATTTCCCTCCTCGGGCTTAGTGCTGATCCCCTTCAACTGTATTTTCAGGACGATGTCAGTAGTTGGCGACCAGACGGGATGGCTGAACGAGTTGAGCGTCGGTCTCCCGTGTTGGTAGATGGTGGGATTCGAACCAACAGGATCGATCCCTGATTGAGTCAAACCAATGACTTAAAAATTGATACTTGTCACTCTCTAGCTTGGCGCTCGGCATTATTAGGATAGGACAAGGACTTGTTAGCTCAGTATCAGGATAATGTGTCTCAGTGGGATAGCGGGTCATGGTGCCTGTGGCCTGATTTCCCCAGTGGGGAAGCACTATATAATCGCCATGATGCACACTGTCCCAAATCGGTACCCGTCCTGGTATGACCTCAGATGTTGCTAGGATGTTAATTTCAACAACCAGCGCAAAGGGATCATGTACTAAAATCAACAGTGCTACCATATGCATAACTTACAGCATCATTAAAGGCCAGTTGCTCTCATACCATGTCTATGTGCTGTGGGGGGCGGGGGGGGGTTCAAATCCCTTTGGTCTGTAAAAGTGTAGGCTCGGACTTTCTATCAACCAACTGTCTAATGATGAAAACAAGTCTATTCAGATATATCCTTGATAGGCAGTATAAATCTTCAAGAAAAGAACAAATGTATCTTCGGTGCATTCTGCAAAATCTGAAGTTTTCTTGATAATAATTTTGCTTGTGTAACTTGTCGTTGCGACAGCCATTATATTAGGTATAATTATGATTTATTCCAGAATTTGACAAGTAGTGTACAATTTTATTATAGGGTGCAATGTAGCCTATCACATAAAAAAAAATCATTTTTGAAATAATTATAATTATCACGATACTAACTGGTTTGATATTTCATTTTGCATCAAATCTTGCTTCAGTGTTGTGCAATATAATGGGTATAGTTACGCTATAATATTGATTGCTGAATTTATGCTGGCTTTAATGCCCTGTCATCAGCAAAGGATATTTCACAGCGAAAATTGAGTAATATGTCAGTTTGTTTTATTTAACGACGCCTCTAGAGCACATTGATTTTTGTATCATCGGCTATTGGACGTCAAACATATATGGTCATTCCAACATATTTCTTTTGAGGAAACCCACTGCCGCCACATAGGCTACTCTTTCCAATAAGCAGCAAGGGGTCTTTTATATGCACTTTCCCACAGACAGGACAGCACATACCACATCCTTTTGATGAACCAGTTGTGGACCACTGGTTGGAACGGAAAACAGCCCAAACTGCAAATGGGTCCACTGAGCAGAATCGATTGGATGACCGACACCTTCACAGGTGGACACTCTACCGCCTGAGCTACGTCCTGCTCCCCTTGTCAGTCTTGTCAGTTACTTTCATATACCTATATTGAAAATTACAAACAATTCTGAAATGGTCAGATCCATGTGAAATGATAGCAAGAACCATCTCTGATCCCATTTTGAAGTGGTTAGACTTGTGTCAACTGATAGCGAAATCTAACTCTCGAAAAAAAGCCAAAATTGCAGGAGGCGATATAACCCAGTTGTTTTTAGGAAAGACCTGTAAATTGTGTATGTGCTTTGTATTGGTAAAGAGGTGACGTAAAAACACTTGCAACAGAAACATTTGCTCAACAGATTCATTTGTGGGTTTATTTTTTTCTGCATGGACAGGTTCTTCAGTGTTAACTGAAACTAGAAATTCAGACAAACCCGATGTTTTTGAGTTTATGCCAGATTTTTAGAAAAAAATGACAAAGAAAAAACGAGAAATATGTTAGGTTGATTGATATTATCTACCTTAAGGGGCTGTCACACTACGACGCTTCTCGCCGGCGACCGGTGAACGTGTGTTGATTTTGGGCAATAAAAAGTGAAACGTCAGGACGCGCTGATGGCGCGTTACGAGGGCGTCGGTACATTTCTGTACACGTCGGTACACTATCTTTGACGCTGATGGTCAGCGCAAAACGCCGGCGCGCGCTAGTAGTCGGCCAAGGTTTTAAGCATGTCAAAAAAAAAACAACGACCGGCGGCGCGGGGGAGTTTAAGGGCAACACGTCGCCATGCGTCGACCATTTTTACTCGCGCGCCAACAACGCGCTACCAGCACGCTACGCGCACGTTCCCAAACGCTAAAATTAACCATAATTTCAACTATCTTTAACGCTTCTCGACGCGCAAGATAGTACTTTCAACGCTGACGGGTCGCCGGGACAAACGTCGTAGTGTGACAGCCCTTTACTTTAAATTCAAGTTAAAATGAAGGAACTTTGATTAAAAATGTCTAATATAATATAATATATTTAATATGGTCAATAACATTGACTTCTACGCAGCAAAACATGCTTAATACGTGAATAATTATCTAAGTTGGGTCAAATCTAGGTGATCATATTTAGAAATGATGTTATATAAATATCGATATAAATCTATTCTTAGTAAATGTCCATTATGTTTTTTTCAACGGTATTTGTATTATCAATGTGCTATGTTGGGTGCGCAATAATATTCGTATATAAAATATATAATGCACATAGTATGTTGTAATAAATCGTATCTAAGTGGGGTGTTTGTAGACAGCTGCCATCATGAATATTGATGCAATAAAAGGTTCGGCAAAACAAATCCCAGTTGTCCGCTCAGTCAATCCTACCAGTACCAAGGTAGTATGTGAAAGTTCAACATGAGTGTGAAAGGTAAACTGCGTTATTGTAGATGTGTGTCTAAGTTAGAGAGACAGACTGACATATATGTGCAATACAAATGTCATTCAGCTTGACATAAAACATATGACATATGACAAACTGAAATAATTAATGTTGCTATATTTACCGGTCGAGATACACATAACACAACCACATCTTTACGAGATATATATATATATATATATATATATATATATATATATATTATATATGTATATATGAGGAATAACGCATGATACAAGTATACATGCTAGGGGAACATATATACTTTGCTACTTCCTCAATCGGTGCATCGGTGGAGTGCCCCCCCCCCCTCAACTGTCAGGGAGTTTTTTTACCGGTGCCCCCCCTCGCGCCACACACACTGGAGGAATTTTTTCATATATATATATCCATATATATATACATGCATATGCTAACATATCCAATATATATGTATATACATAATTAAGTATCGCAAATATATATATCATATAGAGAACATTAATACAACGTTGCGATATACATACACACACACGCACACAAACACACATATATATATATATATATATATATATATATGTATATATTATATATATATATGTATATCGCAACGTTGTATTAATATATATATATATATTATATATATATATATGTGTGTGTATATTTGTATATGGGCGACGCCAACACACCCTCGCAGCATATCGAAAATAATATAGTTTATGCATTATTTTCCACAGCAAGTATATTATATGTATACATAATTACTACACACATACATAAATTCAGTTTAACTAATATATTAAATTAGATTCTTTCCATTAATTTTACTTGATTAGATTAAGTGAAATGAACACGTGTTCTAGGCAAAATACAAAGGCCTACTCATGCGCAGCAATCCACGTGTATTATGGGATGCAATCCAACACCGATAATAGAATGTGAACGCCAACAATAAATGTGCCATTAGGGGCATTCGACTGGGCCTCTCTATCCGAATATCAAAATATTTCCGAACAAATTCCTATTCGACTGGGACCGGAAGTGGGTTCATATACCAATGATTCGGATGTGTGTATGTGGCTCCATCCGTTCCATCCGTAAAGTTGCGGATAGAAAGGGCCCAGTCGAATGCCCCAATTGTCAAATATCTAGTCTAGGCATCTTGTCTCAGCAGTCCACCTGGGACCAATCGGTAGTAGAGTGAGGTGCACTGACCTCCCCAGGTGAAATGTCACATGCACAGGTAAGTGTGGATAGGTTGATTGCACCAGGGAGCCTAGATAATGTAATGGTTAGGACGCTAACACTGGAGTGGTAGACGTGGGGGTTCGAATCCTACTCTAGGTGCAAATATTCCCCATTTGCAGCCCCGCCCCCCCACAACATATTGGCTTAGATTGGATTAAGGTGTTTGAGCTGTATGCTAAAGCCAAGTCAGAGACTCCACCATCAGGGCCCACTACATGTGGCGGAGTGGTGTTCTCTGTGGCGGAGTGGTTAGAGTGTCTGACTTTTTTCTATCTCAGACTCCTAATCTGAAGGTCAGTGGTTCAATTCCCCGTGCCCCCACCTCTGCCAATTTGGATTTCCACCGCAGTGTATAACTTACAGTGTCATTAAAGGCCAGTTGCTCTCATGCCATGTCTATGTGGTGTGGGAAGTTAAAAATCCCTTGGGACGGTAAAAGTGCTTTCTATCGACAAACTGTCTAATGGTGAAACAAGTCTATTCAGACTTATCCATGAGAGGCAGTATACATCTTCAAGATGTGAGGACTCTCTGCTCAGTTTTGCCGTGTGCAGCATGAATTTGAATCTGCTGGTGTCAGCTGGATGTATCCCGCAATCTGAGGTTCATCTGGTATCACCCTTTGAACGATTGTACTATTTGTAGGCGCCTATACACATTTATTTTAGGTTTAATTGTGGATATATTGTAAAGGCTATATCCATTAACAAATATTTATGTTAATAACTGTAAATGTCTAGAAGACCAGTGTCCATGACATTGGCAAATGGTATATTTAGACAAATACATATTTACCCACCCCCCTCCGTCATACACAAAAATAGCGATTTGGATAGATCTACTCCCCGATCTACAAATTAATGCTTTTGTGTGTGTAAATATAGTTTATTCATTGAAAAGTATAAAGTCTTTTGTCAGCGCTGTATATAAATAAATATAATAATATGTTAGATTGTATAGCTAGATTTACCTAAGTGTGGGGGGGGGGGGCAACCCTGGGAGTAATTATTACACGCTTTGATAGTTTTTCTTTAGTCAAGGTCAAGGTCAATGAGAAAATATCAATATATTCTACAAATGTAGATCTAGGCCTATTTATATGAATGCCCTTGTCAGTGCGTGGTTAGACGAATGTTCTAAATGTTAGCATTATCAATACAGCCAACATGGCTACCCCCAACGAATGGCAGCTGCGACAGGGATAGACAGTCACGAACCACAAATCATATTATAATGTATGAATTCCTTTGTCGCCGTCGTCTTAAACGAGGCGTATGTATATACAGGCCCTACCCATCTCCCCAAACCCACTCCTCACAAGCACCACATTAAAACCAGCATTGCGGACAGTCAGTCTTAGGCCTAACTAATCAACACTGGACACCCAACACCTCACGAGGCAAGAGTCTCGGAATGAGGACCTACCTCAATTTGCGGCGATAATGAACAGTTAATGGACAATTCCTGCTCAAATCAAAGACCAGACATCAGGCAGGTGCTGACTGAGACACAAGCCCGACGATCCGCCCTCCCGCCGGCGACGCGCGCCGCCATTTTGATTTCTAGAAGAACAATTGGCAAATTTGCGCAGAAATCATCACCGCCACGTCTAATCTCCAAGCTGTTGACGCCAAAACGGAGGTAAGCAATTGATCCCGAAGGTAAGTACACAGACGGTCCCATTGCTGTGTGATATTAAATAATAACACCACAACGTGTCATCTTCTTTGTATCCGATGTTTGTTGATTTTTGCGTGACCGTGTCGCCGACTCCCGGCTCCGCCTCCAACTCCACCCGCCGCGGCCGCCGCCCGGGCCGTGGCCTCCCCGGGCCTGTCTTTTATGACACGCCCGGCCTGAGATAATTGTTTGTTTATGTCCACCCAAGGGCTGTAAACGACGCAACAATCCCCCCCCCCCCCTTTCCTCCCCCTCCCGACTACCCCCCCCCCCCTCCCCAACCCCTCCTGGGGACTACTCCGGAAGGGCCAGACAGATTAGTTTATGGCGGGAATTAAATCCACTCACTGGAGAGTTCAGTTGAGAGGGGAGGGGGAGGGGGCGGGGTCCTGTCCGACCTGGCCGCTTGTCCAAGCCGGCCGGCCGGCACAGGCTGAGGGAAAGCCCGGGGGAAGGGCAACCAGCGGGCATACGCAACTGCCGAGCTAAGGAGCAAGCACATCAAGTTCACTCCACACTCTAAAGCAAAACGCCTCGCAAATCACCGCCTCGGAGAAGATCAATATCAGAAGGAGCCTGCATTTGGAGAAACAGGAGGAATTATCGGTGAGTATTGAATTTGCGGCTTGAACTCATGTGACTATTCTCTGAACCCCCCCATCTCCTCTTCTTCTTGTTATTCCTATTCTTCTTGTTCTTGCTCTTCTTGTTCTTCTTGCTATTCCTGCTCTTGTTCTTATTCTTGCTCTTCCTGTTCTTCTTGCCATTCCTGCTCTTGTTCTTATTCTTGCTCTTCAGGTTCTTATTGCTATTCCTGTTCTTGTTCATCCAGTTCTTGCTATTCCTGTTCTTCTTGCTATTCTTGTTCTTCTTATTCTTCTTGTTCTGATTCTTCTTCTTGTCGTCCTTCGGTCCTTCTTTTTATTCCCTTTCTCCTGTTCCTGTTCTTCCTGCTCCTCTATGAGTCAAATTGTTATTTTCATTGTCTCAAAAGGCTACATGTTATTGATATATTAGTACTATTACATGTTGTGTTATGGAGCGTTCAACAATTTCCACATTGCTTTGATTGAATTTCTTTTTCTTTTCAAATAAACATCAAACACCAACATACACATCAAATTTTAACGGAACATGTGCTATTTGCAGTAGTTTATGTCACACTAAAATCAATAATCGATTATTACTGTTGTATTATGTAGGCATGCTATTATTATTAAAGGCATGCTATCATTATTAAAGTTGTTTTACTATTTGCTGATCGATTTAACTTCTTGTATTTTTGCTTAGATAAATATATTAGATTAACAATTATAATCTATTTTACATTAGGCTAAGGAGACTTTTATTAATTTTGTTGTTTTGTTGGTACATTAGTTGATTAAGCAGGGGAAATTTCAATTGCAGACAATTGGTCTTCCTCATTCCGCTGCTCCTTGCCCTATCCTAAGAATGCCGAGCGCCAGGCTAGGAAGCAACAGGTATCAATTTTTAAGTCATTGGTTTGACTCGACCAGGGTTCAAACCCATGATCCCATGATCTACCAACACGGGAGACGGACGCTCTAACTCATTCGACCATCCCATCTGGTTTTAGCGAGTTAACTTCAGAGATATTTGAAGTTGGAACATGAAAATAAATACTGCTGCGGCGCATGTTGCTTGGTTGTTGGAGTTTTACGTCCTGGCAACATCTAAGGTCGTATCAGGACGGGTGCATGTTGAAATGCTGAACACCAGAAAGCTTCGGTTCCGTCAGGATCTATTAGTATTTCATCGGCGCCATCTTCCTTCTGTGCGGAAATAAATGTTTAATATAAAAATAATAAGTGCACCAGTATCTAAATGAGATATTTAGAAACAAATTTAGAAAAATTAAAGTTGCATAGTCCCGTGGCTTTCGAATTTTCCCCTCATTTTTTAGATAAATGTATCACTATCAGGTTGACCATTATAACCTAATATGCATTATTCTGGAGTCACTTTGATTAAAAAACGCCTAATTTTGGAGAGATTTGAGCTGAAAGAACCTAATAAAATGTCGGCAAGCTTGTCAAAAGTCCAGTTGTTGTGGTCCAGATTCACATCTGGCGATGGTCACGTGATGAGGAATGACCTTATGTCCTGGAACCTGACTAAAGCCATATATGGTATGGGAATGAGGGCCAGACTAATGAGGTCATGAGATTGACCTAATTGGTCAGTGCCCTCTCTACCTAATGGTTGTCTCAAAGTAGGTGGCCAAAGGAATGGGGGTAATAAATTCACTGATTATTCTGTATATGGTGTACCGAAACATTAGTTAATGCACCTGTACCTAAGTTGGATATATATAATCAAATATAAGTAATTGTTTTGGTTTTGAAAAAAATATGTTTCATCGATCCATGCAACTTTAGAATCTCTTGGTTTAGACAATTTGATTCTTTCCCCAAAACTATGCAGCTTTAAGTTGCTTAGTCCGATGGAAGCATCAAATAAAAAAATATATATCCATCTATATTTGGTCCTACATAACTAACTTAGATTCTGGTCCACATATTAAAGCTGCATAGTCCGATGAAATCACCAAATTTTCAAAACCAAAACAATGATCTAAATTTGATTCTACATATCTATCTAGCTTAGATACTGATGCACTTATTAAGCATTTGTCGCCACCCAGAAGGGAATAGTGAGGCAATTGAATAGATCATGTTGTTGCAGAATGCTATGGCGTCAGAGTTTTGGCAAGTTTGCCTGAATTAATTTTGCTAGCTTGTACTTCAAATATCTCAAAAGTTAGCCACTTAAAATAAGAATTACTTCACGCTAAAGTAAGGTACATTATAACGATCAACCTAATGTATTTATCTCAGACAATTTCTGAAACTCAAAACGATCGGACTATGCAACTTTAAGCACGTGTTGCTACATAGAACTTAGAAGAGAATACAAAAACATTTTAAAGCTGCATAGTCCAATGAAAACATAACATTCTCTAAACCAAAACACCCATATATAATTGATCCTACCTATTTATGTTGGATTCTGGTGCACATATTATTAAGCACATACTGCAGCACAGAAGGGGATAATATTACTAAGGCAACTTAATAGAAGTTTTTCATGCTGAAGTTTATGGTTTCAGAATTTTCATCGTGCTTGCCAACATTAATTTTGTATGCTTGCATTTCAATTTCAAATATCTCCAAAGTTGTCACCATTTAAAATTTAAAATGTTAAAATGTACACCAAACTAAAGTAAAATTGATTATACCCATCAATCTAATGTATTTATCTCAGCAATAAATATATATATAACAGAAACTCAAAACCATCGAACTATGCAAACATAATATCGCCATGATTTGCTGAAATATCGGAACAAGTGCATTGCTATATATGTCGCTGTTTGTCCAATTCTACACGCACACTGCGCGCATGGACACTTTAGTAATTAACACAAACCGGCTTTATTATGCCTTCAGCAATTATAAAAATGCGCGGAAGTCTGAAGCATGCGCATAGCCGAGTTGGTCACGGAAGTGCGCCTCGTAATTGGATAAGTAGCCTTTGATGCAGTAACACCACTCGCTTCGCATTAAGGATATTTTTATACGCGTTTTATCCATTTGCTCACGATCTGCTCATTATTGAGTAATTCAAGGGGACGTGAGCTGCTCCAATCAAAGGCTTTCCTCTGGCACCGCGCTCCGGGTACCTGTCACCACGGCAGGCCCAAGCCGGGCCAGAGGCGGCCGGGGGGAGGCCAAGGCGGGGCCAGCTCTCCGCCTCCACTCACGCCCCGCCCCGCCCCGCCCCGCCCCGCCCCGCCCCGCCCCGCCCCGCCCCGCCCCGCCCCGCCTTGCTCCCGTCCTTACCCTGGTCTTCGCATGCCATCCTCCCTTCCACCACCAGTCTACCCGGGCCATCCCACCGCCCTCCACCTGCTCTCCCTCCCCCCCCCCCACCCCCCCTCCCCCACCCCCCCCCCCTCCCCGCCCCCCCACCCCCCTCCGTCCCCCCCCTCCCCGCCCTCCCCGCCCCCACCCCTCCACCCTCCCCGCCCCCACCTCCCTCCCCCCCCCCCCCTCCCCCCCATCCCCCTCCCCCCACCCCCCCCCCTCCCCTCCCGCCCTCTCCCCTCCCTCCCCTCCCCCCCCCCTCCCCCTCCCCCCCTCCCCCTCCCCCCCCCCCCCCCCCCCCCCTCCCCCCTCCCCCCCTCTCCCCCCCTGTCCCCCCTCCACCTCCCCCCCCCCCCCCCCCCCCCGTCCCCCCCTCCCCCCCCCGCCCTCCCCCCCCCCCCCCCCCCCCCCTCCCCACCCCCTCCCCCCCCCCCCCCTCCCCCCCCCCCACCCCTCCTCTCCCGCCCCCCCCCCCCCTCCCCACCCCCCACCCCCCCCCCCCCCCCCCTCCTCCCCCCAGTCCCGCTCCCTAAGCCACCTCTCGCACAGTCCCGTCTCAGTTGCCACTCAGTCGCATTCACACCTCTACTGCTGCGCCCTCTTCTCTCTCCCCCCCCCCCCCCACCCCCACCCCACGCCCACCCCCGATCTAATGCAGACCCCCCACATGCCCACTACCCTCCTAGCTAATCAATTGACCCTTCCATACCTATGTTCCCTCCTCTGTTCCTTTACCCAAAGACCCTATAATACTAAGACGGCTCACTCAGCCTGTACTCTGTAATCAAAATGATCAAACCCACCACTTGGTGCGCTGGCTGTTCTCTTGGTTAAACAGGTGCTATATTATATGTATAAATGTATATATGAATGTGCAAGATGTGTGATGATGGCAATGCTGATGATGATGCTGATGATGATGTGTATTTGTTCATAACAATTTCATATTGATGTGTATTCATACTTACCTATCTCATGTATAATATAATTGTATGTGTTTACATGTGAAACACCAACCAGCAGCTGGGATGATCAAACCCACCACAAGGTGGCACTGCAAAATTGACATTACCATGTGAGAAATAGGGAGTGAGCCGTCTTAGTATTATAGGGTCTTTGCTTTACCCCAGGAACATTATGACCACCTCCAACTCTTTCTAATGTTTAACTTAAGACCACCTCACACTATGCGATAACTTGACATCTCGGACCACCTTTTGTTGTTGTTTTCATCAAAGCAGTGCGTGGTTCACTGGGTTGATTCCAACAATGAGGTCTAGCTATCACTTCCAATATCTAGGCGAGGGTTCGAATCCCCGACCGAGTCCCATCGATTTAAATAGTTATCCATGTCACCATCCAGTCTGGCAGTCAGCATTTCTGGGATAGGACAAAGAACAATGGTTTGGGGAATTATTGTTAGCGCCTTTGGCATTCCATGGAAGTACATAATTAGATTTGGAAGAATTATAATGCAAACATAAGGATAACAACATAAAGAATTTACTGAAAATGAAGCTATTTAATGACTATATAACTAACACAGACATACTTGGGTGGGGAAAATGCTTTCGTAACTTCATCTCCTCAAACCTAGTAGCTCTGAACACAACTTAAAGTTAAAGTTGCATAGTCCGATGGTTTTGAGTTTCTGACATTTTTCTGAGATAAGTACATTAAATTGATCATTATAATCAACTTTTAATTGAAATGGCTACCTTTTGAGATCTTTTAAATTCAAACATGAGAAAAGAATTTTGGCAAGCACGCCAAAACTCTGATACCATAGGCTTCTGCAGGAACAGCTTCTATTAAATTGACTCAGTGTTCCCTTCTATGTGGCAATAAATACTTAATAAGTGCATCAGTATCTATGTTAGATATGTAGAATCAAATCTAGATAATTGTTTTGATTTTGAAAACTTGATGCTTCATCGGACTATGCAGCTTTAATGTTTAAGTTAAAGGTTATTTTGTTTACAGCGCCACATTCAGGTTACGCCTCAGAGTCGACTGCGAGGCGGCTCCGCAACATCTTTTTGGCTTATTTGCATTCAGGGTACGCCATGGAGTATGCCACGGAGTCACCTCGGAGACATCACACTTTTCAGGTAGGAGGCAAAAAGCGCCTCCAAAATAGCCGCCAGATTCAGTGGTTTCAGCCAATCAGAGCTGGGTTGTTTTAAATTGCAAATGGCTGCACCCTATGGAGGCCACCATTTTTGAGGCACCCGACAGCTATATGCCGTTCAGACTAGTGCGATGTCCGGAAATTCTCCGAGGCGCTTTCGAAGCGTACCATAAACGTGGTCCAGGTGCATTAATATGAATAATCATGCCACGTCAGTGTGCTGGGCCGCATAATATTATTTAAGCAAATTGGCAGCCTAAAGCCATTCGTGTCAATGGAACACTTTTTGAAGTAGTTCATGCCTTTGGTACATCACACATTCACTATTGCTTCCTATCGTATGGCATACCTGAATATAACATCAATCGCTTTCAGCAAATTCAGAACAGTGCCGCATGCATAGTATTTAAGTAATAGTAACAGATGCTGAAACAATACGATCACGTCACACCAGTTCGTCTGAAATTGCATCGGCTGCCAATAAAATAGCGTATTGAGTTGAAGATTCTACTGACCGCTTATAAAACTATCGATGTCAAAGTACCGGAATATCTGTGTAATCTGACGTCCTTCAAAAACTCATCGCAACAACTTCTCAGATCATCCAGTTAGAGATTATTAGGATTACGTGTCTGAATCCCAAACAAATGGTGATTTTGTCTTCTGTGTGACAGGATACACTTCATGGAATAGGTTGGCAGAGCATTTAAAGCTGCATAGACCGATGAAATATCAAATTTTCAAAACCAAACCAATTATCTAGATTTGATTTGACATATCTAACTTAGATACTGATTCACTTATTAAGCATTTGTTTCTGCGTAGAAGGCAATACTGAGTGTATTTAACAGAACCTGTTACTGCAGAAGTCTATGGTATCAGAGTTTTGGCAAGCTTGCCATAACTAATTTTCCATGTTTGCACTCAAAATATCTCAAAGGTTTACCATTTAAAATAAAAGTAACTTTGAACTAATGTAAAGTAGATACTAGTGATCGATCTAATATATTTATCTCAGAAAAAATACTGAAATTCAAAACCATCGGACTATGCAACTTTAAGCAAATTAGCATCTCTTGAAATAAAAAGTTAATTCATCCTCAAAAACGTACTCGTTAAAGTTAGCTTATAATGGTAGATGACATTTATCTCCTTCAAACCACTGAGGAGACCAGGTCGCCAGCACCATGACCTAATATCTCACTCAGTCACATTATCCTGACACTGAACCAACCAGTCTTTGCCCTATCCTAATAATGCCAAGCGCCAGGCTAGGAAGCGACAAGTATCAATTTCTAACTCATTGATTTGACTCGACCAGGGTTCGAACCCACAAACCCATGGGTTCGGATCCTCCAATCTCCCAAAACAGGAGACGGATGCTCAACTCATTCGGCCATCCTGTCTGGTTCAACAACCAGTGTCATGGGGAGTCATGACAATGTAAAATATTGCACCTAGAACTGGACTTGAAAACAACACTTCTTATCATTTCAGGCCTAGCATATTAACACACTATATACGCTGCCTGATGCAATCATCATATCCACACCTACAGCTCTACATGGCTCCTTGCCTGAGAGGTAAGTGCAGACTACCACACTAGTACAGTATAACCCTGTTAAACCAAACTTGAAGGGACCCTTGAAATTTGTTTGTATTAACCGATCATTGGTTTAACCGAGCTTTGGTTTCGACTTTGAGTTTGACTTGGCTTTGGCAAAAACGCAGGTGCATTATGAACGAAATATACAATATATGTGGACACTTTGATTATTCTTTTTTTATGTATATACAGTATAAGTTCTCTAACCCAGTTAAACTAAGCTCAGTTAAATCAAATGATCGGTTAATCCAAACTTTTGTTGGCACCCCAGAAAAATACTACAATTTATCATATAAAAAAGTCCCAGATGAACTTATAACCACATGAAAGTTTGGTTTAACCATACCGGAGGTGGCCTGGGGTCCGACAATTTTGTTTAGATTTGTTCCGATAGTTTGGATTAACCGATAGTTTGGATTAACCGACTTTGGTTTAACCAACTTTTTTATATGATAAATGGTAGTATTTTGCTAGGCTTCCGAAAAATGTTTGGATTAACCGATTATTTGGTTTAACCAAGCTTGGTTTAACGGGGTTGTACTGTAATAATAATCTGAGTCATATTAATCCCCTGTGTGACACTGGGGGAAGTGAATCCATTCTCCATGTGTATATATCGACTCACACATACTGCTCTGATGGGATTTCAATTTTAACAGAGAGTGCTACCCACCCCTTTCATACTTAATGTTCCTTCCCTGGTTTCTATTCCATATCTCCCCCCCCCCCCCCAATCCACACACCCTCCACTACTCATACTATACTTAATGTTCCTTCCCTGGTTTCTATTCCATATCTCCCCCCCCCCCCCAATCCACACACCCTCCACTCCCCATACCATACTTAATGTTCCTTCCCTGATTTTTATTCCATATATATCTTCCCCCCACATAACACACCCTCCACTCCCCATACCATACTTAATGTTCCTTCCCTGATTTCTATTACTACCCCCCCCCCCCCATACACACCCCCTTACCTGCTTACACTCCCCATACCATACTTAATGTTCCTTCTCTGATTTATATTGCATATACCACCCCCACTCCCTCCCAGCCACTCCCCATACCAACAGATGCCTTTTAATTTTAACAAACATTGCTATCCATCCCTTCCATACTTAATGTTCCTTCCCTAACGTCCATTGCATACCACACTCCCTCCCACCCCCATTCGCCCAACCCCACCCAATAATTATAAATACCAATTCTATCCCCCCCCCCCCCCGCAACTACCCCCCACAAAATACTTCAACCAGCATCCACTTCTCACAACCTAGCTTGTTTGCACATGAGCATAATGAATGTAAAGCATGAGATGTAAAACCAAATAAAAGCCTGAAACAAATAAGCAAAGAAACAAATATCAACCCAGTTCAAAAAGGGCACCATTTATTTTTGGTAACACGCAAAGTATGCCGATAATAACTCTCTGGTTTGCTTTGTTGTTGGCAACCATGCATGCCACTGCCAGACTCAACACACTGCGTGTAGGGAGGGTGGGAGGGAGGGAGGGTGGGAGGGTGGGAGGGTGGGAGGGTGAGAGGGTGGTAGGGTCACTTCTTCTCACTCTACATCACAGTTCACATGTTCATTTTCCACCGACCAAATCCTGTCTCTACTATCCCCCTTATAAATTACACAAATAGTTTCCCAACAATTATTAACTAGTGTCATGTGGGTGATTAAAATGGGAAATATTGCACTTAGAACAGTTTTCAAACCCATACTTCTTGCATGCTAACCATTATAGTACTTAGGCTCTCTGATGCAATCACCCTATCTATCCACGTCTACCTGTCTATGTGGCTCCTTGCCAGTGACGGAAGTGCAGACCACTACACTAGTCCCCCTGAAATTGTCTTTTAATTAGTTCACATCTCTAAAGGCTGTCACATTATGACGCATCTCGCAAGCACGCGGCCAACGCGTGAAATCACATTTTTATGTCGAGAAGCGTCAAACTTTCCGGTGCAGGGGCAAAGTTGGATGTATATATACCGTATACATAGCGTATGGCCAATGTATGACCAACGTATGGCCAACGTGCCTCCCCGCGGAAAACGCTCGAATTACGCTCATGGTACTTCGCAGAATGCAGGTCAATGTTATATACATTATTCGATTGCCAGAACTACGCCTCATATGTTACATATTTCAAGACACGTTGGAGAAACGCTAAACGTACGTTAGACATAGGTTATCCATACATTGTCAGTACGTGGACTGTATGTTCCACCTGCCTTTAACGTAGGTCAACGTAGTGCAACGTAGTGAACAATGTTTGTCTAACGTACGTCTAACGTACATCGACGTATGCCTAACGTATACATAATGTACGGCTGACGAAAATCCACACATTGTCAAACGTTGTCGTAAAACTTTGCCGACCTCCTGACGCACGATGCTGTATCTCAATGAACGTCGATGTGCATTGACATATACAAATGAGTGCCTAATGCACGCGTAACACATAATGACGTATCCCGACATAGCGGCTAAAAATCACATACGTCGGCGTACATTGGCATGATGCATCGTAATGTGACAGCCCCTTTGGTCGTCGTTTCAATGCTGACAATTACATACAGACAATGCACTTACATATATACATACACATGGTAAGTTCATCAACCATACATTAGTTAGATTATATGGGATCCTGGTCATGGAACCAATGCCATAGGAGTGAAGAAAAGGGGAAATATTGCGGAGGAGGAGGATTCAACCCCAGACTTCTTTCCATTCGGGGGTTAGTGCGCTAACCACCACACTACCTAGACTCCCTGATACAATCACCCTATCCGCGCCTACCTCACTCAGTACATGTCTGCGGGGGGCTCCTTACCTGAGAGATCAGTGCAGTCTACTACAATAACCACCCAGTTCTTAGCCCAATTTTGGGAACTTACTAAACACTGAAATATTGGTGTCACTATTCCACTCCAATGTCCATGGACAGCAGCCGCTGATCGTCCGCGGAGCGGGACGTAGCTCAGGCAATAGAGTGTCCACCTGTGAAGCTGTGGGTCATCGGATCGATCCTGCTCAGTGGACCAATTTCCAGTTTCGGCTATTTTCCGTTCCAACTAGTGGTCCACAACTGGTTGACCAAAAGCTGTGGTATGTGCTGTCCTGTCTGTGGGAAAGTGCAAATAAAAGACCCCTTGCTGCTTATCGGAAAGAGTAGCCTATTTGGCAGCAGCAGGTTTCCTCCAAATAAATATGTCAGAATGACCATATGTTTGACGTCCAATAGCCGATGATAAAATCAAGGCGCTCTAGAGGCGTCGTTAAATAAACCAAACTTTTTTTTGATAGTCCGCTTATCGCTTACCTTCCATTACTTGCCCACAATCTAATCACATCCAATCATTCACCCAGGCACAGCCCTATCCCACCCACCCACCCACCCATCCTTTAAGCACCCCCTCCCCCACCCCACCACCCCGTTCTCATTAGGTACACACGGGTCGATCGCCTGCCGCCTCCATTGTGAATCATCAGCGTCTATTAGTCAGTCACGAAGCCTCATTAGCATATATGCAAATGAGGTGCTATCACATGACCTGCAAACTCCACCCCCTCCAAATCTTCCACCACCAACACCACCATCATCACACTACCAACACACCACTGCCACTCATCCACTCATATGCTTAAGAAACTACTAAAAAATAATGTAACCTAGAAAAACAGATGATGTTTAAATGGACTAACACAAGTAACAGTAACTAACACAAAGTACAGTAAAAGGTGGATTTGGGACTGTTTGCAATCTACAACCAGTTACAAGCCATAAACAAGAAACAAGAAACCCAAACTAAAACAAAATTCAAAAAGTTTAAATCAAATTGGATTAGTACTGTCTAGCGGTGAAAACTAGTGTTAACACCCTTATCCGTTATGAGCAGGGTAAATAAATTCATCACCCCCCCCCCCCTTCAAAAACGCACGATCTATCACTGGTCATTAACCGGGTCGGATGAACTATTCGGTAGGATCACTCGCCTGTGCAAATACACACCTCCCAGCACGCTGGACCAAACATATATATATGTGATGAGTCGCGTATTATACAAGTTTAAATGCTGGAGGGGAAATACATCTTATCCCTTCTTCCTCCTGCCGCATTGATGGAGTACACCCCCCCCCCTCTCGGGGGCTTTGTTTCTAATAGGGTGCCCCCCCCCCATACGCCACTAGCCCCTAGGATCTCTCTCTCTCTCTCTTTCTCTCACTCTCTCTCTATATATATATTAGTATTACGCTCATATAACTGCATACACACAAAGACCTAGCGTCCCTTGAAACTAGTCTGTGCCAAGAAGAGCTGTACACGTATATTCACGGAAGCAACTCTCATATCAAATAACGACGTGTATATATATACATATATACATACACGTCGTATGTGCTGTATGGTTCAACAACCATACAGCACAAAGCTTGTACAGGATCCTGATCACGGCAACCAGTGTCGTGGGGGTGATGAAAATGGGAAATATTGCGCCTAGAGCGGGACTCGAACCCACGTCTCTTTGCATTCCGGGCCAGTGTGCTAACCATTACACCACCTAGGCTCCCTGATATCAATACACTCCCCACGCCTACCTGTCTATGTGGTTACTTGCCTGAGAGGTCAGTGCAGACCACTACATATATATATATACAGTAAAACATCTCTAAATCGCCAGACCATTGGAACAACTCTCATATCAAGTAACGACGTGTATATATATACATATACATATATATACATATATATATATGTATATATATACATGTCGTTACTTGATATATATATATATATATATATATGTATATATATACACGTCGTTACTTGATATATATATATATATATATATATATATATATATATATGTATATATATACACGTCGTTACTTGATATGAGAGTTGTTCCAATGGTCTGGCGATTTAGAGATGTTTTACTGTATATATATATATGTAGTGGTCTGCACTGACCTCTCAGGCAAGTAACCACATAGACAGGTAGGCGTGGGGAGTGTATTGATATCAGGGAGCCTAGGTGGTGTAATGGTTAGCACACTGGCCCGGAATGCAAAGAGACGTGGGTTCGAGTCCCGCTCTAGGCACAATATTTCCCATTTTCATCACCCCCACGACACTGGTTGCCGTGATCAGGATCCTGTACAAGCTTTGTGCTGTATGGTTGTTGAACCTACCCTGTGTATGTATGTGTTAGTGCATTGCCTGTATGTATGTAATTGTAAGCATTACAAGACTTACAATTCCAGGGGGACGAGTGTAGTGGTCTGCACTGACCTCTCAGGCAAGTAACCACATAGACAGGTAGGCGTGGGGAGTGTATTGATATCAGGGAGCCTAGGTGGTGTAATGGTTAGCACACTGGCCCGGAATGCAAAGAGATGTGGGTTCGAGTCCCGCTCTAGGCACTATAATTCCCATTTTCATCACCCCCACGACATATATATACATATATATTTTTATATACATATATATTTAGGTAGGTGGTCGGTTTAGAGAGTTAGAATATCATTATAGTGGCATTGTTGGGACCCAACTAAAGCGATCGATATAGGGGAGTGGTCGATCTGTGGAGCTGGTCGGTTAGAGCGGTTTTAATGTGTATATATATATATATATATATATATATATATATATATATATATATATCAGCTCGACAGATCGACCACTCCCCTATTTCGATCGCTTTATTTGGGTCCCAAAAATACCATTGTAACCATATTCTAACTACCTAAACCGACCACCTCCCGAAATGGACCACATAAAGTCGGTCCAAAGGTCTGTCGATTTAGAGAGGTTTTACTGTATATATATATAAGAGTTCAGGCGCAAAAAAAACAAAAAAAACAGCGTTCGGACCAAAATGAAACGATGAGCACTAATAGTTTTGAGCTGAAACAGGAATCATTTCCATAAACAAATCAGGGTTTTTATTCCCACAGAAATTAACACACCGCCCCTATATATTTTGCAGCACCCACGATGAAATTGGTAGACTTTAAGTTTAAGTTTACCTGTAAAGCACAACAAATTCTATTTGACAGTGAACAACTCAAATGGATTTGTCAGTTTTTGCGACTGACACTGGTCAACATCCGGAGGAGGTGAGGTGGGCGAGATGGCGCCACCAGTACAGGGTTGTATCTTACGGAGGATAACAATAATAATAATAATAATAATAAGTAATATTACCTTGTGAATCTTTATACTCGCATAATACGTTATACATCACATATAATATATACATACATACAATCAAACCTCTCTAACCGACCAGCTTGCTAAGAAAATCTTGCCACCTACTCATAGCGTCACAGATAGTGTTGTCTCTGCTCCTAATGTAAACAGACTTCACGTCGAAGTTAAAGGTAACTGAAGTCCAGAAGAGCTCCTTAACCCAGCCCATGATGGTTTTATTAATGCCGTGGCCGGTGGCAAGTGCAGCACGAACCGCAATGTTGTCAGTCACAAACACAACACTTTTGTCTTGCCAAAGATGGCCCCAGCGGCGGGCAGCGGCGATGACAGCCCACATCTCCTTCTGGTTAATGTGGGGTTCGGGCCCAACCCCCGTTGCATCGGCATGATGGTGGCCAACCTTAGAGGCCAGGTCGCGCTCGTTTGACCCACCAACCAGTCATCCGACCAACCAGTCATCCGAGTGGGTCGCTCCGAAGCCCCAATCAGAGGCATCACTGTAGACTGAAACCACAGCTGTGTGGGGGCACGACAGCTGCGTGTGTATATATATATATATGTATAGTGTTCCAGGGTGCGAGCGTTTCCTCTAGGACTCACAAGGTGTAATCAGCGAGTGTGATTGGATGAGCCATTACCTAGAAGGATCAGGTGACATGGTGGAAGTCGATAGAAGAGTGGGTGGGGCTGGGAAGTAAACACCAGGGGCCATATGCATGGAGCGGTGTTAGCGAGCCAAAACTGGTTTAGGACGGGATTTCTGGTTTAGCAGCGAAAAGTCGCTATGCATGGAGCAGTGTTACTGTTAGGCAAACACCACAAGTTTAAGGTTGGAGATTCTAACACCAGCCCATAGCAGGTTTACGGGCGGTGTTAGGTACCGATTAGGGCCAAATCTATTCAATGCTATCATATTTAACAGAATTACATGCTCGCCGGCATCAGGCTCAGAGGGATTTCCCAAATTTATAAATAACTTCACGTTCACAAACCATTTAGGCGCCCATGCATATGGCGTGAAATACTTTGCGACGTCGGTGATAGCTACCTGGTGTTAGATGGTTAACACCACACGACACTAACACTGCTTCATGCATATGGCCCTGGCAGCCCATAAAGATGGCCGCGTTTACCCACAGCCTGCTGGAACGCGCCTTCACCAGGTGACTTTGATGGCTTTATGTCTGGCAGTGAATAGAACATGGACATGGCTCTGATAGGAGGCGGTAAAAATACTAATGTTGGGTAGCATGGGGCATTACTTAGAATAGATATTGGAAGGAAGTACTGCATGTGTGGTGGTGTATGTATAGCAGTGTAATGTTCACCTGTGTCTTCATGGCCGGGTTAAGTACAGTGGGCGTTACCCGTGTATTCAGCACTGCCCTCCCCTTCTCTACACTCCACACTCCTCCCACACTACTCACTCCTCCACCCACTCCCCTCCCTTTCTCCCCACTCCTCCCCCACTCCCCTCCCCTCCCCTTCGCGACACTCCACACTCCTCCCCCACTCCCCTCCCTTTCTCCCCACTCATCCCCCACTCCCCTCCCCTTTGCGACACTCCCCACTCCTCACTCCTCCCCCACTCCCCTCCCTTTCTCCCCACTCATCCCCCTTTCCCACTCCTCCCCACTCCTCCCCCCACTCCTCAGTCCTCCTCCCCCAGTACACACTCATCCTCTGCCACTGACCAATCCTCTCCCACTCCCCACTCCTCCTCCCCCCCACTCCCCCACTCCACAGTCCTCCCCACTCCACAGTCCTCCCCACCCCACAGCCCTCCCCACTCCCCACTCCTCCTCCCCCACTGCCCACTCATCGCCCCCCACCTCCTCCCCCGACTACCCACTCCTCCCCCCACTCCCCAGTCCCTACCCCACTACCCTCTCCTCCTCCCCCCCACTCCCCCCAGCCCCCACTCCTCCCCCCACTCCACAGTCCTCACCACTCCCCACTCATCCCCACTCCTCCGCCCCCATTCCCCACTCCTCTGCCCCACTCCTCAGTTCTCCCCCATCCCCCACTCCTCCTCCCCCACTCTCCACCCCTCACCCCCTGACTCCCCACTCCTCCGCCCCCACTCCCCCACTCCCCACCCCCACCCCCATCCCTCCTCCCTCCACTCTCCACTCCCCACTCCCCACTCCCCCCACTCCTCCCCCACTCCCCACTCTCCCTCCCCCAGTCCCCACTCCCCCCTCCCCATTCCACAGTCCTTCCCGCTCCCCACTCCCCCTCCCCCACTCCTCAGTTCTCCCCCATTCCCCACTCCTCCTCCCCCACTCTCCACTCCTCCCCAATCCTCACTCCTCCTTCCCCCCACTCGCCACTCCCACCACCGACTCCTCACTCCTCCTTCCCCCCACTCGCCACTCCACCACCGACTCCTCACTCCTCCTTCCCCCCAGTCGCCACTCCACCACCGACTCCTCACTCATCCTCCCCACTCCTCACCTCCCCACTTCCCCTTCCCCCAATCCTCCTCCCCTACTTCCCACTCCCACTCCCCCCCCCCACTCCCTACTCACAATCTCTCACTCCCCCTCTCCTCCCCATCCCCCTGCACCTTATTAACACTGCACCTACCCCGTTCCCCCACTCTACCACCACTATCCTCCACCCCACCCTCATCAACCACACTCTACTAAACCTGTACTCCCCCCCACCCCCCCCAGTACTAACAGTCCCCCCCCCCACTCTCCCTTCAGCCCCCACCCAGCACACATATACCCCACCAACCACACCCTGACACTGCATGCACCCCAATCTCTCCCCAGCCCCACCTCCACCAGCCCCCACCTCCCCAGCCCCACTCTACCCCCCAGCCCCACCCCGACCCCACACACATAAACCCCACCAACCACACCCTAACAGTAACAGTGCACCCCGCTCTCTCCCCAGCCACACCTGCCAACCCACAAACATACCCCCAGCAGCCACACCATTACACTGCCCCCCACACTTTCTCCCCCACCCCCCACTCCTCCTCCCCCACTCCCCACTCCTCCCCCACTCCCTACTGCTCCTCCACACTCCCCACTGCTCCTCCCCCACTCCCCACTCCTCCCCACTGCTCCTCCCCACACTCCCCCTCCCCCACTCCCCACTCCTCTTCCCCCACTCGCCACTCCTCCCCCCAACTCCCCACTCCTCAGTCCTCCCCACTCCCTCCTCCTCCCCCAACTCGCCACTCCTCCCCCCCCCCACTCCCCAGCCCTGCTTGCCACCCTCCCACCCTCACTGCACACGTGACTGCTTATACATAAACGCAGGCAGAGACGCTGCACGAGACAAGTCACCATGTCTAGTTCCAGTGACGCCATCTTGGACCCGATTCACCAGAAACTCACATAACTAGTTTCCCAACTAATCTGTCTCCCATACAACTCCCTGACATCTCAGTATAGTAGGTTCATATTACTGATTAATGTTGCACAGTCCGATGGTTTTGAGTTTCTGTCATTTTCCGAGATAAACATATTACGTTGATCAATACAATCTACGTTACGTTTAGTTTGAAGTAACTTTGATTTAAAATGGCTAACTAATGCCAAGTACACACCTACCGTTTACGATTCGCGCACTAAAACTCGCGACTCGACCCGACCCGCTTAAAACTGAAAACGGGCCGATTCATTTTTCGAATCGCGAATCGCAATCGTAATCAGCCCGTTTTAGCCCTAAAACTGAGTTTTTAGTCAGGAATCGCAATCGCTAGGTGTGCGAGGGGAGTACACACCTCATGACTTTTGGGGAGTTTTAGATCGTATACGGTAGGTGGGTGCGGAAAAACCAGTCTGCTATAATATAATGATCGCTTTATTTGGGGCCCAAATGATCGCCCATTCATCACCATCGTAACAACAATAAAAAAAACTCCCTAAACCGACCACCTCCCTAAATGGACCATTTAAAGTCGGTTCCATGGTCGGTCGATTTAGAGAAGTTGTACTGTACTTCTTAGTTACTCCAGCTGCCCTATGAAAGGGCTGCTAAACAACCTTATAGAAACAATGTCGGGAAGTTGGGTTATGGACAGAACCACATGAATTTACAATCGAATATGCTAAATGTATATTTCTAGGCCAGTATCTGTCATCAGTCGCAACATTTCGATTTAAGAATTTATGAAATCATGTAGATTAATAGACATTTTAAACATAAAAGTCATTTTGAGAGCATTCAGTGGCCACCATCTTGAATTTATTTGCATTCTCTCCGATTCATCAACTCTGCTTCAATATAAATAAACATTCGATGCCGGAAACAGGAGTTCCACCTGTTACTTACCGTAATTGCTTCACACCAAAGCAGTTTTTTGCTTCGATTTAGACATGGCTGTAATTCACTCTATTGTGGGTAGGAGTAAATATTTAATCCATACAAAATAAATGTAGATGAATGTATATACAATAGCTTGAAGCCCACGCGCTGACAAAAGACTTTAGTCAAAGAAATACATATATTTACCCCCAACCCCCAAAAATCAACAACAATGAATAAATAAAAACACATGGAGATTTATCTTGGGAAATGGATGGTGTGTTTAGGCTGCTTCATATGACCTTGAACTCCAAAGTGACCATGTCCTACCTTAAAACGTATTACAATTTTACCTAAATGAATACAGAAGATAACTTCTGACCATTCTAAATGCCACAAAAATCTTCACCTCGATCCATCTAATATTGATGTAGTCATTAACCCTATTGTTGCCACCTCACTGTTGTACTTGTAGGTACCTATCAGGAATCCATTGTGCTATATATACAGTATAACCCTGTAAAACCAAACTTTAAGGGAGCCTAGAAATGTGTTTGGATTAACCAATCATTGGTTTAACCGAGCTTTGACTTTGACTTGGCTTTGGCAAAAACACGGGGGTATTACGAATGTAATATACAATGTATGTGGACACTTTGATTATTGTTTTGTATGTATATACAGTATACTCCCATTAAACCAAGCTCGGTTAAACCAAACGATTGGTTAATCCAAACTTTTTTCGGCGCCCCTGCAAAATACTACCATTTATCATATAAAAAAGTTGGTGTGGTCTCAGATGACCTTATAACCACATGAAAGTTTGGTTTAACTGTACCGGAAGTGGCCTGCGGTCTGACAATTTTGTTTGGATGAACCGATAATTTGGATTAACCAACTTTGGTTTAACCAACTTTTTTATATGATAAATGGTAGTATTTTGCTGGGCCACCGATACAAATTTGGATTAACCAATGGTTTGGCTTAACCGAGCTTGGTTTAACAGAGCTTGGTTTAATAGGGTTATACTGTACTGCAAATTTTCTATTTAACTATTATTGTTAGCTCACATTAATCTCTCTCTGGGTTATCCATCGGAGGCAACAACGAGAGCAACTCATCATTTGTTATGAACTCGTCGATGACCGATGAGTCCACTTTGTTCTTGGAATGTGTGGTGGCATGTTGGACATCTGTGTGTAGCTGCTGTCACTGTCAGCGAGTCTGGTAGATGAAGGAGATACTCTTCTCTCTGCCGACGCTTTTGTTTATCTTGAGATATAAGATATCGATATATAATGCAAATTGTTTATTTAACCATTATTGTTAGCTCACATTAATACATACATACTCAATATACCATTTGTGTGTAAATAATCCTGAATTAAAAAAATAGCTTGAAAGACCATTGCTTCAGCGCTGACAAAAGAACTTTTTTTTCAGCAGAATAAACATATTTACCAACAAAAGAAACAAAAACAACAACTCTATTGAACCAACGGCCATCTCAAACCAGCTGGACACACATACTTAGCTGGATCTGTCAAGATCCACTACCTGCATCGAATCATCACTAATAATATTACATTAATTACAATGGCTCTTGGTTGGTTGTTGGAGTTTTACATCCTGGCAACATCTAAGGTAATATCAGGATGGGTACTGACTTGTGACAGTACACTCTCATGGCGACTTTAAAGTGCTGCCCCAGTGGGAGACCAGGCTGCCAGCACCATGATCTGATATCCCACTCAGTCACATTATCCTGACACAGAGCTAACCAGTCCTTGCCCTATCATAATAATGCCGAGTGCCTGGCTAGGAAGCGACAAGTATCAATTTTTAAGTCATTGCTTTGACTCGACCAGGGCTTGAACTTGTGGGTTCGAATCGTATGATCTACCAAAGCGGGAGACGGATGCTGAACTCATTCGGCCATCCCGTCTGGCATATTAAAGCTGCATAGTCCGATCAAATATCACATTTTCAAAACCAAACCAATTATCTAGATTTGATTTTACATATCTAACTTAGATACTGATGCACTTATTAAGCATTTGTTTCTGCGTAGAAGGCAATACTGAGTCAATTTAACAGAACCTCTTACTGCAGAAGTCTATGGTGTCAGAGTTTTGGCAAGCTTGCCAAAACTAATTTTCCATGTTTGCACTCAAAATATCTCAAAAGTTTACCATTTATAATAAAAGTAACTTTGAACTAGTGTAGAGTAGATACTAGTGATCAATCTAATATATTTATCTCAGAAAAAATACAGAAATTCAAAACCATCGGACTATGCAACTTTAACAATGGCTAATTTTGATGAAACTTGATTTTAAACCCCATTATTTCCAACTAACCCCCCAACCCCCAACCCCGCACCCTCTGCCCCTCCCACGTGACCGGAAATAAAAGCGAGGCAAGCTGTAATGGGAACCATACCAATACAACAAAGGGCACGTGCTTACAACGTCATGCTATTATCGCCCCGACCCACCCACCATAAAACATACCCTAACACAAAACCCACACAACCCCCTTCTGGTCACACACGTGCGCTCACAGTAACCCTGACCTCCTCTTCCCCCTCCCCCCATCCCCCTCCCCCCTCCCCCCGCCCAGTCTATGGCCAGACGCCCTAGTTCCTATGACCCGATGCGTCATCTCATTCCCAAACCCTTACTTTCACCTGGCCAATCAGTTTTACACGGAACATGTCTCCATTCACAATGACCGGACGCAGTGACCGAATCGGTAGAACGCAGGCTTCCCATCCGGGATGTTGCGAGATTGATTCCCAGTCAAGTCAAACCAATGACTTACACAATCCATACTTCTCGCCACCTAGCCTGGCGCTCGGCATTAATAGGATAAGGCAAGGACTGGTTAGCACAGTATCAGGATAATATGACTGTGCGGAAAATTGGGTCACGGTGTCTCCCTGTGGGGCAGTGCAATAAAGGCGCACTGTCACAAGTCGGGACCAGTCCTGACATTACCTTAGATGTTGCCAGGACTTAAAACTCCAACAAACAAACAATAATTTGGCTGGGTGTGCAGTGTGTGCTGAGGGAGACGTGAGGGTGGGTGTGGGGGTTTAGGTGGGGGTGGGGGTGAGGGTGGGTGTGGGGGTGGAGGTGAGGGTTGGGTTGAGGTGGGGGTGGAGGTGGGGGTGGGGGCTGGGGTTGGGTAGCTAATGCGTGCATACACATGCACGCACGCGCGCACATACACTACCCTGGTTGATTGTTCTGTTCAGCCTAACAAGATTGTCGTTATCAAGGCTGAAACCAGTTTGGTTTGACAAGAGTATTTCTTGCAGCTCCAAGATGCGACTGACGTGTCCCCTTGTCACGTCCATCTTGTACGCTTGCGAATCGCGGGCCCTTACATCAGAACTGCAAATAAGAATACAAACCATGGAAATGAGGCGCTACCGCAAGATATTACACATCTCATACAAAGACCGTGTTACCAATGAGGAAGTCGCTAGCAAGAAATTGGACCGCATGAAGATCTCCTGACAATCGTAAAGACATGCAAACTGCAGTGGTATGAACATATTTCCCATTCAGCAGATCTGACCAAAACCATCTTGCAAGCCCTAGACAGGAAGTTGTGGGAAGACAACGTCAGGAAATGGAAAGTCCTAGAGTAAAATAAAAGCTAATCTATTTATCTAAAACAATATAGCAGAAACTCAAAACAATGCAGCTTTAACTGCCACCCCCACCCCCACAAATTCCACCACCCCACCCCATTTCTCACTACCCACCCCCACCCACCCACCTCCCTTCCCTAACCCCACAAACCGGCCGTGCCCATCTGCCCTGCTGGCCATTGGTCAACACTGCTGGCCCAAGGTCAAATGGCCCTTCACACCATCGTCCTCCTGGGGGCAGTGTGCTGACCACTCGCTGGGGACCAGGATGCGCTTCTGGAGGCTGCCGAACTATTACTATTAGTGTCTTGGCACGCAATGTGCTGCATGCAAGATAACCCAGGCGGGTTGATGGAGACAGCCGATGAGTGACTCATCAGGCGGGTGACAGCACTATAAAAGTCACCATCGAAGGCGTCTTAGTCATTCGTTATCGCTTGTGGTCTGGACTCTGCTTAGTCCATGCTTCTTCTGTCTCCCCTTAGTTGCTGGGCCTCCTCCTTCTTTGATCTCAGAAAATATCTGCACGGGGACAACTTTTCACCTCCTACCACCACTATGCGGTGACTCTTTCTCGCTGACTGATCCCTACGGAGTAAGACAGTCGACTGATCCCTACGGAGTAAGACAGTCGACTGATCCCTACGGAGTAAGACAGTCGACTGATCCCTACAGAGAAAGACAGTCGACTGATCCCTACAGAGTAAGACAGAAGACTGATCCCTACAGAGTAAGACAGAAGACTGATCCCTACAGAGCAAGACAGTCGATTGATCCCTACAGAGTAAGACAGGCGACTGATCCCTACAGAGTATGACAGTCGACTGATCCCTACATAGTAAGACAGTCGACTTATCCCTACAGAGTAAGACAGTCGACTGATCCCTACAGAGTGAGACAGTCACCTCTCTTTTCGCGCAACTCTCCTCCTTCCCTTTTCTACTGCATACCCACTTCTCTGTTTTCTCCTGGGATTCCTCTCCCCCTGATCAACGAGAGTGTTAGCTTGTGTCGGGCCCTTTTTTGATTATTTAATGTAAATTGTATGCAACCATTAAGCAGCATATTTTTCTCTCTATAACATAAATTGATGAAACATGGCTGTTTCTTAACACTTAATGGAGAGTTATTATGGTTCTCTCTTGCTAATCACCAAGTCAAACAGTTTTTTATTATTGAAATTGAAATTGTATGCAAGCATGATTTATATAAATAACCCTTTAAACAATTTTTTGTTCTCACTTCATAACATAAAGTGAGAAGACATGACAAATACCAGTTTTATTTGAAGGTCAAGGTCGGAGGTCAGACTGCTGCCATGTGCGCTTTATACAGTCTGCGTCTGTCTGACCTATAACAGCAGTTCACTTAGTTCATTCACTTAGTGCCATCCTCCCCCCCCCCACCCACCCACCCCGGATCCAATAGCGACGAAGAGTACAGCCATTGTTAGGCCAACAAAAAACACATTGGTCATTGTCCTCGGTCCTGCCTGAAAAATCCGCCCCCCTGAATTTGTTATATTTGATATATTTTTATAATCTGTTAAATGGAGAGGGTTTGTAAAGTGAGAAATGGAAAGGGAGTGGAGAGTAGGGTGGATGGGAGTGAGAAATAGAAAGGGGAGTGAAGACGGGGAAACGGACAGCTAGGACAGTGGGGGAAAGGAATGGAGAGGGATTTGATAGGCGATAAGGCGGGAACTGGGAAGGGGAGGAAGCAGGGTCGAGAGTGGAGGAGGTTGTGAGAGGGAGGGTTTTGGAGTGTGAGAGGGGGAGGGTGTTGATTGGGGAGGAAGGAGGTAATGTGAATGGGGGTGGCAGAGAGAATGGAGGTGGAGGAGGAAGGGGGAGAGGGCAGGGCGAGGAAACCAGTGAAATACTTAGGAGAAAAAAAGCAAGAAAAAAAAGCCGGCCGCCCGACTGATTTTTATGTTTAAGTGAAGATCACCAACTTTGTTGTTGTATTTGGCCTTATAACGTCGTCTCCCTCTTTCTACACAATGTGCTGTAAAGCGGTACTTCTCATTGCTGCTTCAAGGTTAATGGTCACAGTGAAACAAACAGGCCACCTGACACCAAAGACTTGGGTGGCCTGGGGACACACACTGGCCGAATTGAGCAGAGTGCTGGTCATGGTTATACTTTCTCGACAAGTTTGTTTCACTGAACAGGAAGTATAGCGATACCATTCCGGTTTGCGTCTCTTAACAATTGCTTCACTGAACAGGAAATATGGTGATACCACTGCGGTTTGCGTCTCTTTCCAATTGTCCAATGATCTTTGTGTTGTGATATCATTTACCGCAAACCCTTTGTTTGGTTATTGGGATTTACACTCTCACTGCATGTAGGCTCATAATTAGGACAATGTAGCAGGTTGTGACAGTTTGAAATCAGGACTACTTTAGAGACTTGACTTCTGTAGTAGTTTGCACTGACCTCTCAGGCAAGGAGCCACATATACAGGTAACCCTGGATAGGGTGATGACATCAGGGAGTCTAGGTAGTTTAATGGTTAGCACACTAGCTCTCAATGACTCGAGACCCACTAAACCCTACTTTAGACCCATTACCACCACTGAATAACTACATCTTCAACCAGCAATGCACACAATATAAACCACTATACATGCACAACATGGCACTATTTAAAGACTAACCGTTATTAAAACCAAATCTAACTGATATACAAACACAACATATGATTTAACCACTAGTGTACATTACTGCACACTCTATCTTGATGCATATACCTTGCACTATGGTGAGTACATATGCTGTACATTATGCAGCATAGGCTGCTCCCCCCACTTTCTTTTATGTTCAGAATGGGTTGTGCTGCACACAATGCAACACATTCCACTTCCACTATGTACAGATGAAATGCGACCACTCCAACGGCTGGAAGACCAGTGCCCCGGTGCTGACACAATATGTATTCAGATGAATAACAATATTTACCAAAAAAAAAATGCAAGAGATGTAGGTTCAAATCCTGCTGTAGGTGCAATATTTCCCTTTTTCATCACTTTTGTGTTTCTGTCATTTTCTGAGATAAATATATTAGGTTGATTGTTATAATCTACCTTATATTAGCTTGAAGTAACTTTGATTTTAAATGACTATCTTAGGAGATATTTGAAGTGTAAGAATGTCAAACTGATTTAGGCATGCTTGTCAAAATTCTGACCGCCATAGGCTTGAGCAGAAATACATTTCATTAAGTGACTTAGTATGTCCTTCTATGTAGCAACAAGTACATCATAAGTCAAAGACCCTATAATACTAAGACGGCTCACTCCCTATCTCTCCCATGGTAATAGAAATTTCGCAGTGCCACCTTATGGTGGGTTTGATCAGCCCAGCTGCTGGTTGGTGTTTCACATGTAAACACATACAATTATATTATACATGAGATAGGTAAGTATGAATACACATCAATATGAAATTGCTATGAACAAATAGACATCATCATCAGCATCGCCATCATCACACATCTTTCACATTCATATACACTGATACATATAATATAGCACCTGTTTAACCAAGAGAACAGCCAGTGCACCAAGTGGTGGGTTTGATCATTTTGATTACACAGTACAGGCTGAGTGAGCCGTCTTAGTATTATAGGGTCTTTCCATAAGTGCACAACTATCTAAGGTGGATATGTTGGTTTAGATCACATAAACATTCTTGTCATCGGCCACGAAAGAGCCTATGCAAGATAACCTCACCTGCTTCCCAATGGCAATGGGATCAATCTGAGGTCGTGACAAAATCATGATCCCAGCAGTGTGATTAATCAGTGTGGCAGCACTATAAAGTCACCCTGATTGCTAACTGTCACAGTCTGGCACATTGTCCTGACTATGAGCTCAGATGCTGCGAGGATATAAACCCCAATAAGCAAACAAAGTGTTTACCGTAAAGTGACAACACACAAAGATCTTCTGACAATTGTAAAGAGATTCAAACTGCAGTTGTATGGCCATATTTCCTGTTCATCAGATCTGGCCAAAACCATCTTGCAAGGCACGAGGAAAGGAGGAAGAAGGCAAGGCAGGCAAAGGAAGAGCTGGAACGACAACATCAGGGAATGGACAGCAGGCCTGGAGTTTGACAAGTCTCAGAGGGCAGTGGAGAACGGGAAAACAAAAGAAAAAACTGGGTGCAATGTCATTTGTGGTGGCCCAACGACCCTTGTGGTTAATGGATTGATGATGATGATGATGATGATGATGATGATGAGCCGTTCCTTCAAGCCGGCCTTGAGAACCATCCTATTTGGACCACACCCACAGAGCACTCCATTATTCATGGCACATCCTTGATCAAACACGGTGCTCCAATTCTTTGGTTCATTAATATTTTCCCTTGCAGACAGTGACCGAATTGGTAAGACTGCTGGCCAGCTTCCCACGCAGGACAAGGCTGTGGGTTCTAATCCCAGCCAGGTAAAACCAGTGATTTAAACAAAATTAAACTTGCCGCTACCTTGCCTAGTGATTGGTGTTAATAGTATAGCGCAAGGACTGGTTTGCATAGTGACAGGATAATGTGACTGGGTGGGAAATTGGGTTAGCGTACCGGCAACCAGGCCTGCCAATGGGACAGCACTATAAAGTTGCTATAAGTGTGTACTGTCACAAGACGATACCGATCATGATATGACCTTAGATGTTACTAGATGTAAAAACCCCAATAGACAATCATTACAGCTAGAGACAAAAGGCAGTAATGGTTAAGAACTGTTTAGCAATCAGTTACTTCACTGCTATTCTACTGATGCAACATTGGCTTTGTTTGTTTGTTGTTCTACGTTCTAGTAACATATAAGGTTATAGCGGATATCGATTTGTGGTAGCATGCGCTCATTGCGACTTTGTAGTGCTGCCAGACTGAGAGACCGTCTAACCACTCAATAACCCACTCCGTTCATAGAACAAACTAGCCCTTTGCATCTCCTAGTAGTAGTAATGCCAGGTTGTGTAGCTAGTGATATATGATAAAACATATACAACAATTCCTTATGCGGCTTTATACTTACATAATGCTTATACATCATATATATATATAGATTGGATCATTTATTATCATTATATAAAAAGGCGGAACGGCTGTATGATTGATGTGACCCTTATTATTACTCGGTGATATTATTGTTCTACTATCCTGCAATTAATATGTATATTGGCCAATCAATGCCCGCAATGTGCGCTATCCGGGCCGCGCCACTGCAGCGCCACCACGCATTGGCGGCGTGCGATCCTGAATTCGGCTATTATGCGCCGGGCTTTCACCCCCCTCCACCCCCCCCCCAAAAATCCGTTTACTCCATAATCACTTTCTTGCGCTTTTTTTTTCACTCTCTCGCTATAATTTATAGCATTTCCTGATAGCCAACTTTTAAAGATCATTTTGTTATGTACAAATGATATTTATGTTCAAACTATTTGTGTTTGTTTGTTTGTGTGTTAACAGGGAAGGGAGAGGGTGGGGAGAGGGCGGTGAGAGGGTGGGGAGAGGGCGGGGATGAGGGCGGGGAGAGGCGGGGAGAGGGCGGGGGAGGCGAGAGGGTGGGGAGAGGGCGGGGAGAGGGCGGAGGAGGAGGGTGAGAACAGGGAAGGGAGAGGGCGGGGAGAGGGGGGAGAGGCGGGGAGAGGGCGGGGAGAGGGTGGGGAGAGGGTGGGGAGAAGGACAGGAGAGGGCGGGGAGAGGGCGGGGATAGGGAAGGGAGAGGGTGGGGAGAGGGCGGGGAGAGGGCGGGGAGAGGGCGGGGAGGATGGGAAGGGAAGGGAGAGGGTGGGGAGAGGGCGGGGAGAGGGCGGAGAGAGGGCTGGGAGAGGGCGGGTAGAGGACCGGAGGAGGGTGGGAACAGGGAAGGGAGAGGGCGGGGAGAGGGCGAGGTGAGGGTGGGGATAGGGCGGTGAGAGGGTGGGGAGATGGACAGGAGAGGGTGGGGAGAGGGCGGGGAGGGGGTGGGGATAAGGCGGGGAGAGGGTGGGGAGAGGGCGGGCAGAGGACCGGGAGAGGGTGGGAACATCCAAGGTCATATCAGGAGGGGGTACTGACTTGTGACGGTGCACACTCATATTAACTTGTTAGTGCTGCCCCACTGGGAGACCAGGCCACCAGCACCATTACTCAATTCCCCAAACAATCGCATTACCCTGATACTGAGCTAACCAGTCCCTTCCCCTGTCCTAACCCGAGGGGCAGAGCTATGTAACAACAAGTATAAATTCTGTAAGTCATTAATTTGACTCTGCCAGGATATCAAATTCCCTACCTTCCAAATAGGAAGCCTGTGCTCTACCGATTTGGCCAGCGCTTTTCTTTTCTTTTGTTTTTTTACTAAAATGTAGTTTATTCAGCGAATAATATCTTTTGTCAGTGCCAGAGCACTGGTCTTCCGACCATTCAGTACAATTTGTTGGTACAAAAATGAAACTATCAGTTGCAATAATAACCACATGTGAATCATGTTTGATAATAAGAGTATTATACATAATATACATGAACTATTAGTTGTAATAGTAACTGCATACGATTCCAATTCAATAAAAGTATTATGCATTTGGTGAATATGCATCACATGGTATTGCATGATTCTAGAATTTTCTTTAAAGATTTCTTTCTTCCTTTGTTTTTATCTCTTGTTTATTTAAAAAAACATGTAACATCTCTCCAATACACACATGTATGATATATAGTGTAAATATGCAAATCAGTGGATCCAATCACCAATACCAAATGTGAGAAACCCGCCCATTCTTGGATCCCATCAGAAGTGTTTTGTATCGTGTGGCCTAATGAATGGATCAGAAGTCTGAGATTGCGGCAGGGCTTACATCTGGCAGGTTTTATGCCAATTTCAAGGGAAATGTTAGGTAATAGTGTTGGCAGAAGGTGTAGCGTGTTAAAAATGTCTAGCTCGTAATATGAGATTGTATTGTAAGCTAAGCCAGTTAGTTGTAAACAGCCACCGCTTATTTATTAGATGCTGCATTTTCTTGTAACAAAAGAAATACATTATTCAGGGGTGCGTCTGGAGGGTTATCTGATTGGAGACGCTGCCAGATCTGCGTGCACCTGCGTTACACCGCACTGCCTGGCCTTGCCCTGTGACCAGTAGTGACTGTCTTGTATAGGTTGGTTGTTGGAGTTTAACGTCCTTGCAACATCTAACATATAACATCTCAGGACGCATACCGATTTGTGACAGTGCACACTCATGGTGACTTTATAGTGCTGCTCCACTGGGAAAGCAGGCAGCTAGCACCATGACCTAATATCCCACTCAGTCACATTATCCTGACTCTGAGCTAACCAGTCATAGCCCTATCCTATTAATGCCGAGCACCAGGCTAGGAAGCGACAAGTATCAATTTGATAAGTCATTGGTTTGACTCGAGCGGGAACCGAACTCCCGACCTTTCGCATGTGAGGCCAGTGCTACACTGAATTAAAGCTGCATTGTCCGATGAAAGGATCAAATTTTCAAAACCAAAACACAGACCTAGATTTGATCGTAGATATCCACCATAGGTACTAGGGCATTTATTAAAGCGGCATAGTCCGATAAAAGCATTACATTTAGTCAAAGCCAAAACAATTATCTATATTTAATCATAGGCATCCAATGTAGATACTGTGCACTTATTGAGCATTTCCTGCTGCATAAAAGGCGATACTAAACCACCTTAAAGCCGCATAGTCTGGTGAAAACATAACATTTTCGAAACCAAAACAATTATCTATATTTTACTCTACATATCAAACTTAGATCATCATCATCATCATCATGCTGTCGGTCACGATGCGACAAAGACTGCTTTCATTACTTGACTGCCGCTCTCCATTGATTTGTGTGGTTGTACATTTCATGAAAGCTGCCTGCAAAAGTGTTGAAGTGCTGCTGGCTTTTGCAACTTACCAGCGGCACACTCTTGTGGAGCAAATAGAGGTTTCACACCGGCAAGAACATGTCAAGACAGGCACAAAACTATTTGTCCCTGCAGTGGCTGGTCGGGAGATGTTGGGAGTTCCATACATGAACCGCCCTTAATGCTGCCACAGTGACATGGTTTTCTGTTTAGGGTTTGCTCCCTTAGCCTTCGGTTCTGTCAAGAACCTGTACCACAAGGCAGTGGCATCAAACTCCCTGAGTTATTGCTATACCTGCAATACCTGCATACCAAACTTAGATGCTGGTGCACTTATTAAACATTTGGTCCGATATAGAAGGGAATACTGAGGCAATTTAATCAAATTTGTTGCTGCAGAAGCCTATAGTGTCAGAGTTTTGGCACACATTCCGAGTTTAATCTGGCATGTTTGCACTTTAAATATTTCAAATGTTAGCCATTTAAAATAAAAGTTACTTCAAACTAAAGTCAGGTAGATTATAACGATCAACCTAATATATCGGGAGGGGGTCGTTAAACAAACAAATAAACAAATAAACAAAAACAAACAAAAAAACTACTTCATCTTCTTTGTCTTTTCTTATTTCTCTGAAGTAAGTAGCCTATGTATGAGTGTACCACTAAACCATTACAAGTTCAAAGCCGAACCTGACCCATCATCTGAGCCTTATCGATACCTCGACTCAATCAATCAATCAATAGTTCCGTCCTCTAGTCGAGGGTTGGATGCAATGGTTCTCCACTTGTCCCGATGTTGTGCTGTTCTGATAGACTGTGAATAATTCAAGCCTGTCCACTGTGAAATATTTGTAAACCATGATGTTCTTGGTCTCCCTCTCCCTCTGCTGCCATTCACCTTCCCTTCCAACAATGTACGGTATATTGAACTCTGACGAATGATGTGGCCAAAATAAATAAGTTTCTTTGTCTGTATAGTGGCAAACAAGCTTTTCTTATTTTTAATTTTTCTGAGAACTTCTTTGTTGGTGATCTTCTTTGTCCATGATATTTTCATCATCCTTCGATAAGTCCACATCTCAAATGCTGCTAAATGTTTGTACATTTTCTTAGAGATTGTCCATGTCTCTGCCCCATACATTAGAGTAGACCACACATAACACTGAAGAATACGCTTCTTTGTTTGTATTAATATCTTACTTGATGTTAACACTCTATACATTTTGGAGAATGTTGTTCGGGCTATTGTTATCCTTCTTTTAATTTCTTCCTCACATCTCCCATCATTTGTAATCTTTTGTCCGAGATATATGAATTCGGATACTTGTTCTATGTTTGTGCCATCTATAGTTATATTGACATTTGGTTTATCTGTCTTTTTACTTATAACCATTGTTTTGGTCTTCCTGGCATTCATCTTCATGTTGAATAGTATTCCAGCTTTATTGATTCTATTCACTATATCTTGTAGGTTTTTCTCACTGTCTGCTAGTATTACACTGTCATCGGCATATCTAAGATTGTTGACGTTCATGCCACCTATTGTCACCTCGACTACTTTATAACTAACTCCCAGCAGTGTAAAGCCCCAGTCACACCTACCCAGATCGGGGCCGGATGAGCCCCGGACCGTCATCCGGGGTGGTCCGTGGAGATCCGGGGTGATCCGTGGCTCATCCGTGGCGACCCACCCTGATCCGGCCTGATCCGTGGCTCGTCTGGCCCCGTCTGGGCTCCGCCCCGGATGTTTTAAAATGTTTAAAACATCTGGGGGCGGTCCGGGGGATTTTGCGATCTGGGCTCAATCCGGCATGATCCGGGGGTGCTCCGGGTAGTCTGGGGGTGGTCCGGGGGTGGACCGGGGCCAGTCCGGGCTGTTCTGGGGGGTCTAGGGCCGTTTTGCCCCGGATGAGCCATGGTTTAACCCGGACCACCCCGGACTATCCCGGACTACCCCCGGCGTAGCCACGGACCACTCCCGGACTGCCCGGATAAGACCCGGATCAGCCACGGATCAGCCACGGATCGGCCCGGACCACTCCCGAATCACTCCCGGATCACTCCCGGCTTGTCCGGGACTAGTCCATGGCTACAGCAGGGAATCCGGGGGTCGTCCGGGGCGATCCGGCCTCTGGTCCGGGGCTCGTCCGGGAAGGTGTGACTGCGAGGCAAAAAACGAGGAAAACAGTGATTTTATCCGGGGCGGTCCGGGACAGTTCGGCCGATTGGTCCAGCTCAAAATCCGGGGATCATCCGAATCGGTGTGACTGGGGGCTTTAGCAGGCAGAATAAACACGCTATTCGCATCGTTGTAAATCCTCTCACTCTTCTCTACATTTATTTCAATTGAATTTGGAATACCACCAACCAACCCTTCAAGCGGGAATTAATCACTTTGTAGCTGTGGTGGTGGAGACAGCGGTTTGCGTTGTTCTGCGCTTGTTCGGTACCTTCTGGGGGGGGGGGGGGGGGGGGGGGGGGGGGCAGCGCTGGCGCCCGGGGACCTGCTCGAGGAGGCCCGGGGACCTGCCCGGGGAGGCATGGGAACCTGCCAGATGAAGCCCGGGGCTGGCTCCTTTTGTACCCGGCCGGTGTGAGTGGAACCGAGGCCGGTGAAATAAGGCCAACACAGTCCCAGCCCTGGACGTGGCAATTACAAATATACATCTACATATATGTATGTATATATTATATATACATCTAATATATATTATACATATGGTGTGGGCAATATCACATGTACATAATATATACACACACATATATACACATACATACATACACAATAGCCTTTACATATAATATATATGACCTTAGATGTTGCCAGACATAAAATTCCAACAACCAACCTACTAAATACTATATATATGCGGTGCGGACAATAAAACATGTACATATAGATATTATATATATATATATACGTACATACAGTTCAGGCGCAAAACCACGTAAACGCCAATTGGAAAATTGAGAGAAACATTAGAATAAAACCTCTAGAATGGTAATGTTTTTACATACCTACTTTTTTGTTCGTTGCTACATAACCATCTATTCACAAGAAAAGTGGAATTTGTAAGAATTAAAATTAGCTTAAGGTAAAAATCTCTTATTTTAAGTAATTTTTTTGGATTGGCGTTTGCGGCGTTTTGCACCTGAACTCTTTGTATATATATATATATATATATATATATATATATATATATATATATATATATATATATATATATACCCACGTATATACAACATATATGCGGATGTAAGCGAATTGCACGGTGCTGCCACCCAGGGGCTCCTGGGGGGCTCACAGGATAGTGCCATTCACACCCACCAGGTGGGGCAGGAGCCTCCCTACACCTGTTGTTGATGTTGGCTCAGTCTGTCCCTGGCAGCCAGAGCCTCCACACTTGCTTTCAAAACTGTTTCTTATTCTTTTTAGGTAGGGCATTTGAGGCCCAGCCAGGTGCATTACTGTTCTCTACTATTCTCACTTCCTGTAATAAATAATGTACCCACCAATACTGTGTTGCCGTGCAATTCTTACATATATATACATATATATATATATATATATATATATATATATATATATACACATGTGTATATGTGTATATACATATGGATATACATATATATATATGTATATATATATATATATGATATGTACATGTACTATTGTCTATATATATAATAGTATTATGTGACAGTGCACTCTCAAAGCGACTTCATAATGCTCCCCCACTGATAGACCATGTCTATATTATTAAGTGTATATATATTATATATATACATATACGTATATGAACATGTACATTTGTAATTACCCACCCCACGCCACATTATCCTGACACTGAGCTAACCAGCCCTTGTATTATCCTACTAATGCAAAGCGTAAAGCTAAGCAGAGACAAGTATACATTTAATAAGCCATTAGTTTAACTTGGACGCGTTTCAAACTCCAGGGGCCATATGCAGGAGTCAGTGTTAGCGGGGTTTGGTGTTAGAGCCTATTACCGTTTAGCTATCACCGACGTCGGGAACTGTGTCAAGTCGTATGCAGGAGCGCGTAACACTTACATGTTAACTAAACGTGAATTTATTTATAGATTTGGGAAATCCCTCTGCGTCTGTACCCATATATTAGGCTTAAATCTATTAAATGCTATCATATTTAACATAATTAAATACGCAATAAATGAACTTTGAGGAAATTAACCCTAAATTCGAAGCAATATTAACGCTGCCGCCGTAACGGCGGCGATATTAATAGTTATATTTTCGAATCGACGAACGTACAGTAAACAAACCGTCCCCGCTGCCAGTATGGAAAGCGGCGGCGGCGGCGATTTGTTTACTTTACGTTCGTCGATTCGAAAATATAAGTATTAATATCTCCGCCGTTATGGCAGCAGCGTTAATATTGCTTCGAATTTAGGGTTAATTTAATCATATTTCACTTATTGCGTATCTAATTCTGTTAAATATGATAGCATTTAATAGATTTGGCCATAACCTTACGCTAACACCACCCGTAAACGTCATATGAAACGGGGTTAGTGTGGCGGACCTTAAACGCGTCGTGTTACTGTAACACCGCTTCCTGCATACCGACTTGTCGGCGCTAAACCAGAAATCCTGTTTAAACGCGTTTTGGCTCGCTAACACTGACTCCTGCATATGGCCCCTGCCCTTCCACACGGGAAGTCGGCGCTCTACCGATTAGCTCAGCGCGTCCTGTCGGAGAAATAAAATAAATTGAAACACCCGCGTCCACACTGTACGACCGACCACATGTGTGGAAGGGTGATGCTAATCAATAATTATTTATAGCGTCTATATTTAGAAGTGGGCTTATTCCCCGGGTGTGTTTATGGTCTATAGTCTATAGGCGCGACACTCCGCGCCAACAGATGGCGTTGTAACTTGTTAGGGCCCGCCACGAAGATGATTGAGTCAAAATGTAAAACACCTGGTCAGTGGGACGAGAGGGAGGCGCACAGCATCTCATGGGTTAATATGGCTTCGCCAGGGGCAGTGGTTGCTAATAATGGAAGAGAACTATCAACAATCAACTTACTGCGGTAAAAAATAAGAAAAATGGCGCATCATAACATGGCCGAGGTAAGGCGGTAGTGGTGCTTTGTGTAACTGCATTTGAAGCAGCTTTGGATATCTGATCAAAGGATCTGATTCTTCCCTGTTGATTGTCTGCCTACCATCACTGGATACAGACGCATTTGCTAATAATGGAATATTGGTTGGTTGTTGGAGTTTCACGCCCTGGCGACATCTATGGTCATATCAGGTCGGGTGTGCACTCATTTTTTGTTGGTACATTAGTTGTTTAAGCGGGGGAAATTTCAGTCGCAGACGACTGGTCTTCCTCATTCCACTGCTCCTTGCCCTATCCTAGTAATGCCGAACGTCTAGCTAGGAAGCGAGAAGTATCAATTTTTAAGTCATTGGTTTGACTCGACCAGGATTCGAACCCACGATCTACCAACATGGGAGACGGATGCTCTAACTCATTCGGCCATCATGTCATTCATGGCAACTTTATAGTGCTGCCTCAGTGGGAGATCAGACCACTGACACCATGACCCGGTATCCCACTCAGTCACATTATTCTGATACTGTGCTAACCAGTCCTTGCCCTATCCTTTTAATGCCAAGCGCCAAGTATCAATTTCGTAAGTTATTAGTTTGACTCAACCAGGAATTGAAGTCCCGATGGGAGGCCTGTGCTCTATCGATTCGGCCAGTGTGCCCAGTGATATTGAACAACGCAAACACAGACAGATGGTATATATTTTGGACTTTTAAATGACGCGAACACACGGGGGGAGTAAATGACTTTTTATTAAAGTCACTAAGGTTAATTATATTACAAAACAAATGCACAATGTTAATGAGTAAATCAACCTGATGCGCACATGCGCGCGCGCAGCTGCCCCAATGGGCGTAAGGGGCGCTAAGATAAGTAATAATTAATATGTAAAGATGTGTAAGTTCATTTTCCAATGACTAAGTCAATATGCTGGGTGTTGAACCCGGTACCTGCGGGGAGCGGCCGCAGCCGGCCCGCTGTGTGGCGGGTGGCGTGCCCTCCCCCCCCCTCGCATGCCCAGTGTCCCCCCCCCCTCTTGCTCAAAGGGTGGGTGGGAGAGGTCAAGGCTCGTCTCTGCCATCAGGGCAGCAGCCCAGGCTGGGGGAGGGACGAGGCATGCACATCCGAGCGGTTGCTGAGCAGCTCGGGATGCGTGGTGGCAAGGCGCGCGCGGCCAGAAGAGTGAGGGGCAGCTAGGGGAGCAGCGGAGGTGCCCCGGCATTAGTTGTTTAAGCGGGGGAAATTTCAGTCGCAGACGACTGGTCTTCCTCATTCCACTGCTCCTTGCCCTATCCTAGTAATGCAGAACGTCTAGCTAGGAAGCGAGAAGTATCAATTTTTAAGTCATTGGTTTGACTCGACCAGGATTCGAACCCACGATCTACCAACATGGGAGACGGATGCTCTAACTCATTCGGCCATCATGTCATTCATGGCAACTTTATAGTGCTGCCTCAGTGGGAGATCAGACCACTGACACCATGACGCGGTATCCCACTCAGTCACATTATTCTGATACTGTGCTAACCAGTCCTTGCCCTATCCTTTTAATGCCAAGCGCCAAGTATCAATTTCGTAAGTTATTAGTTTGACTCAACCAGGAATTGAAGTCCCGATGGGAGGCCTGTGCTCTATCGATTCGGCCAGTGTGCCCAGTGATATTGAACAACGCAAACACGGACAGATGGTATATATTTTGGACTTTTTAATGAACTAGAATGGCAATCATACATGCTTGCATATAATGAGAGAAGGCCCCGAGATGCTCCTATAGTTCTAGTCTCTTATTGTGGGGTGGGCGAGATGGCAGAGTAGAATGTCCGTCTCCGTCCGCCGCTAAGTTGTAGTGGCCGAGTTTGGGTTTTGCTCGCTTTATATAGCAGCTTAGCCAGCCCGAAACGTCATGACTGCATCAAGTTTTCGTAACTTTGTAACAGATTTCGGCTGCTGACGTCGTATCTAATTTACATACGCGCGGCCGCCAGCTCTGCGTGGTTACTCGGCGTAGTTCCAAAAGACCCGCTAGGTGTGGTAGACGTTGATGTACATATTAAAGTTAAGGTTCGAGTATAGGTGGCGCCAGCGGCCGTTTGAATAGGTATCCGACTCCACCTGGTTCAATTATCCATGTTGCAAGCAACATTGACAATGGAAGATAATTATCAAAACTCAACTTGCTGCAATAAAAAACAAAAACGAATGACGCGTCATAAAATAGATCAGGAAACGCAGTAGCGTTGCTTTGTGTAGCTGGATATTGAAGAAGCTTTCAATACCTGATAAAGGGTATCCAACATTCATCCCCATTGCTTGTGTGCCTACCACAGATATAATGCAGATGCATTTCCTCTGCAATTCAGGCACAATTAATCAATCAATCAATCAATCAATAAAGCCCCTGGTTGAAGTTTCTTTTCTGAGACATTTAAATTTAGTTGAAATTACTTGGGTAGGACTATTTTGTTAAGACATGATGCATCCGCGTGAAAACTTAAAGTTGCATGGTCCGATGGTTTTGAGTTTCTGCCATCTTTCTGTGATAAATATATTCAATTGATTGTTATGATCTATTTTGCTTCAGTTTGAAGTAACTTTTCTTTTAAATGGCTAACTTTTGAGACATTTGAATTGCAAATATGGACAATTAATTTTGGCAAGCATCTCAAAAGTGTGACCCCATATGCAGGTTCTCTTAAAGTTGCGTAGTCTGATGGTTTTGAATTTCTGTATTTTTTCTGAGATAAATAAATATATTAGATCGATTACTAGTATCTACTTTACATTAGTTCAAAGTTACTTTTATTTTAGAAGGTAAACGTTTGAGACATTTTGAGTGCAAACATGGAAAATTAGTTTTGGAAAGCTTGCCAAAACTCGGACACCATAGACTTCTGCAGTAACAGGTTCTGTTAAATTGACTCAGTATTGCCTTCTACGCAGAAACAAATGCTTAATAAGTGCACCAGTATCTAAGTTAGATATGTAAGATCAAATCCAGATAATTGGTTTGGTTTTGAAAATTTGATATTTCATCGGACTATGCAGCTTTAATATTATAGACACTTTAATTTAGACTTCATGAGTAGCAGGTTCTATTAATATTGACTCAGTGTTCGCTGTTATGCGGTGATAAATTATTGAAGCGGCATAGCCCGATGAATCATCACACTTTCAAAACCAAAACAATAATTTAGAATGGATTCTAAATATCTAACTTAGAACATATACTGATGTATTTATTAAAGACTTGTCACCACATAGAAGGGAACACTGCGACAATATAATAGAACCTGTTACTGCAGAAGCCTATAGTGTCAGAGTGTTGGCATGCTTGCCAAAACTAATTCTACATCTTTGAATTTAAAATATTGCAAAACGTAGCCATTTAAAATAAAATTATTTCAAACTAAAATAAGGTAGATTATAACAATCATTTCAATATATTTATCTCAGAAAAGTAACAGAAACTCAAATTCATCGGATTGTGCAACTTTAAGAAGTGCAGTGGTTTTAAAGTTAGATATGTAGCAGGGGCGTATCTAGGCATACGAGCCTACGCCAAAACGTCCACATCGTTTTGTCAACACAAAATTTCTTTTTTAAATAATAAAGAGAGAGAGAGAGAGAGAAAGGAGGCATGTAGTTGTCCGGAGTGTCGAAAACTCAAGTCTAAAATGCGTAAAATCTGCCAGCTTAAGCTTAAGCGGCCCCCTAAGCTCCCTACCGAAACTAGGAGCACAAATCGTTAAAGGTCTAGCTACGCCCCTGTGTAAAATCAAATGTAGATGCCTGTTTTGGTTTGTTTAGAATGCAGCTTAGTTGATGTTATTACTTGGTTACACCGTGGCTCCTACTAGTCCTAGTGACAAAGACACGCCGTCCTGAGAGATTGATATGTGGATATTTTTGGAATCTAATAGTAATACTAAGAGTCATTTATTTTATCTATATTTACATTCTCAACACTCAGATGGGTAATGTATATGAGCCTGTCTCAAAAGGTGATAACTCTTTTTCTTTTGTCCATTGTAACGATTGACAGAAAACAGTATAGAAACGGTTGCACTGAAAACACAAGGACATTTGCTTCAAATCAATATGTATTCCATTGGTATTATGAAACACCATGTAAAAAAACAAATCAGTTTATCCTGAGGAAATGCAGAAGCAGATAGTATGTTGATCGGTACAATGGACAAAGTTTTGTCCCATATTGCTTAGCACCTTTTGAAACAGTCTCATATGCATTATGAAACTCCCTCCGTAGACCAATACAAAGCACTGTTAGACTGCGCGTCAACAACATCAACCACAAAACATGCCATTTCAATAAGTATACACCCAGACGGGATGGCCGAATGAGTTGAGCGTCCGTCTCCCAATTTAGTAGATCGTGAGATTCCAGCCCCGCTGCACCATGGTTTCGAGACCTGATCAAATCAAACCAATGACTTATAAAATTGATATGTGTCGCTTCCTAGCCAAGTGTTCAGCATAACTAGGATAGGGCAAGGACTGGTTGGCTCGGTGTTAGAATATTAAATGTGACTGCGTGGAATATTGGGTCATGTTGCTGGCAGCCTGGTCTCCCAGAGGGGCAGTACTATTAAAATCACAATGAGTGCGCACTGTCACAAGTCAATACCTTCCCTGATATGACCTTAGATATTGCCAGGACGTAAAACTTCAACAACCAACCAACTAATAACTATTTCCTTCGGCGGTCGCCGGCCTTCAACACCGCCGCCCTCCCCGGTCCCTGCCGCCACTGCTGCCGCCGCCGCCGGCACCGCCGCCCGGGGGGAGCCGGGCCGCGACCAGGACGCCTTCCCCGCTAGTGTCGGGCGGGGGCTCGAGCCCCGAGGTCCCGGCGACTCCGACTGTCGCGGCCGGTCTCCGGCTCTCGGCGACGGACGGGCGGACGGAGCCGCGTCGGGACGCGGAATGCAAAATTTGAAATTTGAAATTTCACAGATTCACCCCAGGAACTGCGTCTTGATTTAACACCGGGTTAGTTGTGAGTGACGCGTACATTACGAAATTCTACATCTTGATTTGATATAATCTATGCGACTTGTTGTATTTCCAGGTTTTATGGGATCACGAAATAACACCGCCAAATTCAAACCACAGCTCAGTCCGCCCGCGGTCGTTACTTTGCATTCAGCGATTTTCAAATGGGAGTCGCGGAATTATCGTTATGATCACTTTAAGGCATTTAGATAACTCTGACTTCTGACTTACTTTTAAACCTATATACCTGATTATTAATATTACATTTTTAGTTTTTAGTGGCTGTCATTTTCTTTCGACATTACTCTAGTTTTAAGTGACTATTATAATAAATAGTTAACCTTGGAGATATTTGAAGTGAAAATATGACAAATTAATTTTGGTAGTAAAAATTAAAACTCTGAACCAGACGGGATGGCCGAATGAGTTAGAGTGTTCGTCTCCCATGTTGGTAGACCGTGGGATCTTGGGTTCTAACCCTGGTCGAGTCAAACCTTGGTTGAGTCAAACCAATGACTTAAACTTGATACTTGTCACTTCCTAGCCTGACGTTCAGCATTATTATGATAGGGCAAGGAGTGGTTGGCTCAGTGTCAGGATAATGTGACTGAGTGGGATATCAGGTCATGGTGCGGGTGGCCTGGTCAACTAGTAGGGCAGCACTATAAAGTCATCATGAGTGTGCACTGTCAAAAGTCAGTACCCGTCCTGATATGACCTTAAATTTTGCTAGGACATAAAACAACAAACAAACAAATAAAAACTCTGACACCATAGGGTTCAGCAGTTAGAGGTTCTATTAAATTAGCTGAGTACCCCCCCCCCCACCCCCCAGGCAGTAACACATATTTAATAAGGGAATCAGTATCCAAGTTGGATAAGTAGGATCAAGTAGGATCAAGTAGGATAAGTTTTGGTTTTGAAAATTTGATACTTTCATCGCACTAGGCGACTTTCATTAATAATATAATAACAATACATTATGGATGACCATGCCCATTGTCTTTTTATTAATTAGATCAAAAACCCACATTCTATTCTAACTTACTGTCACGTATGATGCCGCTAATGGACGAAGTTGGACGAAGTGTGTGTCAGTGGTTTTATTGAGCAATTTTTCAAACAGACAATTCTGTTTGATGCATCTAGAATTCAGAATTCAAAATTCAGAATTCAGAATTCAGAACTCCTCAGATTTTTCTTACTGGTGAATCAATAATAACCGCACAGGCATTGCATATAAACACCTACTTGAATAAATAATCTGCACCTAGTGCTTCTAATTCTATAATACATATTTAGTATATCTATATATATATATATATATATATATATATATATATATATATATATACATACTATATTAAAGTTGCATTGTCAAATAAATGCATGACATTTTGGAAACTAAAAAGTATTATCCAGACTTTACCCTGTTTAAACAATATGCACCTAGTGCTTCTATAATACATTAAATAGTAAGTATATATATATATAATTTTTTTTTTTTACATTAAAGGAGCATAGTCCAATAAATGCATGCCATTTTCGAAACTAAAAACTATCATCCACATTTTATCCTACATATCCAGCTTAGATACTGATGCACTTATAATAAGCATTTGTTGTTGCATAGAAAGTCATTCTAAGTAAATTTAACATAAACTGTTATTTCTGAAGCCAACGGGGTCAGTGTTTTGACAAGCATGCCGCCATTAATTCAGCATTTTGACACTTCAAATATTTCCAAAGTTAGACATTTTAAATAGATTCTTTTTTATAAACCGAATCAAGGTAGATTGCAATGATTAATTTAATATAGTTATCTAAATAAGATGACAGAAACTCAAAATCATCGGACTAAACAACTCTTAACCTTTTCGGGTGAAGCGGGGGGGGGGGGGGGGAGGTGGTGAAAAGGAGAGAGATTGTGACCGGACACCAATATACTGACCGTTATAGTAATAGAAAGCAACGCCTTTGAACATTGAAACCGTTCCAAGGAGGTTCATACAGGTAGACATAAAGATACAGGAGAAAGAGTCAGAAGAAAGATGTTAAAGAAGATACAAAAAGAGGTAGAATAGAGAGATATAAAGAGAGAAGAAAGAGACAGGAGCAAGAGACACAAGAATAGACCAGATGTAGACAGAATAAAGAGACGAAAGAAGAGGCAGAACTAAGAGAGAGAAGAAAGATGAATGAAGAGACAGAAGAAAGAGACAGAAGAAAGTGACACAAGAAAGAGACAGAAGAAAGTGACAGAAGAAAGTGACAGAATAAAGTGACAGAAGAAAGAGACCGAAGAAAGAGACAGAAGAAAGAGACAGAAGAAAGAGACAGAAGAAAGAGACAGAAGAAATATACAGAAGAAGGTGACAGAAGAAAGAGACAGAAGAAAGAGACAGAAGAAAGAGAAAGAAGAAAGGGACAGAAGAAAGAGACATAAGAAAGGGACAAAAGAAAGAGACAGAAGAAAGAGACAGAAGAAAGAGACAGAATAAAGGGACAAGAAAGGGACACAAGAAAGAGACAGAAGAAAGGGACACAAGAAAGGGACACAAGAAAGGGACAACAGAAAGGGACAGAAGAAAGGGACAGAAGAAAGAAAAAGATGGAAGAAAGAGACAGAAGACATAGACAGAATAAAGAGACAACAAGACAAAAAAGAGACGAAAGGACAGAAAGAGGCAACAATAGACAGGAAGAGACGGAAAGAGACAGAAAGAGACGGAAAAAGATAGAAAGAGACAGAAAGAAACAGGTGTGACTCTTCGTGACAACCGGTGCACTCTCCTTAGGTGAGTGCTGTCTGGCTGTGGCTGTTGTCAAGTCTGGAGGTCGAATGTCTGTAAAGGCTGGTGGTTGGATGTTTGTAAAGGCTGGTGGTTGGATGTTTGTAAAGGCTGGTGGTTGGATGTCTGTAAAGGCTGGTGGTTGAATGTTTGTAAAGGCTGGTGGTTGGATGTTTGTAAAGGCTGGTGGTTGGATGTCTGTAAAGGCTGGTGGTTGAATGTTTGTAAAGGCTGGTGGTTGGATGTTTGTAAAGGCTGGTGGTTGAATGTTTGTAAAGTCTGGTGGTTGGATGTTTGTAAAGGCTGGTGGTTGAATGTTTGTAAAGGCTGGTGGTTGGATGTCTGTAAAGGCTGGTGGTTGGATGTTTGTAAAGGCTGGTGGTTGGATGTTTGTAAAGGCTGGTGGTTGAATGTTTGTAAAGGCTGGTGGTTGGATGTTTGCAAAGGCTGGTGGTTGAATGGACCTGGCCACCTCGACTGTGCCCCCACCCCCACCCCCCACCCCTAGCCTACTCACCCGGCCGAGACTCCCGGCCGACGTTGCCGGGGGTATCGGGCACCATCTCGCGTCCCGGCGGCCCCTTGCCATTTAGACTCGCCCGCCCCGCCCGGCCGACAGTCACACACTGCTGACAGGTATACCTCTTGATTTATATAAACAAAGACAGGCCCAAAAGGCCATCGTGTCTGAAGGGTTGCCGCCGTGAATTCGCGGATTTATGACTCCTCTTACCCAAGTGTTTGCTCATATTCTACTGCACTTCGGTATGTATGTGTGTGTGTTTGTGTGTGCATGCATGTGTGTGTTTGTGTGTGGGTGTGGGTGTTTGTTTGGGTGTTTGTGTGTGTGGGTTTGTGTGTGCTATACTTCACATATATTATATATATGTTTATGTGGTCTAAAAGGGATTTTAGCCTGGTTTGTGCGATTTAAGACTGAAATGCCTTTGCAAAGACTATTCACCAAATCGGATAAATATCTATAATTATAAGGTAAGCTACTTATTTAAATAATATCACACTTTCGTTCTTTTCTTTTTTAAACTCTGCCAATTTAATCACTCAATAGAAGCCGACTTTTACTAGCACTATCAGCTTCCATATTAATAATATGGAAACAAAATTGTGACCTTACTATAAAAAGGTTCTATCTGACAAAGTGACCGAATTGGTGTTATGGATGTAAAAATGTTCTATCTATAAAAGGTTATAATGCAGTTACACAACTGTTTCTCAACTGGTATTTTTCACTGAGATATTAAAAATAATATTGTTCTATCTCCTTTGGTATCATGCAGTTACACAGCTTCAGTCCTGATTATCTTGAAAGCACTATTTTGTCAGATAGAACCTTTTTATAATTATAATAAGGTCACGAAATAGCAAAGAAGATTATCCATGAATAAATAGAACAATACAGCCTTTTTCATATTACGATATTGATAGCATTTCATATCCAGTGTTTGATACCCGGAAGGACATAGTTCACTTCCTCTTCTGAAGAGAGGACATACTAGTAACACCAGTTAGACATTCAAAGTTGCATAGTACGATGGTTTTGAGTTTCTGACATTTTTCTGAGATAAATATATTCAATTGATTGTTATGATCTATTTTGCTTCAGTTTGAAGTAACTTTTCTTTTAAATGGCTAACTTTTGAGACATTTGAATTGCAAATATGGACAATTAATTTTGGCAAGCATCTCAAAAGTGTGACCCCATATGCAGGTTCTCTTAAAGTTGCGTAGTCTGATGGTTTTGAATTTCTACCTTAGTTTAGTGTGAAGAAACTTTTAATTGAAATGGCTACCTTTTGAGATATTTAAAATTCAAACATGTGAAAATAATTTTGGCAAGCACGCCAAAACTCTGATACCCTAGGCTTCTGCAGTAACAGGTTCTATTAAATTGACTCAGTGTTCCCTTCTATATGGCAATAAATACTTAATAAGTATCTCAGTTAGATATGTAGAATCAAATCTAGATAATTGTTTTGATTTTGAAAACTTGATGCTTCATCGGACTATGCAGCTTTAATCAAAGCTGCATAGTCCGATGGAGCATCAAATTTTCAAAACCAAGGCAATTATCTAGATTTGATTCGAACCAGTGGTCCACAACTGATTCATCAAACTTAGGCTGTGGTATGTGCTGTCCTATCTGTGGGAAAGTGCATATAAATGACCCCTTGGTGCTTATCGGAAAGAGTAGGCGCAGAGGGTTTCCTCAAAAGGCAATAGCCATTGATAAAAATGTATGTGCTCTAGAGGCGTCCTAAAATATAACAAGCTTTCCTAGATTTGATTCTACATATCTAACTTAGACATTGATGTCCTCATTAAACATTTGTTTCTGCATAGAATGGAATTCTGACTCAATTTAATAGAACGTGTTACTGCTGGTGTCAGACTTTTGGCGTGCTTGCCAAAACTAATTTGACATGTTTGCACTTCAAATATATCAAAAGGTAGCCATTTAAAATAAATGTTACTTCAAATTAAAGTAACTTATATTATAGTGATCAATCTAATATATTTATCTCATAAAACTGACGGAAACTCAAAACTATCAGACTATGCAGCTTTAATGAGTGCTTAGCTCAGTGTCAGGATAATGTGACTGAGTGCGATATCAGGTCATGGTGCTGGCGGCCTGATTTCCTAGTGGGGCAGCACTATACAGTCACCATGAGTGCGCACGGTCACAAGTCGGTACGCGTCCGGATATGACCGTAGATGTTGCTAGGACGTAAAACAATAAACATTTAATTAAAAATAGTATATACCTCCATCAACTCATGGCGTATTGTAGGAAATAAAACGGCATCGTCATGTACTCATACTCCTGTGTGTAGATAAACACACCGCAGTATGGAGGAAGCACATCGATTGGAGATCCCACCCAGCGAACATTTATTGTGGGCGAATTATGTTTTATTAGAACAATCCTGTCACCGGTGACAAAGCAAAGTGCTCCTTTACTGCCATTCAGGGCAATATAACTGGCGGGCCTGGGCGGCGTGCGATATGGGAAATTAATGCAACAAATGAACAGGGGAGTCTGTTTGAATTGCTTCCTTTTCCCGGTTTATATATATATATATATATATATATATATATATATATTCTATATATATATTCTATATATATATATTCTATATATATATATTCTATATATATATTCTATATATATATTATATACATATATATATATATATAAATATATATATATAATATGTATATGTGATGTAAAACGTATTATGCGAGTATAACGATACATAAGGAAATAATACTTATTATTATTATTATTGTTATCCTCCACAAGCGCCATCTCGGGCCACCTCACCGCCCCTGGATCTTGACCAGTGTCAGTCGCACCTGAAACGTATATATATATATATATGTATATATATATATATATATATATATATGTATATATATATATATATAATATATATATATATGGGTCAGGATCACGAAAAGAGGCCCATTGGTGGAAGTTGTCGGCGTCGAGCATGGATGTCGGCGTCGATCGGTATAATTATAATTTAGCATTGACATAGGTGTTGGAAAGTCTTTAAATTTATCCTGAATGTAAAGGTCGAGAAAATACAATAACCTGATTTGTTTCTAGAATAATATAATATAAAACAAAGAAATGCATGAGACTTTAAGAATTGCGACGCCGACATATGTTAAAGTTGTCGGTGTCGATTATTGGATGTCGGCGTCAATCGGTATAATTATGATTTAGCATTGACAGAGGTGTTGGAAAGTTTTTAAATTTATCCTGAATGTAAAGGTCGAGAAAATAAAACAACTGATTTGTTTCTAGGATAATTTAATATGAAACAAAGAAATGCACTACACTTTTAAGAATTGCAACGTCGACATCTTCACTTGACCACCGATTGGCCCGTTTTCGTGAGGCTGACTCATATATATATATATATATATATATATATGTATATATATATATATATAATATATATATATATACATATATATATATATATATATATATTACCTCGGTTCTACGCCTCTGGCTACTCGTAGTCCAGGGAGAAGGAAGCGCAAGGCTGGAACCTCGGAAAAACAACAGTTATCCATCATCTGTATCAGGCAGTCGGGGCCATAATCTCAAACTAGTAAAACCCAGAGCCATTTCAAAGTTAAGGCAACACAGTTTCTCAAGCAGGATCATAAATATATGGAACAGTCTCCCACAAAATGTTATTGGTGCTGAGTCAATAAATTCCTTCAAGAACAGATTAGAAAAAGCATGGGCTGATGATCCAGGGAAATTTGACCCCTTATTCACCACATGCTACTAATTATTCCTTGTGTTGCTTATTTACTTGCACTCAAGCAAAAATGAGAGACAAATAAGTGTTCGTTATTTTGTATCCAGGTAAGATTTGTATAACTATACTATATGTGCGCATATATATATATATGTATATATATATATATATATAAATTGATGTATATGCATATAGGTATATATATATATAGATATATACATATATATATATGTAATATTCTGTTGGTAATAAAAGTTTGAAAGTGAGCAGAATGACCGTTGGCTCACGGTGTAGAGGAGGCGGAAAGGAGAGAATGTCGGCTCCGCAGTGAATATCATGGAGGTTAAAGTTGCATAGTCCGATGCGTTTTAAGTTTCTGTCGATTTTCTGAGATAAACATATTAGGATGATCGTTATAATCTACCCTACTTTCATTTGAAGTAACTTTTATTTTAAATGGCTAGCTTTTGTGATATTTGAAGTGCAAACAAGCAAAATTAGGTTTGCAAGCTTTCCAAAACTCTGACATAGGTTTCTGCAGTAATAGCTTCTATTAAATTGCCCCAGTATTCCCTTCTATTTGGTGACAAATGTTTAACAAGTGCACCAGTATTTACGTTAGATATGTAGAATCAAATTGAGAGACTTGTTTTGGTTTTGAAAATGTGATTCTTCATCGGACTATGCAGCGTTAAGATGGGTAGAGAGAAACATTCAAGGGCTGGCCTTATTTATATCAACATAATAAATTATTTAGTACATGTAATACGTATACATATATTAATATTTTATCATATATATATGTATACATAATATATATTTATACACAGATATATATGATATATTTGTATATATTATATATATATATATATATGTATGCATACAGACATATTATATATGTGGATATATAACATACATGTATATATTATATACACATGTTATATACATATATATATATATATCATGTATGCCGGAGGGCGGGAGCGAGGAGAGGGAGGAGGAGGAAGAGGAGAGGGGGGATTCGAAGTAAGAGGAAGACAGGGAGGAACGGGAGGAGGAGGAGGAGATGGAGGAGAGGGAGGAGGGGGAAGAGGGGAGGGAGGAAAGGGGGGAGAGGGAGGAGAGAGAGGGGAGGGGGAGGGGCAAGGTACAAGGGTACAAGTTAGTACAAAGTATGCCAGAGATGTAAACATTATTTTGGAGATTAGGATAGGTGAAGGGTGGTGAGTGGGTGGGGGGGAAAGGGGGCGAGCCGGGGCACCTCCCGGCTCCCCTAGCTGCCCTCACTCTTCTGGCCGCGCGCGCCTTGCCACCACGCATCCCGAGCTGCTCAGCAACCGCTCGGATGTGCATGCCTCGTCCCTCCCCCAGCCTGGCTGCTGCCCTGATGGCAGAGGACGAATTCCAGTTTCTAGACTGGGCCACCCTAGCGGGGCTCAGCAGAAAAACTACCGGCGTAATGGCACAGGAGGACGTGACCACCATCGCCGCACTTCGCGCGGTGGACAAGTCGGACTTCGCGGCCCTAGACATATCGCGCGGCCAGCGCGCCCTCCTCCGAGTAGCGCTCAGCGCGATCGGCAACGAGGATTTCAGGCCTAGCGCCCCCTCAAGCCCGGGGGAGGACAGCCAGCCCACCCCCGGCCAAACCGACCGAGCGGCAGCCGACATCAGCCAAGAGAAGGCCAGGCAGGAGCGCCACGCTATATTGGAGGCGGGGGTGGCGTTCGACCAACTGTGGTCATCAACAGCAGCCAGCAAGGTACTGGGGCGGGCAAGGGGCGAGACAGTCGAGACGCCCGAGCGAACCCTCCCCTCGGGCGCAGTCGGCTACATACCGCCTCCCCCACCCCCCACGGACCAGCCGAGCCGACACGGCGCCGGCCCGGACCCTCGCCATAGCCTCACCATACGAGCTAAGTCCAACAAAGCGCTCCGTATCATAGACTATCTGCCGCGCACGGTGCGCGACAGGATCGCAAAAAAGAGAAAAGAGTATCTGCAGGTGCTGGACCCCCCCACGGGGCAAGTGCACTTCAAAACCGAGGAGGACAGTTGCGCCTGTGTTTACCTCACACAGGGCGAGTGGGGCGCCGCAAACCAGTGTTTATTCGCGCACCTCCTGCAGCTTGGCCAGGTACAAAGGGAGGACGTGGAATACTACCTCGCATACACCGCGAGCATCCACAACCTGGCGGCAAAATTTGAGTGGCAGTCGGTGATCGAGTATGACACTCAGTACCGGGAGGTGCAGGCCGAGCACGGCTCTGCCTGGGGCACGGCGGCGACCTACCTGGAGATGCAGCTATTGGTCCCCAGGCAGCGCCCCCCCCCCCATGCAAAAAGGGCGCGGAACCCAGGGCACCCCCGGCGCCGGCCACCACTACGCCAGGGGAGGGCGCTCAGACGCAGCAGGCACCGCCGCCGCCGACAAAAACAATATGCAGGCTGTTCGCCAACACGGGGAAGTGCCCATACTCCCCCTGCAAATATGAGCACGTCAAGAAGGAATAGGGCTGTCTGGGGGGCGCCCTCCTCCCGGACGCCTGGGAGAGGCTGCTCCCCCCCGACACCCCGGGACCGCGCGCGCGCATCATCGCCGGGGTGCGGGGGGGTTTCCGCGTCACCAGTGCGCCCGTGACGGGCGGGCCCTCCCGACAGCCCAACCACCCTTCGGCCACGCGCCCGGAGGCGCGGGACGCGGTGGAAACGCAAATACGGCTGGAGATCAGCAACGGCCGCTACATAATCCGCAACGGCCCCGCGCACATCACGAGTGCTCTAGGTGCTATACCCAAGGAAGGGGGCGGGATCCGTCTGATCCACGACGCCTCCCGCCCGCACGGCAGCGCCCTTAACGACTACGCGGAAGGCAACGGCTACAGCTGCTCCACCGTGGAGGAGGCCGCTGCCCTCCTCCAACGCGGCGGATACATGGGAAAGATAGACCTGGCCAGCGCCTACCGCAGTGTCAAAATCCACCCCGCGGATTATCCCTATGCAGGGTTACAGTGGACCTTTGCGGGGGACAGCTCCCCCACATACCTCCAAGATACACGACTGATGTTCGGCGCGCGGTTGAGCGCTATAACGTTCAACCAGCTCACGCAGGCGGTTGTCGGTATCATGCGCGCGCGGGGGTGGGGTGACCATGTGTTGGTCTATTGCGACGATTTTTTCGTCACCCACCCTCACCGCGACGGCTGTCGTCGCCTCATGGGCGAACTCATGGCTCTCCTGCGCGAGCTGGGGTTCGCCATCAATTACAACAAAATTGTCGGGCCAAGCACAGCCATCACTTTCCTAGGCGTGGCCATAGACACGGTCACGTTCACCCTCGGGCTACCGCCCGAAAAACTCAGCGCACTCATAGCTGAGGCCGAATCAGCCGCGCAGCGCCGCAGTCTCACAAAAAAAGAGATCCAGTCGATATGCGGAAAATTAGGCTGGGCCGCCCAGGTAATATACGGGGGGCGCACCCACCTGCGCAGGTTACTGGATGTGATGGGCGCCCTCGTGCGCCCCTCCCACCGCGCCCGTGTCACCCCCGCCATGCGCGAGGATCTCCGGTGGTGGTGCCTTTTCGCCCGCCAGCACAACGGGCGCACCCCCATCCTGGAGGCCTCCCCCGCCACCCCCATCTCAACCGACGCGTGCCTGGATGGAGCTGGCGGTTACCACAATGGCGACTGGTTTGCGGTCGCGTTCAGCGACTGGCCCGGCACAGAGGCCTTATCTATAAACTATAAAGAGGTATTGAGCCTCTTGCCAGCTGCGCACCTCTGGGCGCACACCTGGGCGCACAAACGCGTCTATGTGCATACCGACAACCAGGCAGCGGCGGCCATCATAAACCGCGGCCACCGCAAAGGACCCCCTCACCATGGGGTACCTCAGACAGATTTACTACATGTCGGTAACTTACAATTTCAAAATCCGCGCCTTGTACTACCCCGGGGTGCGCAATGTGGTGGCCGACGCGGCCAGCCGGCTCATGCTCCCCGGGGGGCCCGAGCGCCTGCGCGCGGCCCTGGGCCGCACCATCACAGACGGCCGCCGGGCCCCCCCACCGGGACCCCCCCGCGCCCCATTCGGTGCCAACCACTCCCCGCGCTAGCATGGACGTCGCCGCTCTCGACCGGGAGGTGGCGCAATACCAGGAATCTGCGCACGCCCCCAACACCCGCAGGGCATACAGATCGCATAGGGCCGCATACTTGCGATTCTGCGCGTGGCTGGGCGCCCCCCCGGCCCCCGCCACTTCCACCCTCCTCTGCCGTTACGCCGCCCACCTGGCGCGGCGACTATGCTATGCCTCCGTGCGGCAATACCTCAACATCGTGAGAATAATTCACCAGGAGAGGGGCCTCCCTAACCCACTCCAGGGCGACCACCCCCTAACCATGACGCTCCGCGGCATACGCCGCGAACGCGGGAGCGCGGTGCGCCGGAAGGCGCCCATCACACCGGATATGCTCCACGCCATACTGCGCAGCATCGACACTACGGACCCCGCCCATGCGGCCGCCTGGGCAGCAGCTTTAGCCATGTTCTATGGCCTCTTAAGGAGATCAAACCTCATCCCCACTGCCGTGGGGTCCTTTGACGCGTCACGGCACCTGCGCCGATCCGACGCGCGCTTTTCGCGCACCGGGGTTGGGTTAACCATCCGTTGGTCCAAAACCAACCAGTATCGCGGCCCTGCGCGTATCATCACCCTGCCGCGCATGCCCGCACACCCCCTCTGCCCCACGCAAGCCCTGTTCAATGCATGCGCCCTCACGCCTTTGGCCCCCCCCGCGGGGCCGCTGCTCTGGCGGGGGAGGACCCCCCTGACCGCCGCCAGTTTCTGGGCGATCATCCGCGGCGCGCTCCAGCGAGCGGGACATGTCACCGCGGACTACGGATCCCACAGCTTCCGGCGCGGCGGATCCTGCGCCCTCTTCAACGATCTAGAAACTTGATATTGCAAACTTCTTCTTTGGACTGCAGCTTATCACGTTTAGGAAAAGAGCTCTTCATATATAGCTGTATATCTAAATATACCGATAGATACCGATGTGAAGTGATATACATATATATACATATAATATATACAATGGTATGCAGGTATTGCAGGTATAGCAATACGTCAGGGAGTTTGATACCCCTGCCCTGCAGAGTTGTAAACCACTGCCTTGTGGTACAGGTTCTTGACAGAACCGAAGGCTAAGGGAGCAAACCTTGAACAGAAAACCATGTCACTGTGGCAGCATTAAGGGTGGTTGATGTATGGAACCCCCAACATCTCCCGACCAGCCACTGCAGGGACAAATAGTTTTGCGCCTGTCTTGACATGTTCTTGCCGGTGTGAAACCTCTATTTGCTCCCCGAGAGAGTGCCACTGGTAACTTGCAAAAGCCAGCAGCACTTCAACACTTTTGCAGGCAGCTTTCATGAAATGTACAACCGCACAAAACACCAAGGAGAGCGGCAGTCAAGTAATGAAGGCAGTCTTTGTCGCATCGCGACTGACAGCATGATGATGATGATGATGATGATGATATACAAATAATGATATATACATATGTATTTGCATATATATATATATATATACTTCAAGTATATTGAATTATGCGGATATAAATAGCGAAATGTTCCCGTTCTTTCCAATTTCCCATGAGTTGTAAAAAGTGTGCCTTTGTTCACTCAATCTAAGGTCAGTGTTTTAATCAGCATTATTTTCCTCTTTTGTTTCTCTCTCTATATATATATAGAGAAAAGATATATGTCATCATCATCATGCTGTCGGTCGCGATGCGACAAAGACTGCTTTCATTACTTGACTGCCGCTCTCCATTTAGCTCTCTGCTGTGAGAGTTGCATCCATGAGTCGGTCTTAATGTCTCTCAGCTTCAGGTTTCTCTTGATGGTATCTTTGAACCGGAGACGGGGGCGCCCTCTCTTTCTGTAGCCAGAAGACAGTTGAGAATAGAGGATCTGCTTTGGTAACCTGTCTGATGACATCCTCATGAGGTGTCCAGTCCACCGGAGATTCTTTTTGATCAGAAGATCTTCCGTAGAGGGCAGCCCCATCCGTTCGAGTATTTCCTTATTCGTCACTTTGTCCTTCCAGGTTAGCCTCATGATTGAACGCAGATATATGTATATACAGTAAAACCTCTCTATATCGACCCCTCCACAGATTGACCACTCCTATATATCGATCGCTTTATTTTGGTCCCAACAATACAATTGTAAGAATATTCTAACTCTCTAAACCGACCACCTCCCTAAATGGACCACTTAAAGTCAGTCCCATGGTCGGTTGATTTAGATAGGTTTTACTGTATATATATATATAGAGAGAGAGAGAGTGAGAGAGAGAGAGAGAGAGAGAGAGAGCTTGTTGGTTGTGTATCATCACATAAATAATTAATTACTTATTTCATGTATGTATTTTCAAATTTCCTTACCATGATATCAATGCTTTCGACAGCTTCTCGATTAACCTGATATTTCGGAAACTTAACGGAATCAATACATATATATATATATATACATATATATATATATATATATACATATATATATATGGGGATGAGAGGGGAATGGGAGGGTAGAAGGTGGGGGTGAGGTGAGGTGGGAGGGGTGGGGGGTTAACCTGGGAAGTGTTCTGGTTTCTCTGTGTTATAGTGTATACAAGGTGGACATCTGCATTCAACTTCAAAGCAGAATTGAGGTCGTTATAATATACGTGAACTTAGGTCAGGTCGTGAGTGAACCGGTTCTGCATATATATAATATAATACATATATATATATATATATATATATGTATATATATGTATATATATATATATATGTGTATATATGTATATAGTCTATTTATACGTGTTTGTGGTATATATATGTATATGGTCTATATATACATGGGTGTGGTATATATATAGGGTCTATATATACGTGTGTGTGGTACATATATATGGTCTATATATACACATGTGTGTGGTATATATATATATATGGTCTATATATATGTATGCTCTATATGTGTGTGGTATATATATGGTCTATATATACGTTTGTGTGGTATATATATATATATGGTATATCTATATATATATATATATGTGTGTGGTATATATATATGGTCTATATATGCGTCTGTGGTATATCTATATATGGTCTATATATATGTGTGGTATATATCTATATATGCTCTATATATACGTGTGTGGTATATATATGTATATATTGTGCTCTATAATATATTATAGGAATATAAACAAGGAGGATGTAGCATCAGATCTTCATGTTTGTATAACCGTTCTGTATACTATACTCTCTTGAAGATTATATGTACATATGTTGTGTATATGTATATATATATATATATATATATATATATATATATTTATATATATATATATCTGTGTATATATGTATACAGTAAAGCCTCGCTAAATCAACCGACCATGGGACCGACTTTAAGTGGTCCACTTAGGGAAGTGGTCAGTTTAGAGAGTTGGAATATGAGTGGTCGATCTGTGGAGGGGTCGGTACAGAGAGGTTTTACTGTATATATATATATATATATATCTATAGATGCATATATATATATGTATATTTATGTATTCGTGACTTTGTTTTGGGGCTGCAATCATTAATGGTCGCACACATCCCTGCTGTGGTTTTGCTTAGTGATCTGGAATATTGCGACCGAACCAAAACAAAAATGAATTAAATAAATGAACGAAACACAAATTACTATAAATAAACAAAAATGCTGGTACGAGGTCTTTCGGTGCAAATGAATGGATCAGCTCCCCTTAGCCAGATTCTGGTGATTTATGGCGGTCAGACGTCGAGCCGCCGCCCGGCCCCGTCCCCAGCCTTGCGCCAACCACGGCCCGGTGTAGTAAGTTCAAAACACTACCCCACAAAAACACTACGGGAGTGTTTTCAACCTAGGTTCAAAACACTACCATAGTGTTTTCAACCTAATTGAAGGTAGGTTCAAAACACTACTGTGGCCACAATCAAAACACTATCCTGACGTTCAAAACACTACTCTAAAAAACATATTAAATTGCTGCATATTCATTTTCATTTGTAGTAGGGTACCGTAGTGTTTTGAACTTAGGTTCAAAACACTACTGTAGTGTTTTGAACGTCCTACACCGGCTCCGGTTCTAGCCGAGGCCGGGACCGGGGCTGGTGCCGGGGTCGGGGACTGGACTGGGGGCTGGCGGGGGACGGGGGAGGGGCGGGGGGGCGGGTGCCGGAGCTGGGGACGGGACCAGGGGTGGGCCGAAGCCGGGGCCGGGGCTGGTGCCGGGGTCGGGGACTGGGACTGGGGGCTGGCGGGGGACGGGGGAGGGGCGGGGGGTGGGCGGGGGGCGGGGGCGGGGGGCCGGAGCTGGGGACGGGACCAGGGGTGGGCCGAAGCCGGGGCCGGGGCTGGTGCCGGGGTCGGGGACGGGACTGGGGGCTGGCCGGGGGCGGGGGAGGGGCGGGGGTGGGCGGGGGCGGGGGCCGGAGCTGGGGACGGGACCAGGGGTGGGCCGAAGCCGGTGTAGTAAGTTCAAAACACTACCCCACAAAAACACTACGGTAGTGTTTTCAACCTAGGTTCAAAACACTACAGTAGTGTTTTCAACCTGGTTGACAGTAAGTTCAAAACACTACTGTGGCCATGCTCAAAACACTATCCTTAATTCAAAACACTACCTTTAAGTTCAAAACACTACTCTATTTTCTTAGGGTGGAGCAGTATGTAGTAATGTGGGTCAGTAGGGTTGCTGGATGTTGTTTCATGTCCTAGCATCATCTAAGGTCATATCAGGACGGGTATCGACTTGTGTCAGTGCACACTCATGGGACTTTATAGTGTTGCCCAACTGAGAGACCAGGCCACCGACCCAATATCCCACTCAGTCATATTAGCCTGACACTGAGCAAACCTTGCCCTATCCTATTAATGCTGAGCGCCAGGCTAGGAAGCGACAATTATCAATTTTAAAGTCATTGGTTTGACTCAACCGGGAACCGGACTCCCGACCTTCCGCACACGAGTCCCATTCTAACGAATAGGCCACGTGGTGGGGCAGTAGGGTGGGGAAGTTTGTTTGTCTTTGTTTGTTGTTGTTTTGCATCCTAGCAACATCTAAGGTCATATCAGGACACATACTAACTTGTGACAGTGAGCACTCATGGTGACTTTATAGTGCTGCCCCACTGAGAGACCATGCTGTCAGAACCATGACCTGATATCCCACTCAGTCACATTATGTTGAAAGTTTTGAACATGTCCAAAACTTGGACGCGCCATGACATAACTCGATGTAACTCGATGTAACCTGACATAAATCGACGTCAGTCTAACGAAAGCATGACGTAACCCACCGTACCTCAACGTAATGATGAAACGTCACCTACGTCGCCTTACGTTACCTCCTTACGTCGTAGTGTGACAGTTTTATTACGTTGTCCAATATTGTCCAACGTTGTCGAAGGTTTTGAACATGTCCAAAACTTGCGCGCGCGCTGACGTAACTCGATGTAACCTGACGTAACTCAACGTAAATCGACGTCAGTCTAACATAAGCATAACATAACCCGCCGTACCTCAACATAATGACGAAACGTCACCTACGACGGCTTACGTTACCTCCTTACGTCGTAGTGTGACAGGCCTATTACGTTGTCCAACATTATCCAACGTTGTCGAAGTTTTGACATGTCCAAAAGTTGGACGCGCGCTGACGTAACTCGACGTAACCTGATGTAACTCGACATAAATCGATGTCAGTCTAACGTAAGCATGACATAACCCGCCGTACCTCAACGTAATGACGAAACGTCACCTACGTCTGCTTACGTTACCTCCTTACGTAGTAGTGTGACATGCCTATTACTTTGTCCAATATTGTCGTACATCAAAGGTTTTGGACATGTCACCTACGTCGGCTTACGTTGGCTCGTTATGTCGTAGTGTGACAGGCCTATAAGATGTATGGTGTCAGCGTGTGCTCAACGTTAGAAAATGTGCCAGCACGTCGGCATTTGTCTAACTTTTCAGTGGCGGGGGATAAAAATGGGCGTACACACAACTTACGTAACGTATGCAGAACGTATGTCTGACTAATTTCCATATGAACATGCACACAAATTGTTGAGCGCCTTAACGCACGCCGACGTAAGACGATCTATGACGCCGTATCCCGAGCGTACCCGACATATGCCCAATGTATGCGTACCGTATGATGCCGTACGCCGACATGTTGGTCAAAAATCACATATGTCGTAAAAAAGCTGTTACGTTGGGTTATGTTGGGCTACGCTCAGGCTTATTTTGATGTTCGTGGTGCACACGCCGCAGCGCTATCATGCTAATATGTGCTTCAAACGCCGCAGCAGGGTCAGCTTGTCATGATAGTGAACTTGGGTAGTGTTTTGAACGTATGTAGGGGTAGTGTTTTGAACTTAACAGTAGTGTTTTGAACCTAAGTTCAAAACACTACCGTAGTGTTTTGAACGTAGGTTCAAAACACTACCGCAGTGTTTTGAACGGCGTAGTGTTTTGAACGTCCTACACCGGGGCCGGGGACGAAATCGAGGACGGGCGGGGGCGGGGCCGGGGACGAGACCGGGGACGAGCCGGGGGAGGGGCCGGCGCTGGGGTCAGGGCCGGGGCTGGCATTGGGGCCGGGGACGGGCAGGGGGCGGGGACCAGAGTGGTTCTCTTATCGGTGAGAGGCGGTGAGATTTTTGTCACATATTTGTATGGGAGACCGTCTACACAAAGGTGCCCCACTAAAAGTTATACTGCTCTGAATGTTGGTCAACGCCATCGAGCTGTTGTAAAACGGGACGCAGATAGGGCCGTGTGTGTGTGTGAGTGTGTGTGTGTGTGTGTGGGTGTGTGAGTGAGTGCCTGTGAGTGTGTGTGTGTGTGTGTGTGAGTGGGTATATGTGTGGGTGTGTGAGTGTGTGTGTGAGTTGCGGGTGTGTGAGTGTGTGTGTGCGGGTATGTGTGGGTCTGTCAGTGGGTGTGTGAGTGTGTGTGTGTGAGTGCCTGTGTGAGTGTGTGTGTGCAGGGGTGCATGGGGGGGGGGGGGGGGGGGGGGTGTTAAGAACTGCGTCGATCTGACTATGATATAACGTTGAACTCGGCCCACTCACCTCCCCGTGGTTGGCTGAGGTGAGGGAAGGGTATCTGGTTGGTTAACATTGACAAGATAGGACGCTGGTTATCTGGTACTGGTAGTACTAGCAAGCTCACCGACGTGGGTGGCAACGGTGGAACAGGTCAGTTGTATATATATATATATATATATATATATATATATATATATATATATATATAAAATATATATGTATATATATATATATATATATATACATATATATATATATATATATATATTATATATATATATATAATCTGAGCGCCTGGCGAGGAAGCGACAGTATCAATTTTATATATAAGTCATTGGTTTGACTCGTCTGGGATTTAAACTGCTGACCTTCCGCATGGGAAGCCAGCGCTCTACCGATTGGGCCACCGCGTCCGTCTATATGTATATATATATATATATATATATATATATATATATATATATGTGTGTGTGTATATATATGTGTGTATATATATGTGTGTTTATATATGGATAAATTTGTATTTGTTTATTGTGTTTATATATATATATGTATATGCATGTATGAATAAATGCATGTGTGTACATGTGTATATGTATGTGTATATATGTATATATAGATACATATATATGGGGATATAGTTGTATATCTGTTTATTGTATATACATATATATATATATATATATATATATATATATGTATATGCATGTATGAATACATGTATGTATGTACATGTATATATTATATGTATGTGTATATATGTATATATGTATATATATAGATATATATATATATATATATATATATATATATATATATATACACGCATATATATATACATATAGACATGCTTGCCTGTTCCTTGCGAGGCTCAACTATATATGGAGAATCTACACCAGACGCTTGTCTGGGCGGCCAGGGAACTACATCTGCTTGTGCCGAGTGCGCTGAGTGCACAGGAGTGAGAAGGACCCTGTGTGTGAATACGGCGAGTGTTTGAGATATCCCTCCGCCAGCCGCCTGTTTACTGCCACTGCCAGACACCGCTCACGTCTGCAGCTACCCCCCCCCCCCCACCCACCCACACACACACACTCACACACACTCACCCACCCACCACCCTCTCCCCTCTCTCCACCTCATCCACACTCCCAACCCACCCGACATTCATTCCCCTCACTCACACTCACACTCATCCACTCACCCACCCACCCACCAACTCACCCACCCACCATCTCCCCTCGCTCCATCTCACCTATACACTCCACGCCGCCCACCCAACATCTCCTCTCTCTCCACACTCCCAACCCGACCGACACTCGTTCTCCCCATACCAAACACCCACCCACACTCACCTACCCACACTCACCCACCCACTCACCCACCCACTCACCCACCATATCCACTCCCAACCTGACCGAAACTCATTCTGGTCCTGCTCCCACCCACCCACTCACCCATCCACTCACCTATCCACTTACTCACCCACTCACGGACCCACTCACCCATCCACTCACCTACCTACTCACCCACCCATTCACCCACTCACTCACCCACCCACCCACCATCTCCACTCCCAACCCAACCGACACTCATTCTTGCCCTCCCCCCACCCACCCACACTCACTCACCCATCCACTTACATACCCAGTCACCCACTCACTCACCCACCACCCACCCACTCACCCACCATCTCCACTCCTAACCCGACCGACACTCATTCCCCCCCCCCCTCCCTCCCTCCCTCCCCCCACACACTCCACTTACCGCCCCCCGCCCCCACACACACACCCTCTAGTACGCACGCGCCGGGACCCAAGCGCCGGGACCCAAGCGCTGGTCTGCGGCCGGTCTGCTGTAGCTAGTAGCTAGCTGCTAGGGCGGGAAGCAGACGACATCGGGAAGAGATCGTCTGCTTCATGTCTGCGCGTTTTCCCGCCGAAAGCATCGTCGGCCATTGAAAACATCGGAAGCAGACGACTTTTCGCAGCACGGCGTCCCGGCGTTTGGCGCGCTGTACCAAGGGAGAGCCGGCCGCGCCCGCCACACACAATATCAGTGTACAGGTGAGTTCGCCGCAACCCGGTGCTAACTCTTATATCACCGCACACGTACACAACCTTATTGCACTTAGCTCAACGATGGAACACTAACGCGCCATTTCAGCCGATTTCTGTTTAAAAACAAGAGAAAAAGAAGAAAAATCCCGATGTTTTGATCATGTTGTTGGTGTGCGCGTTGATGTGTTGTTGTAGGTGTTCTTATATGAGGTGGGTAGCTTCTTGTGTACCGGTTATTATTAAGTGATGTGTGGTTATTGGGCTGCTGGTTGCTGGGTCAGTGATGCTCGGGTGGGAGTGCCTGGTGTGTACCTGGAATCACCGCCTCCGTTTATATGTATATATATATATATATATTATCAATATCAGTATATATGCATATGTTATCAATATTATCAATATATACATAGAATTATCGATATATGAGCCTCTCAAAAGATGCTAACTCTTTGTTTTTTTGTTCATTGTAACGATTGACACAGAACAGCACAGGAAGGGTTACATTGAAAACACAAGGACATTTGCTTCAAATCAATATGTATTCTATTGGGATTATGAAACACCATGTAAAAAACAAATCAGTTTATCCTGAGCAAATGCATAAGTAGATAGTATGTTGATCGTTACAATGGACAATGTTTTGTCCCATATTGCTTAGCACCTTTTGAAACAGTCTCATATGCGTTATGAAACTCCCTCCGTAGACCACAATATATTCATATATATATACATGTATATATATACATATATATACAGTGAAACCTCTCTAACCGACCACCTCCGCAGATCGACCACTCCCCTATATCGATCGCTTTATTTGGGTTCCAAACGACCACCCATTCAATACCACTGTAACAGAAAAAAAAACTCCCTAAACCGACCACCTCCCTAAATGGACCAGTAAAAGTCAGTCCCATGGTCGGTCGATTTAGAGAAGTTTTACTGTATATGAACACAGTTTTCAATCATATATATATATCTATCTATATATATAATGAGAGATGTATATGTATATATATATAATCTATAATATATTTGATATTATGTGCATATATAATCTATTATATATTATGTTATATTTTGCTCCTCTCCGACTATTCATTATTCTACCAGAGAATCTACGATGGTTTTACAGATATAAAAACTTGACAAATCCAATTTACTTACTGATGGTTGTGAGCCGCTCTCATAACATCTAGATAAATATATTAGGTTGATAATTATTTATCTACTTTATTTTAAGTTGAAATAACCTTGATTTTAAAGGGAAACTTTGAAGATATTTGAAGAGAACACAAACCAAGTTAATTTTGGTGTGTACACCATCATGCATCATGCATCAAGAGAACGCTGAAGCTGAGAGACATTAAGACCGACTCATGGACATCACTCTAACAGCAGAAAGCTAAATGGAGAGCGGCAGTCAAGTAATGAAAGCAGTCTTTGTCGCATTGCGACCGACAGCATGATGATGATGATGATGCTGATGAGGACACCATCATGCTAGACATCATAGACCTCAATGGTAGCTTGTTATCTTAAATTCACTTGGTATCACTCATTATTTGCGGGAATATATATTTAATGAGTGCACCAGTATCTAATTTCGATGTTTAGGATTAAATCAAAACAAGTATCTTAATGTTAGTAAGATGTACACTTCCATCGGACTATACCGATTTAAAGTTGCATAATCTGATTGTTTTAGGTGTTTATGAATATGTTATGATGGTCGTTATGATCTACTTTACCTTAGGTTGGAGTGACTTTTATTTGGAAGGGTTAATTTCGGAGATATTTAAAGGAAAACCAATCATGATTAATTTTGGTGTACATTGAAGTGCTGTCCATAACAGTGTTTGCCATGTATTTAGCCTATCAGTGTACCAGAGGAGCACCATACTGAAATGAATCTCAAATTGAGGGCACTGGTATTTAAAATTAAATTTGACATGTAGGTCAAATCGAAACAAGTGTTTCGAAAATGTGATGCGTTCATCGGGATATGCAGCGTTAAAAATTCCTAGTTCGATGAAATATCAAATTTTCAAATCTATAATATTAATTCAATTTTCATTCAATTTCATTCTACATATGAAACATAGATGTGGTGTTCTCTGTGGCGGAGTGGTTAGAGTGCCTGACCTATTTTCTAGGTTGGACTCCTAATCTGAAGCTTGGTTGTTCGATTCCCCGTGCCCCCAGCTCTGCCAATTTGGTTTTCCACTGCTGTGTATAATTTACAGCGCCATCAAAGGCCAGTTGCTCTCATACTGTGTGTATGTGGTGTAGGAGGTTAAAAATCCCTTGGTTCGGTAAAAGTGTAGGCTCGGGCTTTCTATCGACAAACTGTCTAATGGTGAAAACAAGTCTATTCAGACTTATCCATGATAGCCAATATTCAAGAACAAGAAGAATATATTGGTAAAGTTATTACATATTAAAATGAAGAGTTCAGGAGTACAACCATATAAACGCCCATCCAAAAATGTAGCTCAAACCCTCCTGATATGACCTTAGATCTTGCTAGGACGTAAAACAGCAAACAAATGTAGTTTAAATAAAATATTTGCATCTGAAAATAAGTTTAATTCTCACTAATTCAACTTTCATATGATCATATGGTTACGGAGCAATGAACAACAAAGTACGAATATAAAAAAAGATTAACTTGTTCAAGGTTTGATTCCAATGTTTATCTCCATTTTTTTGGATTGGCGTTTACACGGTTTTGCACCTGAACTCTTCATTTGTTGCTGCATGGCATGGTGTACTAAAGCTGTGTTTACACGGGCGAGTTAAAATGCCCTAGGTAGAACCAGTTGCCTAGATCGGTTTACATTTGCCCGTGTAAACGCGCCGCTGAGGCGTTTTAGGGCTGAAACGTTTCACCTGAAAAGTTTCATGTAAACCACCTCGGGAGGTGGTTTACGTGAAACGTTTTAGATAAAACGGTTTGTAAATGGTCGTGTAAACGGTAGCATGATACTTGAGGCATTTTACTGACGTCACACGCATGCGCACTCGAGAGATTCGTTTGTTGACTTTCCGGTCGATCAAAAGCGTATATTATATAATTTGGTCTATGAAACCGCTAGCTGTGCACTGATATTTTTTTCATCATTTATTTTTAGGTTTTCACTGCCCAGCAGAAGTTTTGACCGTTCCAAAACAATACCAATCAGACTATACATATCTATGTCGAACCCACACTCTCTCGTGGCGACGTCGACTACCGCCTTGAAACGGTTTAAGTACTGGCCATGTAGAGGCGACACACTTTCAATCTCGGTCCGTGTAAACGCGCCACTAAAACGCTTCAGGTAACCCGCTTTGCCTAGATCGTTTTACTTTTTGCCCGTGTAAACGCAGCTTAAGTCACTTTACTAGAACCCGTTACTGCTGAAGGCTATGGTGTCAGAATTCTAACATGGATACCAACATAATTTGGCATGTTTTAACTTTAAATATCTTCAAAGTTAACCATTTAATTTAAAAGTTATTTCAAACTAAACTAAGGTAGATAATACCAATCAATCTACTAATATACAGTAAAACCTCTCTAAATCGACCGACCTTGGGGCCGACTTTAAGTCGTCCATTTAGGGAGGTGGTCGGTTTACGGAGTTAGAATATCCTTACCATGGTATTGTTGGGACCCAAATAAAGTGATCGATATAGGAGAGTGATCGATCTGTGGAGGGGTCGGTATACAGAGGTTTTACTGTAGTTACTTGTGTTTTAAATGGTCGAAGCTCACAACAATCAACGTATTCAGCTTTAAAGTTGCATGGTCCGACGCTTTTGAGTTTCTAACATTTTCTGAGATAAATACATTATGCTAATCATTATAATCTACTTTACATTGAATTGAATTAATTTGATTTTAAATGGCTAACTTGAGAGATATCTGATGTCAAAACATACCAAATTAATTTTGGCAAGCAAACCAATACTCTGACACTATAGACTTCAGTAGTATAATGCTAGGTACACACCTAGCGTATACGATCGTTTTTCCGCACCCACCTACCGTATAGGATCTAAAACTGCCCAAAAGTCGTGAGGTGTGCTCTCCCCTAGCACACCTACCGATTGCGATTCCCGATTTTTAGGGCTAAAACGGTAGGTGTGCGCTAGCATTACGATTGCGATTCCCGATTCGAAAAATGAATCGGCCCGATTTCAGTTTTAAGCAGATCGGGAGTTTTAGTGCGCGAATCCTATACGGTATGTGTGTACCTAGCATTAGTAACAGATTCTATTGAATTGACTTATTACAACTTTCTACGCAGCAACAAATGCTTAATAAGTGCACCTGTATCTAAATTGAATATTTAGAATCAAATCTAGATACGTATTTTGGTTTTGAAAATTTGATGTTTTCATCGGACTATGCAACTTTAAGGTCAAGCCTACCACAATGCTCTCTCCAACTTTAGACGGGTCAAACTCCCGTCAATATCCCAACCACTTGAGCACTACTACTCACCTTTATTGCCGCGGTTATGACCTCGGTTGCCCTTGGGTGACCTTGGGTGACCTTGGGTGACCTTGGAAGCCCTGTTGGGTGTTTACCCTGTAAATAGAGGATGTTGGGTAGGTCTGCCATGTAAAACACATCCTCATTTTTAGGGTAGGTACCCCGTAGGGAATAAACTACATAAACTACATAAACTACATAAACTACATGAACTACATAAACTACATAAACTACACCGTAGGCTTATAACTGTAGACGAAATGCTGTAGGGCCTACAACTAATTCCAGCTCATTTATATTATTATGTGTTCAGAAAACTGGTCTGTTTGTTGGGGTTATACATCCTAGAAACACCATTGGTCATGTCAGGATGGGTACTGACTTGTAACAGTGCACAGTCATGGCGACTTTATAGTGCTGCCCCACTGGGAGCGCAGGCCGCTGGCACCATGACCCGATATCCCACACATTCACATTCACTGATACTGTGCTAACCTTGCCCTATTCTAGTAATGCTGAGTGCCAGGCTAGGTAGCGACATGTCACAACCTTACTATAAAAAGGTTCTATCTGACAAAATGGTGCTTTCGAAATAATGAGGACTGAAGTTGTGCAACTGCATGATAGCAAAGCAGATAGAACAATATTATTTTTAATATTTCTCAGTGAAAAATACCAGTTGAGAAACAATTGTGTAACTGCATGATAGCCTTTTGTAGATAGAACATTTTTACATCCATAACACTAATTCGGTCACTTTGTCAGATAGAACCTTTTTATAGTAAGGTCATGATGTATCAATTTTGTAAGTCATTGGTTTGACTCAGCCAGGATCCGACCTCCCGACCTTTCACATGGAAAGCTTGCGCTCAACCGATTCAGCCACCACGTCCGGTGTAGAAAATAGACAAACAGGTTTGTTGGTTTCTTTCTTGAACATTTATACTGCCTATCATCGATAAGTCTGAATAGACTTGTTTACTCCATTAGACAGTTGGTCGCTAGAAAACCTGAGCCTACACTTTTACCGACCCAAGTGATTTTTAACCTCCCACACCACATGGACATGCTATGAGATCAACTGGCCTTTGATGACGCTGTAAGTTATACACAGCGATGGAATTCCAAATTGGCAGAGGTGATGGCATGGTTGGTTGAGCAAACTGTGGCAGGATCCTGAAAGGCCTCTCTATTTATTTAAAGTAAAATATTCAGGTGAGTGAGGCTGTGTGAGGGGACGTGCAATCGCTAGTAACCTCCCTCTGAGTCATGTTTGCCATGATGGCTGCAAGTGAGCTGTTGTTCAAGGTGCTCATTGCCAGGGTAGTACATTTTAGGTAGCAATGAGCACAAGCAATCCATACGTAGCTGTAGATTCCATATACGCGGTATGTGAATGTGAATGCAACAGAAATTGCTAAAGCATGTAAATAAACAGTAGCGCTTCCGTATGTCCGAATGCGAATATGAATACGAATGTAAATGCGAATGCGGAAAGTGGATTGCTATTAGGACCAATCAGTGTGAATGCAAATGCGAATGCGAATGCATTTGCCATAGGAAACAACAGGGACTTTGACCAGAAATTGGCATGGATATCTATGCCACATACGACATTTGCATGCCGCATGCCACATGCCGCATGCCACACACCGCATATATGGAATCTTAGCTTTACTCATCAACATAACCCCATAAGCTAGAGAGGAGTTTGTAAATATAACAACATTAGGAATATGCCAGCGGGCCATGTACTAGAATGGCAGGGATGCCAACATTGTGTGACCAAAAATAGGAAGATTTTAACATTTTATTAGGAATATAAGTTTTTGTGTGGCAACATGCAGCACAAAAATGAGATATATGTCATGACATAGTATAATCATTATATGTGTATATAATTATATTATATACTTGTTCATACAAGTCCCACCATGTATCCCGCCTTGTATCTATATGTCATTTTCTAGGCTCTGCTCGCCACCTTGAGCTGCCGATGTCTTAAACTGCTGTAAAGGCCCTGTCACATTACGGCATATGGCGGGAGCGTATTGAAAACCTACGTAGGTCCTGCGCGTGCCGGCCTATGATGACATTTGGTGACCTTTCGGGTTGTTTTGAGCGTATGTGGAACCTACGAGGAGCGTACGAGGAGCGTATGGGAGCGTATGGGAGCATGCTGTGACATTTTTTGACAGTATGGGCCATACGCCCTCATAGGTCGAGTTTTTTTGAGCATGCACAAACAAATTTGGACGGACGGATTTATGAAAGTGTATGGTGGCGTATGCCTCATACGCTGCACATACGCCGGCATCTGGCGGCGTATGAGTAGCGTATGAGTAGCGTATGCGTAGCGTATGAGTAGCGTATACGGCGTATGCCGACGTATATGACGTAACGCGCTTACGCCGCCATACGCTCCCGCAAAAAACCCTAATGTGACAGCCCCTTAAGTGGCTGATTCTGCATTTCATATTACCTGGGTCTTTTTAGGTGGGTGAGAGTGAAAATCGGAAGATTTGCACATGAAATTTGTAATATCGGAAGCGCGTAGCCAAAGTCGGAAGTCTTCCTACAAAATCGGAGCAGTTGGTATCTCTGAAGTAGGTGAGAATCAGCTCGATGTACATGCAAATAAGCATGAGTAACTTAGGCTCCGTGCAAAATAATATTAGCATAACAAATTATACGCCACATATGTGGACACTCAATAATTCATATATAGTCGGTAAAACCTATAATGATGCTTTAAATCTCATTTGAATCTCACATATGTCATTATATTGCTCTATATTTAAAACTGGCATCATGAACAATAATATATGACTGTGTAGGGTTATTTTGATATGCTTTAAATAGCAGTTAACACCTGCTTCTCCGTGATCTTATGCGTTTATATAGAACGTGCGCTTTACTGCTTTGCTCATGTGAAAACCTGGCAGTTAAGCTCATGGGTCATAATCCGTAATGGACGCCACCTGGTGGGGAATCCCTTCCCTGCCAAATTGTGGGGTTTAATTCGAGGACTCCACTGCAATGGAGGGCGGTTTGCCAGCAACAACACACACACTCCTACTGTAGGTGTCTTAAAGGGGCATTAGTAGTGCCCTGAACGCATTAAAGGTGCATAGCAGTGGTGTGATAAGTGGATGGAAAAAAAGGTGTCAAGTAGTGTCAAACCTCTCTAACCGACCACCTCAACAGATCGACCACTCCCCTATATCGTTCGCTTTATTTGGGTCCTAAACGATCGCTCATACAATACCATTGTCGTGATATTGTAACTCCTTAAATCGACTACCTCCTTAAATGGACAATTTATAGTCGGTCCCATGATCGGTCGATTTAGAGAGCCTTTAGTTTTACTGTATCTCGATTTGGCAGATTTCCCTAAAATATAGCCAAATAACACCAATCTCCCGAATTCCCACTTTTAGTTTCAATTTGTAATGTCCCACTGAAGAATCATGTTAGCTTGTTTAAAAATCAAATTTACAATTTTGATTCATGAAAACGCACCAGAATGCACCATTTTGTATCAGTTTTTTTCCCAAATTTCCCAACTCTTCCTGCACTCTCCCCCAATTCGACCACGCTATTTATGCATGTTTACAATTTGTGTAATTGGGAGATCTCCCTAATCACCACACTCTTATACTGTCTTGCCCTTAATGCTCTGTCACACCTCGCCAGATTGGGTAAACGGAAAGAAACCAAACAAAGTCCGTTGATATCCGGCAAAGTCCGGTTTGTGTCCATTGCATATCTGTTGATATCCATTGATATCCAGCCCGATCCGTTACAAGTTTTGCACATGCACAAAACTTGTAACGGATTGTGCCGGACTGACATATGCGGTTATTATCCGTTACCGTCCAATTCCCCATCCGTTCCTGTCCATTACCTCTCTGTTCCCATCTGTTACCATCCACTCCCATCCATTCCTGTCCGTTACCATCCGTTACCATCCGTTCCTGTCCGTTACCATCCATTCCCGTCTGTTACATATCCATTGCACGTCCGTTGCCGTTAGTTATAGTTCTTTTTGTATACTGAATTGTCCATTGAGCGTTAGATACATTACCAACCATTACCGTCCATTACCATCTGTTACCCATCCGTTACCATGTCTTACCCATCCATTAACGTCCGTTACATAATTGATACATTTCACGTCCGAATCACACCGGACTACAATATTTTTGTCCGGCTCTATTCGTTTCCTCAATCTGGCGAGGTGTGACAAGGGCTTTGAGGTCTGATTCTCAGTGACAGGATGTTTGTTTATTAGGCTTTTACATTCTGACAACATCTAAGGTCATACCAGGATGGGCACTGAATTGTGAGAGTGCACACTCATGGCGACTTTACAGTGCTGCACCAATGGGAGATCAAACCGCCAGTACTAAGACCCGATTTCCCACTCAGTCACATTATCCTGATACTAAGCAAACCAGTCCTTGTCCTATCCTATTAATGCTGAGCGCCAGGCTAGATAGTGACAAGTGTCAATTTTGTAAGTCATTGGATTGACGTGAACGGAATTTGTATGTTGCAACCTTCTACATGGGAAGCCTGCGCTCTTAGTGATCCGGTCTGTCAGCGAGTGGCAGGATGAACCAGTCGATCACCGAATAAGACCCTGGGGCCAAATGTAAGACCAAGTTTTTATCTGCTCCGGCGTTAAGGGCGGCCGGCGGGTTAGCTATCGTCGGTGTTGGTATATGTGTCACGGGAAATGTATGTTGCCAAAGTGCGGGTTGGTTAGCTAACCAATGCGGTATTTATAGATTTGGGGAAACCCTCTGTGCTTTGTGTACATTCTTCGATTTGACAATATGAATAACGCTGCCGATGTAGCTGCTACGTTAATATTGCTTCGAATTGAATGTACATATCTACCTTAGATACTGGTGCACTTATCAAACATTCGTTGCTGCAGAAAAGGGAACGCTAAGCCAATTTAACAGAACCTGTTACTGCTGAAGCCTACGGTGTCAGAATTTTGACGTGCTTGCCAAAATTAATTTGGTTTGTTTCCACATCAAATGTCCCCTAAGTTAACCATTGAAAACTAAAGTTACTTCAAATTAAGTAAGGTAGATCATAGCAATGAATCTAATTTATTTATCTTAGAAAATTTGAGAAACCTAAACCCATCGGACTATGCATTTTTATTAGTGTATGGGCTCACCTCGCAATGACCTTTACACCTGCTCCTACCCCCTCCCACTCCCCGCCCCCCCCCCCGCATCATCGCCATCATTACCCTACTCAAATCAACACCTGCATGAAAGCAGGCGCCAAGCCTCCCCCCGCCCCCCCCCCTCCCAGCCCCCACCCCATCAGCACACGCTCTGACAAGCCATTAAATATTCATAAAGTCTTTAGTCAAAAAGCATGCCCCATGCCATCTCTCATTGCCCTGGTCACTCACTCTACAAAGTCACGACCCCCTTTTATCTATGCTACTTCCCACGTGCCCAGTAGGACCTAAATCCCTCGCCTAACCGTGTGGGAGACTTCAGGCTTTGAATTTAGGAGCGAGCCGCGGCGTACATTCACTCAATAGCAATCATTTTAAATCGGCAAAGACTCTGGGAAGCATCACATCGTTCAAAACCCAAACCCATGATCCTACAAATCAACCGCAAATATTAATACACTATTTATCACTAAAGTGTCCAGACGCAATGACCGAATGACTTGAGCGACTGTCACCTGTTTTGGGAGATGGGGGGATCCGAACACATGGATAATTCCAAAGTCAAATCAATGACCTAAAAATGTATACTTGTCACTTACTAGCCAGGTGCTCTGCATTAATTAGGATAGGGCAAGGACTGGTTGGCTCAATGTCAGGATAATGTGACTGAGTGGGATATCGATCGGGTCACGGTGCTGGTGGCCTGGTCTCCCAGTGGGGCAGCACTATAAAGTCACCATAAGGGCACACTGTCACAAGTCGGTACCCGTCCTGATATGACCTTAGGTGTTGCTAGGATGAGTGTCACTTCTTAGATAGTCTTTGGAGGAATCACCTCACATACCCCCCTACCCCGATGGTGTTATTTATGGATCACTGGCCACTGCAAGGCACTGTAGCCAGCATGACAAGGCCTTGCATACAACAGATTGAACTCTGATTGGTGGATCAACCCATGTGACCACTGCCATCTTGGATTCTAGAAACCTATATAAGATAATAAACCAGGGAGTCTCACTCTCCTACTTTCACTCTTTACATACTTTCCTTCATTACCTGTATTGATTTCTCATTAGCTTGTGCACACCATTCACACCACCAGCCGGCGACTTTACACTCTGACGGCCAGCATTGCTATGCATGCCACTAAATTGATTTGGCATGTTTTAACTTCACACATCTAAATTAAATAGCCATTGATAATAATAATGATCATAATAATAATACTTATTATTATTATTGTTATTATTATTATAAAATTAAAATAAAAGCTTTTTCAAACTAAATAAAGAAAGGGAAATCATAATTTATTTATTTATCAAAAAGAAATACCCCAAACACCCAAAGCCATGAGCCTGTGCAACTTTAAAACAGGCGTGGTCTAATGTCAAGGCAGGAAAAAAAAGGAAGAAAAATGCCCTTACTTTGAAATCTCGCGGGTGGGGTTAGATGGTTGGTTGGTTGTTGGAGTTTTACGTCCTGGCAACATCTAAGGTGGTGGGGGTTAGACGCTGATAACAAAGGGCCTTCTGTTGCAATACAGCATGCCAATCTGCCAGCCCAGATCTTATCTCTCACAGGTGTCCAGATGTTATCTGCCTCTCTGTTGGCACTCTAGTGGCCCGCTGTGACCCTGGGTGGCCCCCACCCTCACGGTTCACACCCAAACTCCGCTTGGCATCCCGTGTGCGCATGTCCCCTCACACATCCGGTCTGATTGACCTCGCGCATGCGCAGCCGGCCAGTTCCAGATGCTCAGGCATTTTATATGTTAATAATCTGCCGCTGCCCCACCCCCACCACCACCCCCCACCGCTGGCACTCACCCCCACCCAAACAACCGCACACCCCCACCCAAACAACCGCCCACCCCCACTGCAATCACTGCCAACCACCTACATCCTATTATTACAAGCCAACTTACGCCCCCACCCCATATCCGATCCACCCCAACCCTCCATACACACACCCTAACCCACCCTAATCCCATACCCAACCCTCAACCCCACCCCAACCTACCACAACCGCAACCCCACCCACAGCTCCACCCACTGCAACAACCCTACTTACACCCACCTCCACCTTCTTCTACCCACCCACAACCCCACCCAACACACCCACAACCCCACCCAACCTCAGCCCTACACCAACCTCACTTAAACCCCAATACCACCCGAATCCACTCTACGCCCTTACCCAACCCCAACCTCGCCCACCTCATCCCATCCTACATCTTTATAGAGCCCCAACCCCACACCCCACTCCCAACCCCAACCCACACACATCACCAACCCAAACCCAAATCCTATCCCCACACCCCACTCCCAACCCCACCCACACTCACCCAACCCCACACCCCACCCCAACCCCACCACACCCCACTCCCAACCCAACCCACCACATCCATCCCCACCCCACCCCACTCCCACCCCACCCACATCCCCAACCCCACTCCCAACCCACGACCCACCCACATCCCCCAACCCCACCGCCCCACTCCCACCCCACCCACATCCCCACACCCCACCCCCACCCACACCCCACCCCATCCCCAACCCACCCACACCCACCCCAACCCACCCCACCCCAACCCAAACCCAACCCGACCCCGACTCCCAACCCCAATCCCACCCACATCCCCAACCCCATCCCCACTCCCAACCCACCCACATCCCAACCCCACCCCAACCCCTCCACCCACCACATCCCAACCCACCCCCACCCCACTCCCACCCCACCCCCACCACCCACCCCCCCCACTACCACCCCACCCACCCCCACCAAACCCCAACCCTCACCCCACTCACAACCCCAACACATCCTCAACCCCACCCCCACACCCCACTCATAACCCACCCACATCCCGAACCCACCCCCACACCCCACTCCCAACCCCAACCCACCCACATCCCCCACTCCCCCACCCAACCCCCCACTCCCAACCCAAACCCACCAACATCCCCAACCCAAACCCCAACCCCAACCCCACTCCCAACCCCACCCACATCCCCAACCCAAACCCAAACCCCACCCACACACCCCACTCCCAACCCACCCCACCCTGTCACAACCCTAGCCCAAAACAACAACCCCACCTCAATCCTCCCCACCCACACCCCCACCATCCACCAGTCCGCCTGCTCCCCCCTCCGCCTCCACCCCACCCCACCCCCACAGGGACTGCTGGCGATGCCAAATTGAAATGAAAATATCAAAGTTGGCTCCGAGATCCTGGTGGAAAGTCCCGAGTGGCGGCGAGCGGGGTGCGGGGTATTGAATGGGGGGCGGGGGGGGGGGGCGGTGCCAGAGACTGCGAGGCCACGTGACCAAAGTTCGCCTGGAGCAAGCCGCAGATGCGCAATGTTAAAGTTGCATAGTCTGATGGTTTTGAGTTTCTGTCAAATATGTTAAATTGATTGTTACAATCTACCTTACTTTAGTTTGAAGTAATTTATTTAAGATGTCTAAGTTTTAAAAATATTTGAAGTGCAAACATGACAAATTAGTTTTGGCAAGCATGTCAAAACTCTAACACTGTAGGCTTCAGCATTAAGACGTTCTGTTAAATTGACTCAGTAGTTCCTTCTATCCGGCAACAACTGCTTAATAAGTGTATCAGTATCCAAGGGTATGCAGGTATTGCAGGTATTGCAATACCTCAGGGAGTTTGACACCCCTGCCCTGCAGAGTTGTAAACCACTGCCTTGTGGTACAGGTTCTTGACAGAACCGAAGGCTAAGGGAGCAAACCCTAAACAGAAAACCATGTCAATGTGGCAGCATTAAGGGCGGTTGATGTATGGAACTCCCAACATCTCCCAACCAGCCACTGCAGGGACAAATAGTTTTGTGCCTGTCTTGACATGTTCTTGCCGGTGTGAAACCTCTATTTGCTCCCCGAGAGAGTGCCGCTGGTAACTTGCAAAAGCCAGCAGCACTTCAACACTTTTGCAGGCAGCTTTCATGAAATGTAGGCAGTCAAGTAATGAAAGCAGTCTTTGTCGCAACGCGACCGACAGCATGATGATGATGATGATCCAAGTTAGATATGTCGAATGAAATTGAGATAATCGCTTTGGTTTTGAAAATGTAATGCTTTTATCGGACTAGGCAGCTTTAAGTAATTGCGTGTAGAGTATCGACGGGTATTAAAACATGCATTAAGCTAAGTGGGCTGTCGCACCTGCGTGATAATGTAGACAGGTGTGCATAGATATGTGCTTACATGTATATGTGGCGATGGGGGGTGGGTAAAAATGGGAAATATTGCGTCCAGAGTAAATTTTGAAAGCACACTGCTTGCAATTTCAGGACTGGCGTGGTAACCATTACACCACCTATGATCTCTGATGCAATCACCCTATCCACAGCCCATTTTGGTGGATCGTGGGATTGTGGGATTGGAACCCACGGGTTCGAACCCTGGTTGAGTCAAACCAATGACTTAAAAATCGATATTTGTCACTTCCTAGTTTGGCGCTCGGCATTAATAGGATAGGGCAATGACTTGTTAGCTCAGTGTCAGGATAATGCGACTCAGTGGGATAGCAGGTCATGGTGCATGTGGCCTGATTTCCCCAGTGGGGCATGAGTGTGCACTGTCACAAGTCGGTACCCGTCGTGATATGACCTTAGATGTTGCCATGACCTAAAACTCCAACAATCAACCAAGCCTATCCATGCCTACCTGTCTAGGCGGCTCCTTGCCTGAAAGGTCAGTGCAGACTACTACACTTGTCCCACTGGAATTGAAAGCATTTGTCGGATTTCAGAATAATTAAAGCGGGCATTCCTTACACGCGGTATGCGGTATGAGGCATGTGGCATGCGGTATGCGAATGGCATGATTCCTTACATGCGGTATGCGGTATGCGGCACACGACTGGCTATATTTAAAAAATAAAAATAAACAATTATTCTCCATACTGCTCTGTATATGACCAAATATTGCATTTATATCTATGTACCTTTTTGTACATCACATGGGGGTTCCTACCTTTATTATAACCAAATTATAGATAAGTATTCATATTTCTGTGCATATGGTAGCATTTATAGCTTTCCCCTAACCGTATGTCTCCCGGGTGCCCAGCTCACCATGTGTTTCCCCTCCTCACCCCTGTGTGAGACCGTTCCGTAATGCTCAGTCGCCTCTCCTGGTGTTAAACTAATGGACACATCAGACTCAGGTTTCTATTCGCACCCCGCTTGACGCATGCCGCATGCCACATGCCGCACCGATCGCTACATGGACCGATTGGAAAAACGCATTCGCATTCGCATTCGCATACCGCGTGTAAGGAATGTAGTTCATAGGTTTCAAGGCATTTTAATTTTTTGTCGCATTCGCATTCGCATACCGCATAATGATCTGCGTGTAAGGAATGCGCCCTTTCAGGTATTTATCAAACATTAATAACTTCTAAATACATGTATGTATGTGTGTGTGATGTATAAAGTATTGTGCGAGTATAAAGACACCGATGGAAATTGTCATTTGTATATTATGCCGATTATTCTATGTTTTGCCTCCACTGCTTCATGTTCGACTGGTGGCGCCGCCAACGGTCCTCCTCGTCCCTAACGGACGCTGGATGCCTGACACGCACTGGAAGAGTAATTGGTCATTGCGGAGAAACAAGAGAGAACAACATCTTGGTCTGAGAATGCTTAATCTTCCTCTTCCAATATAATTGGGCTTGACCACCTACAAATATTAAATGTTCACAGAGATCCCATTTCTGAGCGAAATCGCTGATTTCAGTGAAAACTGATTTACCAATTCAGCAGGGGAGAGGGGCTGCGGGGGATGGGTCCTGTCTGTGAATAAACTTTCACTTTTATTTATTTGTTAGTCTTAAAGTCTTAAAACAGTTGGAATTTCAAGGCCAAAATATGTCCAAGTAGGTGGCATATTGTACCATTTAAATCATAGGTTTTAACCAATTCCCTCGCTTCCAAACTTACCAGCGGTATATATATATATATACTATACATACTATACAGTAAAACCTCTCTATACCGATCCATCCACAGATCGACCACTCCCCTATATCGATCGCTTTATTTGGGTCCCAACAATACCATTGTAAGGATAGTCTAACTCTCTAAACCGATCACCTCCCTAAATGGACCACTTAAAGTCGGTCCCATGGTCGGTTGAGTTAGAGAGGTTTTAAGCTAAGATTCCTTACACGCGGTATGCGGTATGCGGTATGCAAATGAGAATGTGGCAAAAAATCGAAACGCCTTGAAGTCAATGCGCTACATCCTTTTATGCGAATGCGAATGCGAATGTGGCAACTCGATCGGTCCCTGTAGCGATCGGTGTGGCATGCGGCATGCGGCATGCGGCATGCGAATAGAAACGTCAGTCGCACTTGTCCATTAGTTTTAGATTAGGAGAGGCAACTGATCATTACGGAACGGTCACGCACACGGGTGTTGAGGGGAAACATATGGCATTGGTGGTGGGGGGTGGACTCTTACCGCTTACCACGTAGAAGGAATCTTCCCATTCGCATACCGCATACCACATGCCGCATACCGCATACCGCGTAGAAGGAATCCTTAGCTTTACTGTATAATCATCCAATCCTGCACACTCGCGCCATCTTACTTCCTCCTTCAGACTCGTGCACCTGGTGAAACATACCTCACGCACTCAGTGGTATCCGTCGCTTTATGGCTGTAATTACAGAGTTAAAGCCGCTGTCACACATCACCGGATTGGGAGAAACGGACAGAAAACGAACAAATCCTGTTTTCTGTCCGTACAAGTTTTGAACATGCACAAAACTAGGAATGGATGCCGCTGGACTGACGTCAACGGTTCTTGACCGTTTTGAGTTTGTTTCGTCCATTGGCTATCTGTTCATGTCCGTTTCATGTCTGTTCGTCCAGCGGCCTTTGACTCGGTATCGCAACATTTTGACACATTTTAATACATTTTGATACTTATTACGCCCGGACTAGACAATTCTGTCTGTTGCTCAATCCGGTCATGTGTGAGTGGGGCTTTAGATATCGACGAAGAAATCATAAATGCCGCGAATAAGTCACGAGTCAGCGCCTGGTATTGCCTGACAGACGAGTCCCAGCGCGCTTAAAAGACAGTGGCGTGGTATCTACTGCCTCCACCCACCGTTATAGTTCCCCTGATGTCCCATTAAAGTTGCATAGTCCGATTGTTTTGAGTTTGTGTCACTTTTTTAGATAAATATTGTAGGTTGATCGTTATGAGCTACCTTACGTTAGGTTGAAGTAACTTTAATTTGAAATGGCTAACTTTTGATCTATTTGAAGCGCAAACTCTGACATGAGAGGCTTCAGTGACTGCTTCTATTAGATTGAATTAGAACACCCTTCAATATTTAAGGCAGCAACAACTGCTGTGTAGAACTTACAGCGTCATCAAAAGCCAGTTGCTCTCACACCATGTCTAAAGCCGTGTTCACACACACAACTTTAGGCCGAACTAGATAAGGCGAACTAGATGAGGCGAACTAGTGTCGTGTCCACACACGGAGCGGTTTAAGGCGGAAATCGATATCTGCGCATGAGCAAGTCCATACTAACCAGCGCCAGTTTCGGTTAGTCAACGTCGCCACGAGAGAGTGTGGGTTCGACCTAGAGATGTATGGACTGAATCTTATTGGTTTGGAATGGTCAAAACTTCTGCTGGGCAGTGAAAACCTTAAAGTATATCATGAAAAAAATATCTGTGCACCTCTAGCAGGTTCATAGACCAAATTTACCGGAAAGTCAACAAACTCAGGTCTCGACTGTGACGTCCTTAATCCGCCGCATCTAAACCGCTACCGTCCACACAGGCAATATGGGCCGACTTAAGCTAGTTCGCTTCATCTGGACTACCTCGCGAGGCGGTTTACTTGATGCGAACTAGATGAGGCGACTTAGCCTTAAGTCGCCTCAGCGTAGCGTCCACACGGCAAATGTGAGGCGACTTAGATGAGGCAAACTAGTTGAGGCGACTTAACGCACGTGTGTGAACACGGCTTATGTGGTGTGGGAGGTTAAAAATCCCTTGGGTTGGTAAAAGTGTAGGCTCGGGCATTCAATCAACAAACTGTCTAATTGTGAAAACAAGTCTATTCAGACTTATCCATGATAGGCAGTATAAATCTTCAAGAAAGAAAAAATCTCAAAAGTTAGCCATTTAAAATTAAAGTTATTTCAAACTAAGTAAGGTAGATTTAATATCGGTAGATCAATCTAATAAGGTACATCAATCTAATATATTTATCCCAGAAAATGACAGAAATTCAAAACCATCGGATTATGCAACTTTGATAAATGCATGAGTGTCTACGTTGGATATGGAACATCAAATCTAGATAAGTATGTGGGTTTACAAAATGTTATACTTTCATTGGACTATGCACCTTTAAGAGACTTCACCAGCCCAGTTGACATGCGCGACTATAGACAGTTTTTAATCTAGATTTGTCTATATCTAAATGCAGATGGCGTCAAATGTGCTTACGACTTTCGTGTACATAAAGTGGTAGATAAGAGAGTCACATCTTAATCTATGATATTATTTAATTTGGTATTCTAACTCTCAAACTGTACCTCAAATGTTTTGTAAAAGATTTGCAAATTCCATTGCTGTACTGACTGCTTCGACATGAAACCCTGTTTTTATTTTGCTTTGACGCATCCCACAATTCACCGTGCGGCTGGAATTACAAACTCATCTATCCCGAGTCCCCAAGCCGGAGACACGCGCGCAAATTGGGGAGGATTCGTCTGCTTTCCTTCCGCTCTGCGTGCCCTGAGACGCAGCAGCCAGTCACCATGGCAACAGGGACATTAGCGCCTTAACAACGCGTTCCCATTGATGTATGTATGCAGGGCGGCACTGTTTGATGCCGTCGGCAACACATCCTGTCCCAGGGGCGGATCCAGGAGTCGGACTAACAGGATGAGGGGGAAGAGAACTAGGCGCAAAGTGCCGAGTCGGGGGTGGGTGTGGGAGGGGTTGTCCCCTCCCTCGGGGAAAAGTTTGTCGAAAACAGACATCCAAAATGAAGGCACTTCGTGGTGCCTGAGCGCAATGTTTTATGTATAACCGACATGTGAATGTTATCAAGTTTTAGCTCTACTGGAGTGCAAGTATTGGAGTGCAATGTGTGATTGTGTTAGCTGCCGGAGGAGTGACGATTGGGGGGGGGGGGGTCACGTGCCCCCGTGCCCCTCCCCTTATATCCGTTACTGTCTCCACTTCCTCACACATCACGCACACACACACACGAACGTACGCATACACACAATCACTCACTCAGACAAACCCACTCACTCAGACAAAGAGACACATTCACTCAGACACACCCACTCTGATACGCGCACACTCAGAGAGTCACATCCAATCAGACACGCACAACTACACTCACACCCACTCACAGATCATTCTATCAAAGTCCCCGCCCACCCCGGTGTCACGTGAGCGCCTCATCCAATCAGAAGGCGCCGTCTTCCGACTTGGCACCGCTCCATATTTCGCAGTGCGTTTCGGCCTTGTGCTAGTGAATTTGCTAATAGTAGTACTAGTAGTAGTAGCAAGACTACCAGTAGGTATCGGCAGCGAAATTAAAAAATATGCATAGGGTGCAATATTGGTATTGCTTCCTCTAGACATTTAAATTACAAGCCCAAATCCAAAAACAGTTAGGCTCTATATATATTATTGTTTTTGAGATAATCAATTTTGAAGATTAAATATATAAAAATGTATTCATTTTGAATTAAAAGTGGAATTTTGATCAAATATAATTAGAAAGTGATACCACATGAGGGGAGGTCTACTAATCAATTTCCATTTTACATATATAAAGGAATTTAAAATGTCAATTGTTAAATCAATTAGTCAAACAGAGTTTTAATGAGATAATGTTAAAAAGTGCAATTTATAACAAGGAATTTATTCTGATTTGGACAAATAGCCATTTTCAAAGCATGACATTATCTTAAAAACCCGCAATAAGACTGAATAGATGCTAAATAGTTCACGTACTCATAACAGTGTAATAGCTTATTTAATTTCAGACCTATATGAGTAGAAAATCAAAAGATATTTGCATCCTAAAATGTGAAAAAGTGTAATTCTCTGCATGTAAACAGCATCTGTAAATGAAATATTTCAATTTGTCAATCATTGAAGGCTCATTGCAGCTAAGCAACCTGTTTAATCTTCCTCAAATTTGGCACATTATTAGAATACCCATTTGTTGACACTTGTTGTTGAAGATTTATACTGTCTATCATGGATAAGCCTGAATAGGCTTGTTTTCACCATTAGACAGTTTGTCGATAGAAAGCCCGAGCCTACACTTTTACCGACCCAAGGGATTTTTAACCTCCCACACCACATAGACATGGTATGAGAGCAACTGGCCTTTGATGACGCTGTAAGTTATACACAGCGGTGGAAATCCAAATTGGCAGAGGTGGGGTCACAGGGAATTGAACCACTGACCTTCAGATTAGGAGTCCGAACTAGAAAAAAGTCAAACACTCTAACCACTCCGCCACAGAGAACACGTGTTATTAAGACTACCAGGCCGCGAGGCGCTGAGACGTCTACCTTCTTTACCAAAAGACACTCCTAACTTCAACGAAATCACCAATTGGTCAAAGTAAAATATTGTCTTACGCTAACAACTAACTACATTGGCATTAAATAATATTAATATGATATTGATAATATTAATCTGATCACCTGAAATTATCTTTTATTCCTTACCTGAATACTCAATACATCTCAACAAAATATTCATATACAGGAAAGATCAGCTGCACTGCACTTAGATTTCAATCAATCAATAGTTCCATCCTCTAGTCGAGGGTTGGATGCAATGGTTCTCCACTTGTCCCGATGGTGTGCTGTTCTGATAGACTGTGAATAATTCAAGCCTGTCCACTGTGAAATATTTGTAAACCATGATGTTCTTGGTCTCCCTCTCCCTCTGCTGCCATTCACCTTCCCTTCCAACAATGTACGGTATATTGAACTCTGACTCCGAATGTACGGTATATTGAACTCTGACGAATGATGTGGCCAAAATAAATAAGTTTCTTTGTCTGTATAGTGGCAAACAAGCGTTTCTTATTTTTAATTTTTCTGAGAACTTCTTTGTTGGTGATCTTCTTTGTTAGATTTAGAGAAAGCTATTTAAGTTCCAGTAGGCAAGCACTGGTCTAGTAATAATAATAGTATACATATCTGAATATAAAATCAATCAGCTATCAACCGAGTCAAACCAATGAATTAAAAATGTATACTTGTCGCTTCCTAGCCAGGCGCTCGGCATTATTAGGATAGGGAAAGGACTGGTTGGCTCAGTGTCACGATAATGTCACTGAGTGGGATATCAGGTCATGGTGCTGGCTCCCTGGTATCCAAGTGGGGCAGCACCATAAAGTCGCCATGAGTGCGCATTGTCACAAGTCCGTACCCGTCCTGATATGACCTTAGATGTTGCTAGGACGTAAAACAACAAACAAACAAAACCATTTCAGAACAGTGCTGCTCGGATAGTAACACATACTCGAACATGTCACCATTGTGGCAGGCCGTGGGACTCGAACCCTGGGTTCGAATCCTCACGGAGTCAAATCAATGATTGAAACTTGATAGTTGTCACTACTAGTACTAGCTAGCCTGGTAATTCACATACCCCGGTCACATACACGTTAGTGGACGTAGTTGAACATAGGTGAACGTATACTACAAACTCTTAATTAGCTAAATGTAATAACAATATTTTGTTAACGTAAGATTATTCTTGTAATTGAATAGTGTAAATGGCTGAGATTAAAGCTGCATAGTCCGATGAAATATCAAATTTTCAAAACCAAACCAATTATCTAGATTTGATTTTACATATCCAACTTAGATACTGATGCACTTATTAAGCATTTGTTTCTGCGTAGAATTTAACAGAACCTGTTACTGCAGAAGTCTATGGTGTCAAAGTTTTGGCAAGCTTGCCAAAACTAATTTTCCATGTTTGCACTCAAAATATCTCAAAAGTTTACCATTTAAAATAAAAGTAACTTTGAACTAATGTAAAGTAGATACTAGTGATCGATCTAATATATTTATCTCAGAAAAAATACAGAAATTCAAAACCATCGGACTATGCAACTTTAAAGTTGCATAGACCGATGGTTTTGAATTTCTGCCATTTTTCTGAGATAAATATATTTAATTGGTTGTTATAACCTACCTTACTTTAGTTTGAAGTAACTTTCATTTTGAATGGCTAACTTCTGAGATATTTGAAGTGCATACATCCTAAATTGATTTTGGCAAGCACGCCAAAACTCTCACCATAGGCTTATGTAGTAACAGGTTCTGTTAAATTGACTTTGTATGCCCTTCTATGTGGCAACACATGTTTAATAAGCGCACCAATATCTAAGTTAGATATGTATAATACAGTTTAGGTGAATATTTTGGTTTTGAAAATTTGATGCTTCATCGGACTATGCAACTTTAAGCATGGCTGGAAAACCAACACAAATACTGTATTCAGGTGAATAAAAATGTTTACCCCCCAAAAAGAATAAAATGTTACTGTGCCGTCCGTCCTAAGCCTCTTGTCGTGTGATGACGAAATGCACTCCACCTCAATCAGTGCTGTTTTATATCTGAGGCTTCACAGAACGAGTTGGTGGTGCTCGCTACGCACCGCTAGACACCGCTACCGCCGCTACGCCTCCTGGCGGCGAGCGGCGCATTTACCCCCGAATCACTCACGCTACACGAAACCGAAAGCGTTGGAGGCTATAAATAAAAGTCATTTTTTTAAACACGTATTTATACCCCCACCCCCACCCCGAGTAGCAGCCCTGGGGGGTGGGGGTGGGGCGACAGGGTAGGCGGAGAGGGAGAGAGAGGAAGGAGGAGCGGGTATGGGGACGAAGTGGGGAGGGAGTGTGGTAGGGGAGGGGTAGGGGGATATAGGAGCAGAGGAGGGGCGACTGGGTAGGCGGAGAGGGGGAGGGAGGAGGAGGTATAGGGAGGGGGTATGGGGAGGGGGCGGCGTGGGAGAGGGGCGACGGGGTAGGCGGAGAGGGGGAGGGGGAGGGGGGATGGGGAGGGGGGGGGGGAGGGGGGGGGGGGGGGGGTAGGGGGATATGGGAGCAGAGATGGGGCGACGGGGTAGGCGGAGAGGGGGAGGGGGGTATGGGGGGGGGGGGGGAGGGGAGGGGGGGCGACGGGGGTAGGGCGGAGAGAGGGGGGGATGAGGAGGGGCGGGAGAGGGGTAGCAGGGTGAGGGGGAGGGGGGAGGGGGAGGGGTGGGGGGAGGGGGGGGGGCGACGGGGTAGGGCGGATGGGGGAGGGAGGAGGAGGGGGGGGGGGAGGGGCGGGGAGTGGGGGGGGACGGTAGGGAGGGGGAGGGTATGAGGAGGGAGGGGGCGGGGAGGGAGGGTAGGAGGGGGTGGGGAGGGAGGGGGGGAGTGGGGGGGGGGGGTATGAGGATGGGGGGGAGTGAGTGGGAGGGGGGGGGGAGGGTGGGGAGGGAGGGTAGGAGGGGGGGAGTGGGGGGGAGGGGGGGGGGGGGGAGGGAGGGTGGGGAGGGGAGTGGGGAGGGAGGGTGGGAGGAGGGGGAGTGAGGGGGGAGGGGAGCGGAGTGGGGAGGGGGAGGGGAGGGGGGGGGGGAGGGGGGGAGGGTGAGGGGGAGTGAGGGGGGTGGGGGGGAGGGTAGGAGGGTGGGGGGAGTGGTGAGGGGGGGGGGGGGGAGGGAGGGTAGGGGGGGGGAGGTGGGGGGGGAGGGGAGGGGAGGGGAGGGGTGGGAGGGAGGGTGATGGGTGGGGGGAGAGGGAGGGGGAGGGGATAGGGGTAGGGGGGCGGGGAGGGGAGAAGGGGAGAGGGGGTGGAGGGGGGGGAGTGGCGAGGGAGGGGTGGTAAGAGGGGAGGGGGGGGGGGGGAGTGACGGTGGGGAGGTTGAAGAGGGGCGGGGGGGGGGGAGGGGAGGGGAGGAGGGGGGCGTGGGGTGGGGTGGGGAGGGTGAGGGGAGAGGGGGGGGAGGGGGGGGGGGGGGGAGTGGGGAGGGGTTAGAAGGGATGGGGAAGAGGGGAGGGGCGGGGAGTGGTGAGGGAGGGGAGGTTGAAGAGGGGCGGGGAGGGGAGGGAGTAGAAGAGGAGGGACGTGGTGTGGGGTAGGGAGGTTGAAGGGGAGAGGGGTGGGGGGAGGGGCGGGGAGTGGTGAGGGGTGGGGGAGGGATGGGGGAGAGGGGGGGGGCGGGGGGGGGTGGGGGAGGGGAGGGTGAGGAGGGGGGGGAGGGGAGGGGAGGGGAGGAGGGGGGGGGTGGTGTGGGGTAGGGAGGTTGAAGGGGAGAGGGGCGGGGGGAGGGGCGGGGAGTGGTGAGGGGTTAGAAGGGATGGGGAAGAGGGGAGGGGCGGGGAGTGGTGAGGGAGGGGGGGTGGAGGGGGGGGGAGGGGGGGGAGGGGGGGAGGAGGGGGGTGGGGGGGGAGGGGGTGGGGGGAGGGGGGGGGGGGAGGGGGGGGGGAGGGGAGGGGGGGGGGGGGTGGGGGGGAGGGGGGGGCGGGGAGTGGTGAGGGGGGGGGGGTGAGGAGGGGGGGGGGGGGAGGGGAGGGGAGGGGGGGTGGGTGGGGGAGGGGGATGGAGGGGAGGGGGGGGGGGGGAGGGGGGGGGGGGGAGGGGGGAGGAGGGTGGGGAGGGGGGAGGGGGGGGGGGGTGGGGGGGGAGGGGGGTGGGGGGGGGGGGGGGGTGGGGGGGTGGGGGGGGGGGGGAGGGGGGTGGGAGGGAGGGGGGTGGGTGGGGGGGAGGGGTGAGGGGGAGGGGGGGGGAGGGGGGGGGAGGGGGGGTGGTGGGGGGGGGGAGGGGGGGGGAGGGGGAGGGAGGGGAGGGGGGAGGGGAGGTAGGGGGGGGGGGAGGTGGAGCGGATGGGGGTGGGGCGAGTTGTGGCTTGTCCACGCCGGGCAACTGGAGGTTGCGGAGTCAGAAGAAAAAAAGGTCTGGCTCGCGGGTTGCCGACACATAAGTTCCATTTTCTGCCGCCTGGTGGCGTCCAGCATGCAATGTTGGCGATTGCCATCAGCTCCACCGGGCGGCTGCTTAGTGAATTAATCGGACATGCGCACGAGGCCTTTTAGAATAATTCGCCTTAATATCTTATACGCGGGATGTGCACTCCCCTGACTCGTAAGGGATGGGAGGCAGGGAGGTGGGGAGGGTAGGTGGGGGGAGGGTGGGGGTGGGGCAGCGGGTGGGACGAGGGGTATGGAGCATAGGGGGATGGTAGTTGGGGTATCGATTAGGGTGGTGGTGGTGGTGTTGGGGTGGTGGTGGTGTGGTGGTGGTGGTGGGGTGGTGGTGGTGTTGGTGGGGTGGTGGTGGTGGTGGGGTGGTGTTGTTGGGGTGGTGGTGGTGTTATTGGGGTGGTGGTGTTGGGGTATGGTCGTGGTGTTGGGGTGGTGATGGTTGTGTTGGGGTGGTGATGGTGGCGTTGTGGTGGTGGTGGTGTTATTGGGGTGGTGGTGTTGGGGTGGTGTTGGGGTGGTGTTGGGGTGGTGAGAGTGGTGAGGGTGGGAGCTTGGATGACATTTGATTGTGAAGGGGAGTGGGGGTGGTGGTGGTGTGGTGGTGGTCGTCGTGTTGTTGGGGTGGTGGAGGTGGTGGTGTTGGGGTGGAGGTGGTGGTGGTGGTGTTATTGGGGTGGTGGTGTTGGGGGTGGTGGTGGTGGTGGTGGTGTGGTGGTGGTGTTGGGGTGGTGGTGGTGGTGGTGTTGGGGTGGTGGAGGTGGTGATGGTGGTGTTATTGGGGTGGTGGTGTTGGGGTGATGGTCGTGGTGTTGTGGTGGTGATGGTGGTGTTGGAGTGATGGTGGTGGTGGTATTGGGGTGTTGGTGTGGTGGTGTGGTGGTGATGGGGTGGTGAGGGTGGTGAGGGTGGGAGCTTGGATGACATTAGATTGTGAATGGGAGTGGGCGACGATTAGGTGGGTGGGGAAGGAGGGATATGGGGAATGGTATCGATTGGGGGTGTTGTTGGTGGTCGGGGTGATTGGTAGTGAGGTCGGATTGTGGATGTGAGTCGGGGAGAGAGGAGGTGTGTAGGGCGTGTATGAATAATCAGGGCTTGTAGTTGCAGTAGCGATTGGGGGTGTTGTTGTTGGTGGTGGTGGTGGTAGGAGTGGGTACCGGGATGAGGTTCGATTGTGGATGGAATTGGTGGAGGAGGCAGGAGAGGAGTTTGTGATGCTGAGGTGGAACTGAGAGTGGGAAGAGGGGGTAGAGAGGGGGCAGGGGCAGGGGCGTGGGGCAGGGGGTGCTGGAGGAGGGGCGGGGATATACAGGAGGAGGGGCGGGGGGACGTATTGGTTGGGAGATCGGTTGTGAACTGGGCAGGACTGTGAGTAGGACATGGAGCAGGTCATGGCACAGAGGGGAAGGGGTTCCCCCCTCCCGCCGACCCCCCCCCCCCCCACATGACGCAGCGCCATCTCTGACATGCTAACGAGCTAAACAGGGATCCGGCCCTGAGCAGCTCTGGGAGCTGCCTGATCAGCTCTGGGAGCTGCCTGATCAGCTCTGGGAGCTGCCTTAGCAGCTAGCTCTGGTAGCTGCCTAAGCAGCTCAGCCAGCTGCCTGAGATGCCCAGGGAGCTGTCGGACCTGCTCCCGGAGCTGCCTGAGCACCTCTGAGCTGGTGCGAGCTGTTCCACTTGTGAAGGAACCTCTAATGGAGAGGTCTGTGCTGCTGGCTCTGCACGGACCGCTTTGATCAGGGGTGTGTAGAGTGGAGGGTCGGGGTGGTGTGTGTGGTGTGGGCTTGCACCTGGATCGTGTGTGTGAGTGTCGTGTACATGTGTATGTGATCCGTGGGTGGTATGTGTGATGCTAGCGTGGTGGGTGTGTTTGTGGTGTGTGTGATGTGTGTGATGTGGTGTGTGTGATGTGTGTTGCCTGGTGGTGTGGCAGCAGGGTGTTACAGATGGCGCGTGTGTGGGTGAGTGGTGTGTATGTGTGTGATGCGCGGGTTGTGTGTCGTGTTAGGGTGGTGTGTGTCATGTTGGGGTGTGTTTGATGTGTGTGTTGTGTGTGTAACATGCACTGTGTGTAGCATACATTCCCTGTGATGTGTGTGCTGTGTGTGTCGCATGTGTAATGCGCACACTGTGCTGTGTGTAACGTACCCCGTGTGTAGCATCATACACTCACTCTGCTGTTTGTGCTGTGTGTGCTGTGTGTGTTGTCTGTGTTGTGTGTGGTGTGTGTGATTTGTGTGATGTCTGTGCCGTGTGTGAGGACGGAGGCGCGGGAGGCCGGCACTTTTAAGGCCTATAGTCCTCTGATTTGGAGCTGTTCCTGGCCGCTGCCTATCGAAGCGCCACGCGGCGGGTAGTCACGTGATACACTCATTACCAAAATGGAGGCCCGCAGCGACCGGTTACATTATGAAAGCCCCACCCAGCCCCCAGCCCCCAGCGCCCACCCACACACCACACACACCACGCACACACCACACACTACACACACTACACACACCACACACACACCACACACCACACGTGGGAGTGAAATGTTGCTGCTGGCACTACTAGTAATATGCTCCCCTTCCCCTTAGGCATCTTGTCCCCCCCCCCCTCCATCCCACCCCCACTTCCACCCCAGCCTCCACACACACCCACCCCACTCCAACCTGCTCAATCCCCCTTCCAAGCACATTATAAATACAATACCCCTTCAGTCTCTCCCCCCCCCCCCCCCAAAAAAAAAAAAAACATTCACACACACAAAACCTCTCTCTCTCCCTCTCTCTCTTTCTGTGTCTCTCTCGCTCTCTCCTTGTCTATCTCGCTCTCTCTCTCGCACTCTCTCTCTCTATATATAGTTGGTTGTTTGGATGTTACGTCCTGGCAACATCTAAGATCATATCAGGACAGGAACCGACTTGTGACAGTGCACACTCATGATGAATCTATAGTGCTGGGAAATCAGGCTGCCAGCACCAATATCCTACTCAATCACTGAGCTACCCAGTCCTTGCCCTATCCCAATAATGCCGAGTGCCTGGCTCGGAAGTGACAAGTACCAATTTTTTAAGTCATCGTTTTGACTCGACTGGGAATACATAACTCCCGATCTCCCGCACGGGAAGCCTGCGCTCTACTGATTCGGCCACCGCGTCCGGTCCAAACACGACGCCACCCACCTACCCCTTTCCAATCAGTCGGGGCTGCCAGTTCCGATGCAATGCTATTCGCCGTGGGAAGGACATTGATTGGCAGAAACTGACGAGCGGCGGTAACCCTTCCCTCACCTCCGCCTCCCCCTACCCCAATCACCCCCCCGCCCCAGCTCTCTATGCGCAATACTAGCCTTAAATGGCCCCGCACCCAGCGGGTGTTTTCCTCATGAGTTTCTTCATTTTTATTTTTTTTAATAATTTTTTTATTTATATATAATTTTTTTTGGGAGGAGGGGGGTTTATACAGACCGGTCGCGATAACGATCCCACTACACCCCCCCCCCCCCCCACACACACACACACCTCTCTCTCTCTCTCTTTCTCTGAATGCACGCACATTACACATTACGGATTTAAACTTTTCCAATCCATCTCTCTCCTTCTATTTTTTTTCTGCCTCCCACTTTTCTTTTCGATTTCTGTTATGTTGGTTTCTTCCTGCATGTTTGACAGGGATTAATTACCAGGCGCGGTGGCCTAATCGGTAGAGCGTGGGCCTCGCATGTGGAAGGTTCGGTTCCCGGTCGAGTCAAACCAATGACTTTAAAATTGGTACTTGTCGCTTCCTAGCCTGGCGCTCGGCATTAATAGGATAAAGCAAGGACTGGTTAGCTCAGTGTCAGGATAATTTGACTGAGTGGGACATCGGGTCATCGTGCCAGCGGCCTGATTTCCCAGTTGGGCAGCACTATAAAGTCGCCATGAGTGCGCACTGTCACAAGTCGGTACCCGTCCTGACATGACCTTAGATGTTGATAGGACGTAAAACAACAACTAACAAACAAACAATTACCAGGGAGGAGCGGGGAGTGGAGAGTGGGATGGAGCGCCGAATGTGGACCATGTTGAGGGGTCTTTACTCATTCATATCACACTGAGTGATGGCTGACTAACCATGGGACTCGCTTCTTTATTGAGCGGGACGGTATTTTGGTTGGTTGTTGTAGTTTTACATCCTGGCAACATCTAAGGTCATACCATGACGGTACGACCTTGTGACAGTTATCACTTTATAGTGCTGCTGCACTGGGAGACCAGGCCACTGGCACCATGACTTGATATCCCCCACAGTCACATTATCCTGACACTGAGCCAACCAACCAGGCCTTGTGCTATCCTAATAATGCCGAACGTCAGGCTAGGAAGCGACAAGTATCAATATTGTAAGTCATTGCTTTGACTTGACTGGGAATTTAACCGCCGATCTCCCGCATTGTCCTGTGCTCTTGCGATTCGGCCACCGTGCCCAGCATGAATGTATATATATATAGATATATAGAGCGAGAGAGAACGTAGAGAGGAGAGGGGAAGAGAGGGAAGAATGGAGAGAGACAAGAAATGGGGGGAAAGAGAGATGTGTGCAGCAGGACCTTGGCACTCATTCAGGCTTCCATAGGATTCACTGAGCCTGACCTAGTTTCGTTAAACCTATAATTATTGATACGCGGCGTTCATTCAGTCTCCAAACAAACACAAGCCCCATCAATGTATTAGCGCTGACTGGTTAGCTTCACAATGATTACAATTTGAATGGCTAAAATGTTTAATTTCGCTAAGCAGTCTTTGCAATACAAACCGTCATGAGATCGCCTATTATCGCTCTAGTAATGCATTGTATTGTGGTAACTAAGCAGTACTGTCATTAGAGAGCATCTTTTCGCTGTGTGAATTATCAATGTTATCAAATAACATCAACAATTTAGTGATATGCAGTGTTCATTCAGTCTCTAAATAAACACAAGCCCCCATCAAAGTTAGCTGACGTGTTAGCTTTGCAATGATTACAATTCGAATGGCTAAAATGTTTGATTTCGTTTAGCAGACTTTGCAATACAAACGTAGGGTGGTGGGGGTCGGGGGGGGGGGGGGGGGGGCCCACATTGCCGGTAACCAACCATCGGCGGCGCGGTGCACGGCGGGATGTCACGTGCAGCGCTGTACGCAGGGCAGGCGGCCAATGGCGTGCCAGGAATCTTATCACGTGATCCCGCCGTTAGCACCTCCCCGTGTGGAGCTGGCTCAGCTCGGGCGGTGATTAAAGGGTGCGGGTGGAGGGAGGGGGGGGATGGTGAGGGGGGGGGGTGTACTGTTCGTACAACTCCGCGGAACGGAAAGGCCATTCGGATACGGATACGGAATAGACGGAATAGTTCAATTTGGATAGCACGATTGTTTTTGAGTTCTTGCCATATTTATGAGATAAATATATTTGTTTTTGGCACCATGATCCAATATCCCACACAGTCACATTATCCTGATACTGTGATAGCCGGTCGATCCTGCTCAATGGACCCATTTGCAGTTTGGGCTATTTTCCGTTCCAACCACTGGTCCACAACTGGTTCATCAAAGGCTGTGGTATGTGATGTCCTGTCTGGGGGAAAGTGCATATAAAAGACCCCTTGCTCCTTATCGGAAAGAGTAGCCTATGTGGCAGCATCAGGTTTCCTCCAAAGAAATATGTCAGGATGACCAGATGTTTGACGTTCAATAGCCGATGACATGAAAATTAATGTACTCTAGAGGCACCGTTTAATAAAACTAAACAAGATACTGAGCTAGACAATCCTAGTCATATCCTATTAATTCCATGCGCCAGGTTAGGGAGCAACAATTATCAATTCCGAAAGTTATTGGTTTCACTTTGTTGGGATTCAAACTCCCGACCTTCCACTAACGAAGCCTGCACTATATTGATTCGGCCATCGTGTCTGGTGATAAATATGTCAGGTTGTTCGTGATAATCTATTCACGTCGGAATAATCTATATACCCTATACCGGTAACCTTGTACTAAAAAAAACTAAAAAAACCTGCACAAAGAAAGGAATAAACAAAAATCTACATTATTTGTTTCAAGTCACTTTTATTACAAGTGGCAAACTTGGAACTATTTGAAGTAGACAAAATCTACGTTATTTGTTTCAAATCACTTTTATTAGAAGTGGCAAACTTGGAACTATTTAAAGTAGACAAAATCTACGTTATTTGTTTCAAATCAGTTTTATTAGAAGTGGCAAACTTTGGAACTATTTGAAGTAGACAACAATCTATGTTATTTGTTTCAAGTCACTTTTATTAGAAGTGTCAAACTTCGGAACTATTTGAAGGAATCAAAAATCTACATTGTTTGTTTCAAATCACTTTTATTAGAAGTGGCAAACTTCAGAACTATTTGAAGTAGACAACAATCTATATTATTTGTTAATTTAAGTCACTTTTATTAGAAGTGGCAAACTTTGGACCTATTTGAAATAGACAAAAATCTATGTTATTTGTTTTAAGTCACTTTTATTAAAAGTGGCAAACTTCGGAACTATTTACCTATAAACAAGCGAAATTACTTTTTGGTGTGCACACCGAAATGCTCGACACCACAGCCCCTCACTTGGCAACAACAAGTTCCATTAAGATTATATACACAGCAAAACCTCGCTAAATCGACCGACCATAGAACCAAATTTAAGTAGTCCATTTAGAGAGTTAGAATATCCGTTGGGACCCAAATAAAGCGATCGCTACAGGGGAGTGGTCGATTTGTGGAGGCGGTCGGTTAGAGAGGTTTAACTGTAGTCCTAATGGTTTGAGTTGCTGCATTATGTTGTTTTAGATATATTTATTATTATTTTGATCATTATAATCTATATTACTTTAGCTTGAAGTAATTTTTATTTTAAATGACGAACTTTGGAGATATATGAAGTGTAAACATGCCAACTTAAAGTTGCACAGTCCGATGGTTTTGAGTTTCTCTCATTTTCTGAGATAAACGTATTAGGTTGATCATAATAATCTACCTTACTTTAGTTTGAAGTAACTTTTATTTTAAATGGCTAACTTATGAGATATTTGAAGTGCAAACGTGCTAAATTAATTTTGGCAAGCTTTCCAAAACTCTAACACCATAGGCTTCTGCAGTAACAGGTTCTATTAAATTGACTCAGTATTCCCTTATACATGACAACAAATGTTTAATAAGTGCACCAGTATCTAAGTTAGATATCTAGAATCAAATCTAGATCCTTGTTATGGTTGTGAAAATTTGATGTTTTCATCGGACTATGCACCTTTAATGTCGATGTGCACGTCACAATTCTGTCGTCTATAGCAGGGACATACTCTATTAATTTGACCTAGGTTTCCCTTTAACGCAACGACAGAAATCGCTAAATAAGTGCACCAGTATATACGTTAGATATATATATATATATATATATCTATATATATATGTAATGATTATATATCTATCTAGGTAAATGTTTTAGTTTGTTGAAATTTCATGATTTCGTTGGACTCATCATCATCATCATGGTGTCAGTCATGATGCGATAAAGACTGCTTTCATTACTTGACTGCCGCTCTCCATTTAGCTCTCTGCTGTGAGAGTTGCGTCCATGAGTCGGTCTTAATGTCTCTCAACATTTCATGAAAGCCTGCTAAAGTTTTGAAGTGCTGCTGGCTTTTGCAAGTGACCAGCGGCACTCTCTCGGGGAGCAAATAGAGGTTTCACACCGGCAAGAATGTGTCAAGACAGGCACAAAACTATTTGTCCCTGCAGTGGCTGGTCGGGAGATGTTGGCAGTTCCATACATGAACTGCCCTTAATGCTGCCACAGTGACATGGTTTTCTGTTTAGGGTTTGCTCGCTAATGCTAGGTACACACCTACCATTTACGACTCGTGCACTAAAACTCGTGACCCGACCCGACCAGCTTAAAAATGAAAATGGGCCGATTCATTTTTCGAATCGCGAATCGCAATCGTAAGGAAGCACTTTTAGCCCTAAAATTGAGTTTTAAGTCGCAAATCGCAATCGGTAGGTGTGCTAGGGGAGTGCACACCTCAAGACTTTTGGGCAATTTTAGATCAAATACGGTAGGTGGGTGTGGAAAAACGGTAGGTGTGTACCTAGCATTAGCCTTCGGTTCTGTCAAGAACCTGTACCACAAGGCAGTGGTTTACAACTCTGCAGGGCAGGGGCGTCAAACTCCCTGAGGTATTGCTATACCTGCAATACCTGCATACCTCGTTGGACTATGTAGCATTAAAACAAACAATCCGTGGATTTAATGCATGGTTGGTTTATTGTTGGAGTTTTAAGTCCTGGCAACATCTAAGGTCATATCAGGGCGGGCCATGGTAGCCAGAACTCCAACACTGGCACAATCCCCTTCACCCTCAGTTCAATCGGGCGTGTTGGCCGAATCGGTAGAGTGCAGGCCTCCCGTGCAAGAGATCGGGAGTTCGATTCCTGGTTGAGTCAAACCAATCACTTACAACATTGATACTTGGCGCTCAGCATTAATAGGATAGCGCAATATACTGGTTAGCTCAGCACCATGACCTGATATCCCACTCACTCACAATATCCTGACACCAAGCCAACCAGTCTTTGCCCTATCCTAAAAATGCCAAGGCTGGCTAGGAAGCGACAAATATCAATTTTGTAAGACATTGGTTTGACTCGACGGTGAATTGAACTCCCGACCTTCGGAACGGGAGGCCTGCGCTCTACCGATTCGGCCACCACGTCCGGTCACCCTGAGTTCATATAGGTCATGCTCTGCAGTCACTCTATATTTAAATGGCCGACCTTTCATTCAGTTATTCACATTCAGCGTCGACAAAAAGAAGACCTGGAGCAGCGCGTGGCCTTGGGGCACTTTGCTACTGTTGGAAGTCGTCCCCCCCCCCCTACACACACCACACACACAATGGGTTTTCTGAAACATGTAGATGGCGAAACGCAATATCCTGAATTATAAATGACAGCTGTTGGTGTCGGGCCGCCTGGTGGTGGTGGTGTGGTGGTGGTGTGGTGGTGGTGTGGTGGCGGTGTTTTGTTGTTGTGGTGGTGTTGTGGTGGGGGGTGATGGTGGTGTGGTGGTGGTGGTGTGGTGGTGTTGTGGTGGGGGGTGACGGTGGTGGTGGTGTGGTGGTGGTGTGGTGGGGGTGTTGTGGTGGGGGTGGATGGTGGTGTGGTGGTGTTGTGGAGGTGGTGCAGTGGTGGTGTTGTGGTGGTGTGGTGGGGGTGTGGCGGTGGTGCTGGTGGTGTGGTAGTGGTGTGGTGGTTGGTGGTGGTGTGATGGTGGTGAGGATGGTGTGCTGTTGTGGTGGCGGTGGTGTTGTGGTGTGGTGTGGTGGTGGTGTGGTGGTGGTCGTGGTGTGGTGGTCGTGGTGGTGTGGTGGTCGTGGTGGTGGTGTGGTGGTGTGGTGGTGGTGGCGTGGTGGTGGTGGTGGTAGTGGTGTGGTGGTGGTGGTGTGATGGTGGTGAGGATGGTGTGCTGTTGTGGTGGTGGTGGTGGTGTGGTGGAGGTGGTGTGGTGGTGGTGGTGGCGTGGTAGTGGTGGTGGTCGTGGTGGTGGTGATGGTGGTGTGGTGGTGGTGTGGTGGTGGTGGTCGTGGTGTGGTGGTGGTGGCAGTGGCGTGGTGGTGGTCGTGGTGTGGTGGTGGTGGTGGTGGTGATGGTGTGGTGGTGGTCGTGGTGGTGGTGTGGTGGTGGTGGTGTGATGGTGGTGAGGGTGGTGTGCTGTTGTGGTGGTGTGGTGGTAGTGGTGTGGTGGTGGTGAGGTGGTAGTCGTGGTGTGATGGGGGTTTGGCGGTGGTGCTGGTCGTGGTGTGGTGGTGGTAGTGGTGGTGTGGTGGTGGTCGTGGTGGTGGTGTGGTGATGGTGGTGTGGTGGTGTGTATTTTGATGTGTAAGTGGGAATGAAGGTGGGTGGGGGAAGGAGCACCCACGTGGGTTGCTGGGAGGTGGGTTGGGGGCGGATGAGGTGGTAACGGGGCGGGTACGCATGTATGGGGCCGCCGGGGGTGGGGCGGGGCGAGGGCGGGGGTACGGGCTATCTATGGACTGTTCGCCACGTTGACTTTCACTGCTTGTTTGTTGTTTTACGTCCTAGTAATATCTAAGGTCATATCAAGATGGGTACTGACTTGTGACCCTGACAGTAACTTTACAGTGCTGCCCCACAGGGAGACAAGACTACTGGTACCATGACACAATTTACAACTGAGTCACATTATCCTGACGCTGAGCTAACCAGTCCTTGTCATATCCTATTAATGCCGAGTGCCAGGCTAGGTAGTGACAAGTATCAATTTAGTAAGTTATTGGTTTGACTCGGTTTGACTCGGCTAAGTTTTGAACTCCGGACCTTCTGCATGGGAAGCCTGCACTCTTACTAGGTATCACAGATGATTTTTGTTAATGCAAAATAGTGTCACACTTTAGCATCCAAATTAAAGAGGGTCAATTTTGAAATTTATCAGTTTTTATTTCATCAAGATATCTCAAACGGTTTAGTTGTGAGAGACATTTAAAGATTTAATAAATTGGGGTTAATTTCGGACTTGTAAAAATAGGACGAAAAGCCATTTTCAGGGACCCATATCTTAAAAAGTAAGAGTAATATACCATCATGGCTCTGGAATTGACTTGTATATACTACATTCATTGTATTAAGCAGATTACAGTCATCACACTATTCATTTGTGGAAGTTACAGGCATATCAATTAGGCAGATTATTTTAATCACTGCCCAACCAGAAATGCACAGATGGCACAAAACTGCTACTTTGACTGGTCGTAAAATGGTTATTAATATTATTGTCCCTATACGATTCATCTTTGAGAAACCACCTGATATATATATACAGATTATATGTCTATTTTTTGTTTGTGCCTCTGTATACATTAGTTTTAGAACTATAAGACTTCAAAAATTGAAAATATGCTAATTTCACCGATTCAGCCAATGCCTTTCTGTTGTATGGTTTCAAGCGGGATGGCGGTGGGGGTAGGTGTGGGGGTGGGGGTAGGTGGGCGGAGTGGAGTTTGGAGTGGAATTTTGTGATGAAAAATATGCAGAGACAATTCTCTCCATATTTAATTTACAACATTCACACTTCTGCTTGGCATTCTTTAGACAACCTTTAGGATGCAAATGTTTGTCAATGCTTTTGCATAGACGCACCTCAATTCCAACCTGACAATAAACTTATTTTGAAACTTTCGCTAGTTTAACATTGGTTTCAGGACATCATAGGCTATAAATTTTAAGTACCACAAATATCCAGGAGCTTCCCTGTTGTAGACCGGGCGCGGTTGCTGGTTCAGTAGAGTGCAGGACTCCAGTGCGGGAGATCGAGAGTTCAATTCCCAGTCGAGTCAAACCAATGACTTACAAAATTGATACTTGTCCCTTCCTAGCCTTGCGCTTGGAATTAATACGATAGTGCAAGAACTGCTTAGCTCAGTGTCAGGAGAATGTAACTGGGTGGGTTATCAGGTCATGGTACTGGTTACCTGGTTTCCCAGTGGGGCAGCACTATAAAGTCGCCATGAATGCTCACTGTCACAAGTCGGTACCCCTCCTGAGATTACCTTGGATGTTGCCAGGATGTGAAAGTCCAAAAACCAACCAAATCCCTGTTGTAGAGGCAGGTGGGTGTGGATAGGTGATGATGTGTGTGTGTGGGGGGGGGGGGGGGCGATGGGGGGCAGGCCTGAGTAGGATTGACCGGGATGGTGTGTGTGTGGGGGGCGGGGGGGGGGAGGTTGTTGGCACGCGTGAAGTATAAGTTATTCACATTGTGAGCGGGAAAGGGGACGGGCGGGGGCGGAGGCCGGGGGGGGGGGGCTCTTGTGAATACCAACTAACTGGAGCTGGGAGGGAGTGCGGGTGTGTGGGGGTGTGGGGGTGGGGGATCTATCCACATCAAGCAGGCCCACTCACTCCCCTACACTTGGAGCGTATCTTACAAATAAGCAACCTTCTACTGGACGCAATCAACATTCTGTTATTCGCTCAACTTTCTACTTTAAAAAATAATGTTCATCATAAGAATAATGTAAATTTAATAGATCCTGCTCAGTGGACACATTTGGGGTTTGGGCTATTTTCCGTTCCAAGCAGTGGTTCATAACTAGTTCATCAAAGGATGTGGTATGGGCTGTCCTGTCTGGGGGAAAGTGCATATAACAGACCCTTTGCTGCTTATCGGAAAGAATAGCCTATGTGGCAGCAGCAGGTTTCCTCCAAAGAAATATGTCAGAATGACCATATATTTGATGTCCAATAGCCGATGATATGAAAATCGATGTGCTCTAGAGGCGTCGTTAAATAACATAAACTTTACATAATAAAGTTATTTGGGTTTTCAGTGTGCTGTTCTGGCACTTTGATGGAGGGGATAGGGGCCATTGAATTCACAACGCCAGCATCTACATATATATATCAACTTATCCAAATCACCGCCATGTCACGCACATCACCAAAATGCATGTCATTTATCATGTTCCGCTAACTCAATTCCCACCAACGCATATTAACTCACGCACATACAGCACACTATGCGACAATTAAACCTGGCAATTGCAATTCAGGAATTAGGGCCTATTCCTAGGAACAAAGTTAGTGGGAGCACTATCGGTACTTGGGAAACACTGATTTTACCTTCCCTATGATGTGCAGCTTAGTATTAGGCAACAATGTTAGTGTGAGCACTATCGGGACTTGGGGGAGACACTGATTTTACCTCCCATATGACATGAAACTTAGAATTAGACAAAAACATTAGTGCGAGCACTATTGGGACTTGGGGGAGACACTGATTTTACCTCCCTTATGATGTGAAACATAGCATTAGTTAACATTAGTGCGAGCACTATCGGGATCTGGGAGACACTGATTTTACCTCCCATGGGATGTGAAACTTAGTATTAGTTAACGTTAGCATGAGCACTATCAGGATGTGGGGAGACACTGATTTTACCTCCCATATGATGTGAAACTTAGCATTAGTTAACATTAGTGCAAGCACTATCGGGATGTGGGAGACACTGATTTTACCTCCCATATGATGTGAAACTTAGAATTAGTTAACGTTAGTGCGAGCACTATCGGGATGTGAGGAAGACACTGATTTTACCTCCCATATGATGTGAAACTTAGCATTAGTTCACATTAGTGCAAGCACTATCGGGATGTGGGAGACACTGATTTTACCTCCCATATGATGTGAAACTTAGAATTAGTTAACGTTAGTGCGAGCACTATCGGGATGTGGGAGACACTGATTTTACTTCCCATGTGATGTGAAACTTAGAATTAGTTAACATTAGTGCTCGCACTATCGGGATGTGGGAGACACTGATTTTACCTCCCATATGATGTGAAACTTAGAATTAGTTAACGTTAGTGCGAGCACTATCGGGATGTGGGAGACACTGATTTGACCTCCCATATGATGTGAAACTTAGCATGAGTTAACGTTAGTGCGAGCACTATCGGGATGTGGGGAGACACTGATTTTAACTCCCATGGGATGTGAAACTTAGCATGAGTTAACGTTAGTGCGAGCACTATCGGGATGTGGGGAGACACTGATTTTACCTCCCATGGGATGTGAAACTTAGCATGAGTTAACGTTAGTGCGAGCATTATCGGGATGTGGGGAGACACTGATTTTACCTCCCATATGATGTGAATCTTAGTATTTGTTAACATTAGTGCGAGCACTATCGGGATGTGGGAGACACTGATTTTACCTCCCATATGATGTGAAACTTAGCATTAGTTAACGTTAGTGCGAGCACTATCGGGATGTGGGAGACACTGATTTTACCTCCCATATGATGTGAAACTTAGCATTAGTTAACGTTAGTGCGAGCACTATCGGGATGTGGGAGACACTGATTTTACCTCCCATATGATGTGAAACTTAGCATTAGTTAACGTTAGTGCGAGCACTATCGGGATGTGGGGAGACACTGATTTGACAAGTGATGTGGAACTTAGCATTAGTTAACGTTAGTGCGAGCACTATCGGGATGTGGGAGACACTGATTTTACCTCCCATATGATGTGAAGCTTAGCATTAGTTAACGTTAGTGCGAGCACTATCGGGATGTGGGGAAGACACTGATTTTACCTCCCATATGATGTGAAACTTAGCATTAGTTAACATTAGTGCGAGCACTATCGGGATGTGGGAGACACTGATTTTACCTCCCATATGATGTGAAACTTAGTATTTGTTAACGTTAGTGCGAGCATTATCGGGATGTGGGAGACACTGATTTTACATGTGATGTGGAACTTAGCATTAGTTAACACTAGTGCAAGCACTATTGGGATGTGGGGAAGACACTGATGTTACCTCCCATATGATGTGAAACTTAGCATTAGTTAACATTAGTGCGAGCACTATCGGGATGTGGGAGACACTGATTTTACCTCCCATATGATGTGAAACTTAGTATTTGTTAACGTTAGTGCGAGCATTATCGGGATGTGGGAGACACTGATTTTACATGTGATGTGGAACTTAGCATTAGTTAACATTAGTGCGAGCACTATCGGGATGTGGGGAAGACACTGATTTTACCTCCCATATGATGTGAAACTTAGCATTTGTTAACATTAGTGCGAGCACTATCGGGATGTGGGAGACACTGATTTTACCTCCCATATGATGTGAAACTTAGAATTAGTTAACGTTAGTGCGAGCACTATCGGGATCTGGGAGACACTGATTTTACCTCCCATATGATGTGAAACTTAGCATTAGTTAACATTAGTGCGAGCACTATCGGGATGTGGGAGACACTGATTTTACCTCCCATGGGATGTGAAACTTAGTATTAGTTAACGTTAGCATGAGCACTATCAGGATGTGGGAGACACTGATTTTACCTCCCATATGATGTGAAACTTAGTATTTGTTAACGTTAGTGCGAGCACTATCGGGATGTGGGGAAGACACTGATTTTACCTCCCATATGATGTGAAACTTAGCATTAGTTAACGTTAGTGCGAGCACTATCGGGATGTGGGAGACACTGATTTGACAAGTGATGTGGAACTTAGCCCACATGCAATGTCTGATGAAAGTATTATATTTGGCTCCCAGATATATGGGACCAGACGTGGTCGCTGAATCGGTACAGTGCAGACCTCCCGTGCGGTAGGTCGGGAGTTTAATTCCTGGTCGAGTTAAACCAATGACTTACAACATTGATGCTTGTCACTTCCTAGCCTGGTGCTCGGCATTAATAGGATACGGCAAGGACTGGTTACCTCAGTGGCTGGATAATGTGACTGAGTGGGATATCATATGGTGATGGTGGCCTGATCTCCCAGTGGGACAGCACTATAAAATCACCCTGAGTGTGCACTGTCACAAGTTGATACCCCTCCTGTGATGACCTCAGATGTTGACAGGATGTAGGTCTACAACTCCAACAACCAACCAGCTAATCGTTAATGGCTGAGTGGCGGAAAAGGATCGGGAACAAATGATTAGGCGGTAAGCGGTTGTCACACCTCGCTGGATTGAGCAAAGGACAGAATTGTCTAGTCCGGTGGTGATAAGTTTCAAAATGTATCAAAATGTTGCACTATCGGGTAAATGGCCGCTGGACGAACGGACATGAAACGGACAGGAAACAGAGAGGAAACGGACATGAAAGGATAGCCAATGGATGAAACAAAATCAAACCGGACAAGAACCGTAGACATCAGTCCTATGACATCCGTTCCTAATTTTGTGCATGTTCAAAACTTGTACAGACACAAACCGGACATTGTTCATTTTCTGTCCATTTCCCCCAATCCGGTGAGGTGTGACAGGTCCTTTAAGTTCGATAAGTTGTGCTTTGTTTGCCTGTCAGGCGAGAAGGTTTGACATTTTATGGGTTTTTTTGTTGTCAAAGACAAGAATAAGCAACACGGGAAGTGTAAGGTACACTTATCTAAATGTATTCAGGTGATTAATGAAATCAAAGTTTTCGGTCAACTCGAGGGATCTCTGAAGTAAACACATGGATCAAGTTTGAACTATTCAAAGCAGCATAGTCCTATGGAAGCTCGGTTTTTTTCTAAACCAAAACAGTTATCTAGAGTTGATTCTAGATATCCAAGGTTGATACCACTTCACTTTCTTGGAGGGTACATTAGTTGATTAAGCAGGGGAAATTTCAATCGTGGACGATTGGGTCTTCCTCATTCGACTGCGCCTTGCCCGATCCTAATAATGCCGAGCGCCTCGCTAGGAAGTGACACGTATACATTTTTAAGTCATTGGTTTGACTCGAAAAGGGTTCAAACCCACAATCCCATGGTCTACCAACAAGGGAGACAGATGCTCTAACTCATTCGGCCATCCCGGCTGGTTATTAGTAACCATGTGTTGACTCATCAAAGGGTGCTATATCAATTTAATATAACCTATTTCTAATTAAATCTGTGTTTTCAGCATTTCTATGTGCATGCCATCATTTATTTGGAATGTTTTCATCTCAAAATGCCCAAAGTTAACAATTTACAATCAAAATTACTTCAAACTAAACCACATCTCTTTGCATTCCGGGCCAGTGTGCTAACCATTACACCACCTAGGCTCCCTGATATCAATGCACTCCCCACTACAGTAGATAATAACGATCGGCCTAATATATTTATTTTGAAAACCTTTATTAAGAAAAAAATCTCCACCAACTCAAAGCCGTCACACTATTATTCTTTTCTTTTGTAAATATTTTATTCATCTGAACACATATTTTGTCAGCGCCGAGGCACTGATCATCAGTGGGTCTTATGGTACACTTATTATGCAAGTGTAAATATCAAAGTAATTGATTTGACTCGACCAGGGTTCGAACCAACACCCGTGGATTCGAATCCCACAATCTACCAAAAACGGGCGACGGACGCTCAAGGTCTTGTCCCATCAGCGAGTAGGAAAATAAAACAACGGAAGGAAACCATTAGCCGCCCAGTGCACATTAGGAGCCGGTAGCAGCCTATTTTCTCTTCTCATTAACATAACTCGCACTGCGCGCATGCGTCACAGCGCGCGTCTGCGCCTGCGCCCGCTCCAGCACCTGCGCCTGCGCCTGCGCCTGCGCCTGCGCCTGCGCCTGCGCCTGCGCCTGCGCCTGCGCCTGCACCTGCGCCTGCGCCTACGCCTGCGCCTACGCCTGTGCCTGCATCTGGGCATGCGCCTGCGCCTGCGCCTGCGTCTGCCTCTGCGTCTGCGCCTGCGCGTGCGCGGTCGCACACAAACACTTCCCGCGTCATTCACTGTCCAAAACGAAGAGAGCGTGTTAGGCGGTCAGGAACTGTCGACGAACACTATAAAGATCCACAGCGGTGGCAGAGCGCTGATTATCACAGTTTGACCCCGTGACTTGGCGGCCATCTTGGCCAGATGTGGGGCGTGGATGGGTGGGTGGTGTGTGGGCGGGTGTGTGTGTGGGGGGCCGGGACACCTCGTGGTATCTGTGTTCTCCGGGCGAGGGTGGTTGGGGGGGGGGGGGGTGATTGGTGGGTAGGTGGTGTGTGGGGATGGTGGGTGCTGGTGGTGGGTGGGGTGGGTGCCCGGGACACCTCATAGTACCTGTGTTCTCCGGGTGGGGGCGCAGTGGTTGTAAATCATTCAGGTGTCGAGGCAAACTGGCAGGGTCTGAGTGATTCTCAGGTGTTGCCGGGTTCACACCCCCTCAGGTCATCAGAGGCCATTGTGTGCATTTGTGCGTGTGCGCGTATGTGTGCGTGTGTGCGTGTGTGAGAAAAAGAGAGAGAAAGAGAGGGAGAGAGAGCTAGAGAGAGTGTGTGTACCACCCTCCCCCATTCCCACCTCCACCTCACCCTCTCAGCCCCCCCCCCCATCTCCCCCAGCTCCCCCCACCGGGCCTCAGTCCCACGGGACTCTCCCCCCGCCCCCATCCCCACTCCCACTCCCACCCTCACCCCCTTCTGCCACCATCACCCTAAATTCACAATGGACGAGGTGGCCGAATCGGTAGAGCGCAGGCTTTCCGTGTGGCAGGTCGGGAGTTCAATTCCTGGTCAAGTTAAACGAATGACTTATCAAATGTATACTTGTCACTTCCGAGCCAGGCGCTTGGCATTATTAGGATAGGGCAAGGACTGTTTGGCTTGGTGTCGGGATAATGTGACTGAGTGGGATATCAGGTCATGGTGCTGGTGGCCTTGTTTAGCTCAGTGTCCAGATAATGTGACTGCGTGGGAGATCGGTTCATGGTGCTGGTGGCCTGGTCTCCCAATAGGGCAGCACTATAAATTCGCCATGAATGTGCACTGTCACAAATCGGTACCCATCCTGTTCTGACCTTAGATGTTGCTAGGATGTAAACCTCCAAAAACCAACCAAACAGCCCCCAGTGATCGTCGGGATGTCCAACCGAGCTTGTCGGTGGCACGTCCGATCGACTGGGACACTCATTGGGGCGTAAAATGCGCGTATAGTCGAGCAGTAAACTTGTGCCGGGTCGTCGTTATGGCCATGTAATATGGCGGCTGCTAAAAAAGCCATCAGACGCCGTAAAAGGGGATGGTAAATGCCTCTTTTATCGGAGCAGACTTTGTAAATGATTGATTCGACAAGCACTAAAGGGGGATCTGCTAAACCCAGGATCCTGTTAAGTGTTGAGTTTGTGGATCACGTGTGATGGGTGGACAAGTAGTGGACCTGAAAGATTTATGGCTAGGTGTTGATACCCAGTCAATCAATCAATCAACCAATCAATCACCAGACGGGATGACCGAATGAGTTGAGCGCCTGCCTCCTGTTTTGCAGGTCATGGGATTCAAACTCTTGTTTTGTCAGGTTGTGGGATTCAAACTCTTGTTTTGTCAGGTTGTGCAATTCAAACTCTTGTTTTGTCAGGTTGTGGGATTCAAACTCTTGTTTTGTCAGGTTGTGCAGTTCAAACTCTTGTTTTGTCAGGTTGTGGGATTCAAACTCTTGTTTTGTCAGGTTGTGGGATTCAAACTCTTGTTTTGTCAGGTTGTGCGATTCAAACTCTCATTTTGTCAGGTTGTGTGATTCAAACTCTTGTTTTGTCAGGTTGTGTGATTCAAACTCTTGTTTTGTCAGGTTGTGGGATTCAAACTCTTGTTTTGTCAGGTTGTGCGATTCAAACTCTCATTTTGTCAGGTTGTGTGATTCAAACTCTTGTTTTGTCAGGTTGTGTGATTCAAACTCTTGTTTTGTCAGGTTGTGGGATTCAAACTCTTGTTTTGTCAGGTTGTGGGATTCAAACTCTTGTTTTGTCAGGTTGTGTGATTCAAACTCTTGTTTTGTCAGGTTGTGCAATTCAAACTCTTGTTTTGTCAGGTTGTGCGATTCAAACTCTTGTTTTGTCAGGTTGTGCGATTCAAACTTTTGTTTTGTCAGGTTGTGCAGTTCAAACTGTTGTTTTGTCAGGTTGTACGATTCAAACTGTTGTTTTGTCAGGTTGTGGGATTCAAACTCTTGTTATGTCAGGTTGTGGGATTCAAGCTCTTGTTTTGTCAAGTTGTGCGATTCAAACTCCGGTTGAGTCAAACCAATGACTTAAAAATGTATACTTATTGCTAGCGAGCCTGGCATTCGGCATTACTAGGATAGTGGAATGAGGAAGACCGATTGTCTGCGATTGAAATGTAATCAAATAATTCCATTCCACACCTTTATACTGACATAATACGGTAGAAATCATCTATATATATATATATAATTTATTCATACACACTTTTAATATTGCATGTGAAAGCTAAATAAAGAAATGACATTTAAATTTGCATATTTCGATGGTTTTGAGTTTTAGCGATTACTTTGGGATACCTATAGAGTATCACGGCTTTAAACCAAACTCAGTTAAACCAAACAATCGGTTAGTCCAAACTTTTTTTCGCGGTTAAACCAAAGTTGGTTAATCCAAATTATCGGTTAATCCAAACAAATTGTCGGACCTAGGCCACTTCCGGTACGGTTAAACCAAACTTTCATGTGGTTATAAGGTCATCTGAGACGCCACCAACGTTTTTATATGTTAAATGGTAGTAGTTTGGATTAACCGATCATTTGGTTTAACCAAGCTTGGTTTAATGGGGTTATACTGTATTTACATAAAAGACAATAATCAAAGTGTCCACATACATTGTATATTACATTCATAATGCACCCACATTTTTGCCAAAGCCAAGTCAAACTTGAAGCCAAAGAATGGTTAAACCAATGATCAGTTATTCCAAACAAATTTCTAGGGTCCCTTCAAGGTTGGTTTAACAGGGTTATACTGTATTAGGTTGATCATTACCATCTACATTACTTCAGTTTAAAGTAACTGTTAATTATAAATAGCCAACTTTGGAGGTATTTGAAGTGGAAACATGTCAAAGTAACTTTGGCATGCATGTAGACATGCTGACACAATATGCTTTCAGAAGTGACAGGTTCTATTAAATTAACTAGATTGTAGCTTGGGTTCTAAAACCTGATGCTTTCATCAGACTATGTATCTGTAATATGGTCTGCAATCTGACTCTCAGAAACAATAGGAGACACCATACTAAACAACTAATGACCAACTAATGACCAACTAATAACCAAATAATGACCAACTAATGACCAACTAATGACCAACTAATGACCAACTAATGGCCAAATAATGGCCAAATAATGACCAACTAATGGCCAAATAATGACCAACTAATGACCAACTAATGACCAACTAATGACCAAATAATGGCCAAATAATGACCAACTAATGACCAACTAATGACCAACTAATGACCATGTAGTGTCAGGCAAGAGAACAATTGAAATAATAGGTGTCTCTAAAATAAAACTTGCTGAAAACAACGACAAATATAATGGAGCACCTGAAACCCATACAAATTATCCACAAAGCTAACCTTCAAAGGTGACAAAAAGAAAAACACGAACATAGTTTATCTAGCTTAAAACACTAATTGTATGGGTACAAGGCAATACAAATGTTAACTATGTACAATATATAATTAAAAACCAAAACTAAATGGGAAAGGAAATCAATCCATGTGGATTATGACCACTATTGCACAGCGTTGAAAACAAGTACATGCACTTAGCCGTTATGAGCAGAATAAACAAACTATATCAAAAGAAAAACACAAAGCAAACTGCTCAGTTGCCAATTAGCGGCATGTCCATCCCACACCCTTATTTGGGGGAGCTGTCCTACTTAAGGAGGTCACGTGGTGCTGCCTCCAGTGTGGCTATTTATAACCCACCAATCAGATCACTTACTGAGTCCCGTAGTGAGTTGATTATGCTAATTGCTGGACCCGGATGTGCTTCCTTCTCCCTCGGCTACGAGTAGCCTGAGGCTTAGTGCCGAGGTAATATATATATATATATATATATATAGATATATATATATATATATATATATATAAATGTGTACAGTAAAAGAACTAAAACCTCCCAAACTGACCACCTCCACAGATCGACCACTTCGCTATATCGATCGCTTTATTTGGGTCCCAACAATACCATTACAACCATATTCTAACTCCCTAAACGGACCACCTCCCTAAACGGTGCCAAGGTCGGTCGATTTAGACATGCTTTACTGTATAATATAATAATAGCCAGCCAATTCTAAGGTATTTTTCCATATGCATTGGGAGGGGTAGAAAGGGCCCAGTCCTGGTTGAAGGTAGAGGTCTAGCCCACTGCAATATAGTCTTTATATATAGTTTGGGTCCAGTTTTTAATGGCCGAATGAATCGAGAGTCCGTCTCCCGTTTTGAGAGATCGTGGGATTCGAACCTACGGATTCGAACCCTGGTCGAATCAAACCAATGATTTAAAACATTGATGTTTCCTAGCCAGGCGCTCGGCATTATTAGGATAGGCCAAGGACTGGTTGGTTCCGTGTCATGATAATGTGACTGAGTGGGATTTTAAGTCATGGTGCTGGTGGCCTGGTCTCCCAGTGGGGTAGCACTATAAAGTTGCCATGAGTGCGCACTCTCAGAAGTCGGTACCCATCCTGATATGACCTTAGATGTTACCAGGAAGTAAAACTCCAACAACCAACCAATCCAATGGATGATAGTGGCATGCAACATGACAACGCTTATCTTCGAATTTTGAAACACACCAGACGGTGATGTTTTATCACTACATTTAGTACCATCAAGACTGGTGGAATGTCTGGATTAAAGCAATTACCTCTCTACCTTTATCGCCGTAACTGTAATGCTAGGCAAAAACTGAGCTTCGTGACATTTAGTGATGGTTAGACACCGACCACTGCGTCTGTTTGCCAATTTTCTTTCATCAGACGTGGTGGCTGAATCGGTAGAGCGCAGAAGGTTAGGAGTTTGGATCCCAGTCGAGTCAAACCAATGACTTTTTTTAATTGATACTTGCTTCTACCTAGCCTGGCGCTCGGCATTAATAGGATAGGACAAGGACTGGCTTGCACAGTATCAGGATACCGCGTGGGATATCGCGCCATGGTGTCGGCGGCCAGTGGGGCAGCACTACAAAATGGTCATGAGTGCGGACTGTCACAAGTCAGTACCAATCCTGTTTGTGGTTAAAACAAACTAAAATCATACTAAGTGATTTAAAGCTGCATAGTCCGGTGAAATATCAAATTTTCAAAACCAAACCAATTATCTAGATTTGATTTGACATATCTAACTTAGATACTGATGCACTTATTAAGCATTTGTTTCTGCGTAGCAGGCAATACTGAGTCAATTTAACAGAACCTGTTACTGCAGAAGTCTATGGTGTCAGAGTTTTGGCAAGCTTGCCAAAACTAATTTTCCATGTTTGCACTCAAAATATCTAAAAGGTTTACCATAATTTTGAACTAATCTTAAGTAGATATTAGTGATCGATCTAATATATTTATCTCAGAAAAAATACAGAAATTCAAAACCATCGGACTATGCAACTTGAATAGAACATGCTACTGCTGAACCATATGGAGTGAGAGTTTTGACAAGCACTTCACAATTATTTTGGCATGTTTACACTTCAAATATCGCCTAAGTTTGTCATTTTAAAGCAAAGTTACTTCAAATGAAAGCTCCGTCCTGATATGACCTTAGATGTTGCTAGGACGTAAAACAACAACAAACAAACATCAAATTAAAGTAGGGTGGATTATAACGAATAAGTTAACGTATTAAAGTTGCATAGTCCGATCGTTTTGAGTTTCTCTCATAGTCTGAGATAAATCTTTCAGGTTGATCATTATAATCTATCTTACATTGCTTTGCGATAACTTTTATATTAAATCGATAACCTTGGAGATATTTGCAGGGCAAACATACCAAAGTAGTTTTGGCAAGCACGCCACAACTCTGACACCATAGGCTTATGCGATAACATGTTCTATTAAATTGACTCAGTACACTCTTATATTTAGCAACAAGTGCTTAATAATAAGTGTATCACTATCAGTATCGAAGTTAGATATATAGAATCAAATCTACCTGAGTGTTTAGGTTTTGAAAATGTTATGTTTCATCGGACTATCAATCAATCGATAGTTCCGTCCTCTAGTCAAGGGTTGGATGCAATGGTTCTCCACTTGTCCCGATGGTGTGCTGTTCTGATAGACTGTGCATAATTCAAGCCTGTCCACTGTGAAATATTTGTAAACCATGATGTTCTTGGTCTCCCTCTCCCTCTGCTGCCATTCACCTTCCCTACCAACAATGTACGGTATATTGAACTCTGACGAATGATGTGGCTAAAATAAGTAAGTTTCTTTGTCGGTATAGTGGCAAACAAGCTTTTCTTATTTTTAATTTTTCTGAGAACGTCTTTGTTGGTGATCTTCTTTGTCCATGATATTTTCATCATCCTTCGATACGTCCACATCTCAAATGCTGCTAAACGTTTGTACATTTTCTTAGAGATTGTCCATGTCTCAGCCCCATACATTAGAGTAGACCACACATAACACTCAAGAATACGCTTCCTTGTTTGTATTAATATCTTATGCCAAGTACACACCTACCGTTTACGATTCGCGCACTAAAACTCGCGACTCGACCCGAGCCGCTTAAAACTGAAAACAGGCCGATTCATTTTTCGAATCGCAAATCGCAATCGTAAGGAACCACTTTTAGCCCTAAAATTGAGTTTTAAGTCGCGAATCGCAATCGGTAGGTGTGCTAGGGTAGTGCACACCTCACGACTTTTGGGGAGTTTTAGATCGTATACGGTAGGTGGGTGCGGGGAAACAGTAGGTGTGTACCTAGCATTACTTGATGTTAACACTCTATACATTTTGGAGAATGTTGTTTGGGCTATTGTTATCCTTCTTTTAATTTCTTCCTCACATCTCCAATCATCGGACTATGCAACTTACAATTTTTGTCAGAAAATGACAGAAACTCAACCCTATCTGGCTATACAACTTTAAGTTTAACTATAGACACCTTTGATGCCACTGCGTTGGTCCTGCCATTGTGGTCGTCTGTAGCTAGTTGGCTCAATTCGCGGCCAGAGGAAGGCACTAAACCAATTACCAGCCAGGACCACATGGTTCACCAGGGCCATGTGTGAGGTGAGGGGGTTGTGAGGTGAGGTGGGGTGAGGTGAGGTGGGGAACACGTGGTGATGATATTTGGGGAAGGGGAGGGGGACATTGGAATGGGGTTGCGGGGGGGGGGGCATTGGAATGGGGTTGAGCTAATTATTTTATGTTTGTAGTGATTACTGTTAGTGTATTCTGCTCATAACGATTAAGTGCATACACTTATTTTCGCCAATATTCAGTAGTGGTCATAATCCATGTGGATTAATATCCTTTATCAATATTTTCTGAAAACTTGTTTGTGGTGTAAAATCGGGGGAATTCCCAATTTATTTATCTATTTATGTATTTATTGTTTTTGTTTATATTGTTGTACATAGTCAACATTTGTATGTTCTTGTACCCATGCGATTAGCATTTTAATCTAGATGTACTATGTTCCATTTTGGTGTTTTTTTTCTGGTCACACCTTTGAATATTTCTGAGTTGGGGTGGTGGTTCTAGATTGCCATTGAAGTCTGTTCAAAACAAAATATTGGCTACAAGGAAGTGTCTGGTTAAAGCAGGCATTCCTTACACGCGGTATGCGGTATGCGGTATGCGGCATGTGGCATGCGAATGGCGTGATTCCTTACACGTGGCATGCGGCATGCGGCACATGACTGGCTATATTTAAAAAATAAAAATAAACAAGTATACCCAATACTGCACTGTATATGACCTAATATTGCATTTATATCTATGTACCTCTTTGTACGTCACAGGGGGGTTCCTACCTTTATAATTACCAAATTATAGATAAGTATTCATATTTTTGTGGCTCTGGTAGCATTTTTACCAACCCGAACCCATCCCGAACCCCCACCACCACCACTACCATATGTTTCCACTTAGAAGCCTTGTGCGTGACCATTCTGTAATGCTCAGTCGCCTCTCCTAGTGTTAAACTAATGGACACATCAGACTCAGGTTTCTATTCACACCCTGCGTGCCGCATACCGCATGCCGCACCGATCGCTACATGGACCGATCGGAAAATGCATTCGCATTCGCATTCGCATACCACATACCACATGTAAGGAATGTAGCCCATAGGTTTCAAGGCATTTAGATTTTTTGTCGCATTCGCATACCGCATACCACGTGTAAGGAATGTACCCTTAAGGTGTCTCACTTTGACTTCCATTGCAGTGACTGGGCGCGGTGGCCGGATCAGTAAGAGGGCGGGCGCTCTTACTGATTCAGGCACTGCGCCCAGTGGCTTCCCAATGTGGAAGGTTAGGAGGTTGAACCGCAGCCGAGTCAGTCCAATGACTTACAAAATGTATACTTGTTGCTACCTACCATAGCGCTCAGCACTAACAGGATAGGACAAGGAATGGTTAGCACAGTATCAGGATAATGTGACTGTGTGAGATAACGGGTCATGGAGCTGGCAGCCTGATCTCTCAGTGGGGCAGTGCTATAAAGTTGCCATGAGTGTGCACTGTCACAACAAACAGCAGCAACAAACAAACATCATTGCACTGTACACTACTACGATGGTAATTGGTTTTGACAAGGGGATCAACTCGATTGTTTAAACACTTGTGGCATTTATCTATTTATCATTTATCTATTATTACCCCCAGTCCTGATATGACCTTAAATGTTGCTAGGACGTAAACCAAGAACAAAAAGCAATCTACTATAACGATAAATAACCCTCCTCCTCCACTGAGTAATAGCTATGACATTTCAATAGTACAGTACCTTTATCCGATGGACAATTCTGCGTCCAAACCAATTCTGTCCTGAAATAGCAGGTGTCCTGTCCTAGGAGGTACAGTAAAATTAAACAGTATGCACATTAAAAAGGTGTCCACACATGGCAGGGGTTCGCCAATCCGATGCACCGCTGATGAGAGGTACAACTGTATGACGCTGATGGCTGGTGTTAACCATTTAAAATAAAAGTTACTTCAAGAAATCAAAAAATCTGAATGGAACGGGATCCTCTCCCACAAGCCTGCATATCACCCAAGTAGATGTACATAGTATGCTAAGGTATCATACTCAGACTAGACACACAATACTGGAAAATTACAAAAAAACTAACATGGGCTATTACTAACAACCAAAATTGCAGAAGGCTGACCTGAGCAGACACGGGTAAACACTCCTGGGCAAAGGAACAGATCAAGACAGCACCACAGCTGTCCAGCGTTGAAAACAAGCACCATCACGGGAGCTTATACGTTATGGGCAGAGTAAATACCTCGTCAATAAAAGAATTAACAAAATTAAAGTAACGTTGAGTGTAATGATCAGTCTTAAGCACTATAGCGACACTACAGCTTGTGACCATTTTGCCACCACTTTGCGACCAAATAACCGACAGTTGCCAGTGACCTCCTTGCGACCAAAGCAATGTACGAAAATCATTGCCGATCTCTCGGCAACCAATTTGGTCGCAAGGAGGTTTTAGTGCTGCAGCTGCAACTTCCTTGTGACCATTTTGGTGGCAAGGAGGTCAGCGACCACTACGGACAACTTTACGATCACTTTGCAATCACTTGCAACCACTTTGTGGACACTTGTGGCCTCTTTACGACAAGCCTTTTTTGGTGGTCGCAAGTGGTCACAAGCAGTATGACTAGGGTATAATGTATTTATCTCAGAAAATGGCAGAAACTCAAAAGCATCAGATTATGCAACTTTTAACACAATTTCTACTGCAATCCACACAAGAAAAGTGTGTTGTTGGTTGTTGGAGTTTTACATCCTGGCAACATCTATGGTCATATCAGGACGGTCACAAGAAAGTACCAGACTCTCAGTGAGTGACGAAGCCGCCGACACCATGAACTGATATCCCACTCAGTCACATTATCCTGATACATAGTAAACCAGTAAGGTAAGAACCTTCTGAAGATTGGGCACCATGACCATTTACTTGTATTCATGGGTTCGTGGTGAGCTTTAAAAAGTGGGCTTCGTGTGATTAATAAGGACATTTGTCGCTTCCTAGCCAGGCGCTCGACATTATTAGGATAGGGCAAGGACTGGTTGGCTCAGAGTCAGGATAATGTGACTGATTGGGATATCAGGTCATGGTGCTGGCAATCTGGTCTCCCTGTGGGGCAGCACTATAAAGTCACCATAAGTGCGCACTGTCACAAGTCAGTACCTAGCCTAATGACCTTAGATGTTGCCAGGACGTATAACTCCAACAAACACCCAACCGTCGGACAGGTAAGCCGTAGTTGTGATATGACGCGCTGGGTCGCAGCTTCAGTCCATCCTCGGAGGGACCCAGAGTTGGAAAGTAGATAAGAATGTCAGTAGGGAGATCTCCCTAATGTATAAATGGTAAATAGAAATAGGCAGAATGGTGGGGGTGGGGTGCAGGAAGGGGTTCGCTCCTTCCCACAGGGGGTGTTTAGGGGAGGGGCTCTCCTGGACAATTTTGAAAGTTTGAAGAGATACAAAAGGGTGTCTTCTGATGAAAACAAATGCTGTGTAAAAAATGCTTTACAAAACAAAAAACAAAAAACAAAAATGAATATTTGGCAGATTACAAAATTAAAAGCTGGAAATCGAGAGATTAGGGTTATTAATAGGAGATCTCCCGCCAAATCGATAGACTTTGCACCTCTGGGGACCAGCGGAACTGGGACCTAATAAATGTATTCCAGTGCCAGGCTTATCCAATCATCCACTCATCCAGCCTGGAATATGTAATGCAGTCGGTGCATAGGAACACAAACAAGTAACATAAAGCTTGTTTTATTTAGCAACCCCTCTAGAGCACATTGGTTGTTATCATCGGCTATTGGACGTCAAACAGATGGTCATACTGACATATTTCTTTGGAGGAAAAATGCTGCCATCACATAGGCTACTCTTTCCGATAAGCCGCAAGGAGTCGTTTATAATCACTTTCACACAGACAGGACAGAACATAACCACAGCCTTTGATGAACCAATTGTAGACCACTGGTTGGTGGTACACAAACAAGCTTTGGGAGTTTGGGAGTGGGCATATTTACTGCAGAGAAGGGGGAGCGGGGGATGGGGGGGAGGGAGGGGAAAGGGGAACGGGAGGGGGGGTTGGTTGGTTGGTTGGTTGGTTTAATCCGCCCAACCACTCAGCGCCAAGCAGCGCCCAGACGCGCGCGAACGCACAGACCCGCGGCAGGGGCGCCACTCACTCGACCAGCGCCACCCGGGCCACCACCGCTTGGTACACCGCCGTCACCGCCACCACCACCGCCGCGCTGGCACCACCTGCCCCCTGGGGCCGGACGGACGCTGCTGTGCCACCGGCCCGACTCCCCCGGCAGGACCTGGCCTGCGGCCTGGCTAAACCCCCCGCGCCAACCCCGGTCTTTGCTCCCCGACGCTAAGTTGCCGAGTTATAGTACACTTCTCTCCGTTCACACTATAATCCCCTTTCACACACGGGCCTTAAGTCGCCTCAACTAGTTCGCTTCATTTAATCCACCCCGTGAAGCGGTCTACATGAGACAAACTAGTTGAGTTGAATCAGCCCTAATTCGCCTCAACGCTGCGTTCACATGGACGTTTTGACGCGACTTAAATGAAGCAAACTAGTTGAGGCGACTTAACATGTGTGTGTGTGAACAGGGCTTATGTGAAAAGGGGCTTTGCTCTCCATGAGTTTTCGTGTCCGCCCCAGTGCTCACCACTTTCGCCTGTTCCAAGGTAAATATAATCTTTTATTTTCTTCGGACACTTGACTGTGTGCGTCATGAGGACGCCATGGGTGCTGGTTCCCATGTGGTGTTTATGTTCACAAAGTGTTTCATCGGGTGGCTGTACATTCCGTGAACACAGTTCTTTAAAGTATCCTCTATTCTCAATTGTCTTCTGGTCAGAGAAAGACACGATGCCCTCGTCTCCGGTTCAAGGATACTATCAAGAGAAACCTGAAGCTGAGAGACAATCGTACCGACTCATGGGCATCATTCTCACAGCACAGAGATAAATGGAGAGTGGCGGTTAAAAAATGAAAGCAGGCTTTGTCGCATTGTGACTGACAGCATGACGATGATGATAAATATGCTGTTATCTATGTCACACCGGAATAAGCAAAATGACCTCTCTATCCTTCTCGCCTTCTGTTTCTTTCTCTCTTGCTCCCTTTCTTTCTTTCTTTCCCTATCTTTCTTGTTTCTTTTTCTTTCTTTCTTCCTTCTTTCTTACCTTCTGTCGTTCCCGATTTTCTTTCTTTCCTTCGTACTTTCTCTCTTTCATCACTTCTTCCCCTTTCACCTCCTTTTCTTTCGCTTTTAACTTTCGTTCATTCTTTCATTCGTTCTTTCACCCTTTCTTCCTCTCTTTGGTTCTTTCTTTGGTTCATTCTTTCATTCCTTCTTTTACCCCTTCTTCCTCTCTTTGGTTCTTTCTTTCATTCATTCTTTCATTCCTTCTTTTACCCTTTCTTCCTCTCTTTGGTTCTTTCTTTCATTCCTTCTTTCACCCTTTCTTCCTCTCCTTGGTTCTTTCTTTGGTTCATTTTTCATTCCTTCTTTCACCCTTTCTTCCTCTCTTTGCTTCTTTCTTTCGCTCATTCTTTCATTCCTTCTTTCACCCTTTCTTCCTCTCTGTGGTTCTTTCTTTCGTTCATTCTTTCATTCCTTCTTTTACCCTTTCTAACTCTCTTTGGTTCTTTCTTTCGTTCATTCTTTCATTCGTTCTTTCACCCTTTCTTCCTCTCTTTGGTTTTTTCTTTCGTTTCTTCTTTCATTCCCTCTTTCACCCTTTCTTCCTCTCTTTGGTTCTTTCTTTCATTCATTCTTTCATTCCTTCTTTCACCCTTTCTTCCTCTCTTTGGTTCTTTCTTTCGTTCATTCTTTCATTCGTTCTTTCACCCTTTCTTCCTCTCTTTGGTTCTTTCTTTCGTTCATTCTTTCATTCCTTCTTTCACCCTTTCTTCCTCTCTTTGGTTCTTTCTTTCGTTCATTCTTTCATTCCTTCCTTCACCCTTTCTTCCTCTCTTTGCTTCTTTCATTCGCTCATTCTTTCATTCCTTCTTTCACCCTTAGTTTTTTTTAGCATTAATACAATTTAAAACATTTTATAGGAAACAAATTAGTGCTAATATTACTTTTTATTAGCATTAATATTATTTAAAACATTATATATGAAACAAATGATTGCTATAGCTTTGCCTAGCTATGCAATCTGCTCCGCCCTGTGAAATCTACCAACTGACATGCTCGGTGTGTTTTACCACTGGTAGGGTTGTAAATATCGGGTTGCGTGTAGACGGACATAATCCTGCTGCACCTGCTTTCTTTATGTGAACTGTGCTAAGGTCATGCGCAGTGCACTTTCTACCGGAACGCAAAGCAGAACATGTGTACACGGCCCACAACGGTTTGTTCTCCATGTGTGTGTATATATATAATATATATATATATATATATATATATATATATATATATATATATATATATATATAACCCCGTTAAAACCAAGCTCGGTTAAACCAAATGATCAGTTAATCCAAACTTTTTTCGGCGGCCTGGCAAAATACTACCTTTTATCGTATAAAAAAGTTGGTTAAACCAAAGTCGGTTAATCCAAATTATCGGCTAATCCAAACAAAATTGTCGGACCCCAGGCCACTTCCAGTATGGTTAAACCAAATTATCATGTGGTTATAAGGATACTGTTTATAGGCATCACTGGTTATAGTTTGTAGGTAACATCATTTCTACTTTTAATAATTTGTATACAGTTTGAGTAAGCAATGTGCATTCGATTTCTATGAAATTTCAGCCATATGACAATATAGTGCAGTGTGCATATTAGTCTAATTCTGATGAAATCAATGACTTAAAAATTGATACTTGTCGCTTCATAGCCATGCACTCGGTATTACTAAAAATAGGACAAGGACTGGTTGGCTCAGTGTGGGGATAATGTGATTGGGTGGGATAGCAGGTCATGGTGCTGACAACCTGGTCTCCCAATGGAGCAGCACTATAAAGTTGCCATGAGTGCACACTGCCAAGCCCCAGTCACACTACAGCTTGCGACCACTTTGCGACCACCTTAGACCAAAGAACCCACGCTCACCAGTGATGTCCTTGCGACCAAAACAATGGTTGCCGACGCCTGGGCGTCACTGGTGACTGTGGGTTCTTTGGTCTAAAGTTGTCGCAAGCTGTAGTGTGACTGGGGCTTCACAATTCGGTATCCATCCTGATATGACCTTAGCTGTTGCCAGGATGCAAAACTCCAACAACCAACCAACCAACCCCCACCTGCCGCCATGTAAGCAGTAGCTGCGACCCGGTGTTCTTGGTCCCGCTTGTAGATCATCATGAAGAACCAGCGAAACTCAGAATATTAATTTTGTCCTTAGAAAAACCCTTCTATATTCCCCTTAATAATTGTTCAATTTTAATTCCCGGGTAGATTATTAAATGCCAACAGTGTAAGTAACTGTTATTATGTATGGCTGGGTGTATGGGGGTATGGGGGAGAGGGGGGACAACTATAAAACTAAATAAACTCGGAAAGACCACAGGTTTGTAAAATGGTAATTGTCTATACTTTACAGTTGCATAGTCCGATGGTTTTGAGTTTCTGTCATTTACCACCTGAGATAGATATATTACTACTATATCTATCTCAGTAAATGACAGAAACATTACTATTAGGTTGATCGCTATAATCTACCTAATTTGATTTTGAAGTAACTTTTATTTGAATTGGCTAACTTTTGAGATATTTGAAGTGCAAACATGCCAAATTAATGTTGGTAAGCACGCCAAAACTGTGACACCATAGACTTCTGCGGTAACAGGATCTCTGTTAAATTGACTCGGTATTGCTTTCTATGTGGCAACAAATGTGTGACAAGTGCTCCAGTATTTAAGTTAGACCTCTATAACCAAATCTAGATAATTGCTTTGCTTTTGAAAAATTGATGTTTTCATTGGATTATGCAGCTTTAATTCGCAGCGCTCGGACACAGAGACAGGGCCAGTTTTAACTATCATATTTATTCCATGATGAGTCCAATATATGTAATTTCAGGTTATCTTAATCATCATCATATCATAATAGATCAAATTATCATCATATCACAAACAGAGAAATGTCGGTGCCACAGAGGCGAGTGAGGCTGGCTCCTATGCTGGTGACTGGCACCGCCATGCTGGAAGAGATGGCTTCCGTAATGTCCATGAATTGGCAATTGGGCATCTTGCTGGAGCGAGATGAGACAGACATGTAATGGTATCATGGAGTCAAATGGCGAAATCAGCACTAACCCCTACCAATGACCAAAACTAAAGAATAACAAAGAATATAGGGTTAGGGGGTGGGAAAATGTGACTTGCTGGTATGCGGGCTCGGGGTGAACTTAGAGTTGAGAGCAGTGGAGGTCAAATGCAGGGTCAGGTAGGGGTCACGTTAGCCTCGTTCGCGAATTACCAATGTTGCCTCACCAACATACTAATTAGTGCATTGATAATAATTAATAATCAATTCTTGTTAAAATATGAGGGTTTCATAATACATAATTAATGTTTATCTTTACCGGCATATCTACATAAAGTAAAACATCTTTTATCGTATCAAAAACGCCAAACTTTACATGAAGAGTTCAGGTGCAAAACCAACGTAAACGCATCCAGAAATGTGCCTTAAATCAAATATTTTTACCTGAAAATAATGTTAATTCTCACTAATTCCGCTTTTCATATAATCACATGCTCATGGAGCAATGAACAAAAAAGAAGGAATATAAAAATATTAATTTTTGATGGTTTGATTCCAATGTTTATCTCCATTTTTGGATTGGTGTTTACATTGTTTTGCACCTGAACTCTTCACATGAACTCGGCAGGATTTAGAATGCAATATTCAGCAGATCTGATTAAATAATGAAGCATATAGGTGGGGTGGTATGGAAGTGCATCATGGTGTCGTTCCATTAAATTGGTTGATTGTTGGAGTTTTACGTCCTGCCAAATTCTAAGGTCATATCAGGATGGTTACCAACTTGTGTCTGTGCACTCATGGCGACTTCATAGTGCTGCCTGACTGGGAAATCACGCCACCGACACCATGACCCAATATCCTACTCAATCACATTATCGTGACACTGAACCAACCTGCCATTCCCCTATCCTAATAATGCCAAGTGCCAGGCTAGGAAGCGACAAGTATCAACTTTATAAATCATCGGTTTGAATCGACCGGGAACCGAACTCCCGATCTCCCGCACGCGAGGCCGGCGCTCTACCGATTCGGCGACCACGCCCAGTCGTTCCATTAAGAGTCATTACACAAAGCACGATTTGAATAAATAGAAAAAAACCCACTAAATTAAAGAAAATAAAGGCAAACAAAGCTGTCCTTGGGATTAGTAATAACAATAGCGTTGGATGGCGTGTGGTTGGCGATTCCGTGTGAGAAATAGTTCCTTTGTTCGTGTCCCAGTATTACTTCTGCATAAATAAGTAAACACCCACTTTAGGACTTGTTAGAAAGTAGAGATGCCGCTGCCAAAGTCGGGCCATCATGGAGGACCTATTCTTTTTAGCAGAACCACATCTGCTGTTTCTACAGTGACCTATATATATATATATATATATATATATATATATATATATAAGAGATGGCTATGCCCTCGTAGGAGAAAAGAGACAAAGCGAGGAGTGGTGGAAGCCTCCGATTTATTGAACGAGGCTCTGGCCGAGCAATGTACCGCCCTACCGACTACAAAGCTTGAAATCTAGGCTCATGTGATGCCAACTGTATGTACAGGCGCGTGACCAGAGTGGTGTCACACAAATTGGGTCCCGGAATGCAGTAAATCGGTTGAACTGGTGTATGAATAAATAAATAAATAGCATGCAGAATAAAAGAGAAATATATATCACAAGAATGCTCTGCCCCTTTATATTCATATAATACGTTATATCTCATATATATATATATACATTTGGATGTATATATCTATAGATAGGTGCATATAGATATATACATATATGGTTGATTGTTGGAGTTTATGTCCTGGCAACATCTAAGTGGTGTTCTCTGTGGGGGAGTGGTTAGAGTGTCTGATTTTTGTCTAGGTTAGATCCCTAATCTGAAGAATGATGGTTTGATTCCCTATGCCATCACTTCTGCCACTTTGGATTTCATACCGCTGTGTATAACTTAAGCATCATGAAAGGCCCGTTACTCTCATACCATGTCTATGTGCTGTGGAAGGTCAAAAATCCCTTGGGTCGGTAAAATTGTAGGTTTGGGCTTTCTATTGACGAACTGTCTAATGGTGAAAACAAGACTATTCAGACTTATGCAGTATAAATCTTCAATATATATATATATATATATATATATATATATATATATATATTGCTTTACTTTATATATATATATATATATATATGTATATATATATATATATATATACATATATCAGAATGGCTACCGACTTGTGACAGTGCACAATCATGGTGACTTTATAGTGCTGCCCCACTTTGAGACCTGGTCGCCAGCACAATGACCCGATATCCCACTCAGTCACATTATCCTGACACTGAGCCAACCAGTCCTTGCCCTATCCTAATAATGCTGAGCACCTGGCTAAGAAATGACAAGAATCAATTTTTATAAGTCATTGCTTTGACTCGACCGGGAACCAAACTCCCAATCTCTCGCAAGCAAAGCTTGCGCTCTACCGATTTGGCCATCGCGGTAGATACATGTATGTGTATCACTTCAATCCTGGGTAGGCCTACACAATGTGTTACAGGTCAACAATCAAATTGTATTCTACTTACATTGGTTGTGTTTATTAGAATCTCTTTCAACTGAGAATTCACTTTTTACAGCAAATAACTTTGTTAAATTGAATTTGAATAGCCATTAAACTCTCAACAGCAAAATGTGTTGTGTCCATAAAAATTCCAAAGAGTCCATACAATTACAAAACACAATTTTTGTTTGCTTTTTCAATCAAAATTGACGGTGATCTGTACTAAACAGTGGATTTTTGGTTTAAATTAATCAAAACATTCTATGTGTTTATGAAACTGATATTAAAAAAAGAGAAATATGGGGAAAGGACACCATTTTGACCAGAAGATTTGTAAGAAAATGAACGCAATTTCCCCCATTCATTCGGATCTACTTTGCTTATTACAAGGCCTTGTTTTCATTCTAAGATACACATTTTTGTTTGGTCCATTAGTTGTTTAAGCAGGGGAAATTTCAGTCATAGACGACTGGTCTTCCTCATTCCACTGCTGGTCGATAGAAAGCCCGAGCCTACACTTTTACCGACCCAATGGATTTTTAACCTCCCACACCACATAGACATGGTATGAGAGCAACCGGCCTTTGATGACGCTGTAAGTTATACACAGCGGTGGAAATCCAAATTGGCAGAGCTGGGGCCACGGGGAATCAAACCGCCGACCCTCAGATTAGGAGTCTGACCTAGAAAGAAGTCAGACACTCTAACCACTCCACCACAGAGAACGCCACATAAGAATCAAACCATCAAACAATTAATTGTGTTACATTCCTATTGTTATGTTCATTGCTCCATAATCAGTTCACCATAAGAAAAGTGGATTTATTGAGAATTAAAATTACCTTGAGGCATAAATATGTTATTTTAATGACATTTTTGGATTGGCGTTTGCGTGGTTTTGCACCTGAACTCTTCACATACACACACAAACATATATATATATATATATATATATATATATATATAGAATGTATAATTTAGTATGCGTATATAAAAGGGGCGGACCTCTAACCTAATAATTGTGATCATTATTATTTAGTATTACTTCTCGATTATTATGTCCAATCGTTGACTTGCCCGTATTTGCCCCGATGTTGCCTACACCAGCGCCACCACCATTCAGGCTGGCTTGTGCACGTGCCGGGCAGTCATTCTCAGCCCCAGTTTCAAACTATTACTGGTAAGCCTGTATTATGCTTAACCATGATGCAAATAAAGCGTCCTACCCATCACCTCCTTGTCTCTCTCCTTTTCTCGTAGCCCAACTTTATATATATATATATATATATATATTATTATATATTTGATATATTATATATATATATATATATATATGTTATGTATAACGCATTATGCGAGTATAAAGGTGCGGAAGGGAATTAACTCCTTGTTATTATTATTATTATGTGCTAATTATTGTTAATATTACGCGATATACTGTACTGCCTCCTCCATCTCGCGACTGGTGGCGTCACCCCCGGTGGTGCCCGGTACCTGCCTACCCTGAATACGTCACTCGCGTCGGGGAATATTTGTGTGTATATACACATGCTAAATTAATTATTTCATTAAATGCTAATGCAACATGCGATGTGCGACCTGCAATGTGGGTCATGCACATCAAAACAATGGTCGGCCTTTCGGAGGATGATTCCATAAGTCTGACAATGTGTCTTTTTGCACACGTAATCATGTGTGCAAAATTTAATCGTGTCGCTTAGCGATCTGGCACATTTTCACAAACAAATTCACGAGGGGCATTCTGGGAGATGACGCTAAATTTCACATCGCATATTGCATATCACATGTTGCACGTCACATATCGTGCCATGCGCTAATGGAATCCTAGCCTGCTGTCAGTCAGTGGCTCTTGTTTATCTAGGTTTGGACAGTCGTAGCAGTCGCTAAAGGTTGATTGGTTGTTGGAGTTTTATGTTCTGGCAACATCTAAAGTCATATCAGGATGGGTAACAACTTGTGACAATGCCCACTCATGGTGACTATATAGTGCTGCCCCACTTGGAAATCAGGCCACTAGCGCCAGGACCCGATATCCCACTCAGTCACATTATCCTGACACTGAGCCACTAACCAGTCCTTGTCCTATCTGAATAATGCAGAGCGTCTGGCTAGCAAGCGACACATATAAATTTGTATGTCATTGGTTTGACTCGACCAGGGTTTGAAGCCGTGGATTTGAATCCCAGGATCTACCAAAACGGGAGACGGATGGTCAACTCATTTGGCCATCCCGTCGGGTCGTCGCTAAATGTGTTGGCGGCCATAGCTGGGCCTGCACCAACAGTGTCCAAAAGTGGACCCAGCCTTCACAATGTGGCCTTTTATTCTAAATTCACTTCTTTTTTCTTTCTTGAAGATTTATACTGCCTATCATGGATAACTCTGAATAGACTAGTTTTCACCATTAGACAGCTTGTCGATAGAAAGCCCAAGCCTAGACTTTTACCGACCCAAGGGATTTTTAACCTCCCACACAAAATAGACATGGTATGAGAGCAACCAGCCTTTGATGAAGCTGTAAGTTATACCCAGCAGTGGGAATCCAAATTGGCAGAGGTGGGGGCATGGGGAATTGAACCACCAACCTTCAGATTAGGAGTCCGACCTAGAAAATAGTCAGACACTCTAACCACTCTGCCACGGAGAAAACCACAAATGGTCCATTCATGGAAGTGGTCCGCTTAGGGAGGTTTTTTTATCGTTGCAATGGTATTGTATGGGCGATCAGTTGGGACCCAAATAAAGCGATCGATATAGGGGAGTGGTCGATCTGTGGAGGGGGACGGTTAGAGCGGTTTTACTGTAGTTCCTGATTAGCAAACCTAGGAGTGTTATTTTCCTAGATTCAATCGTGGATTGGGCTGCAGTGAAATTAGCCTAACAATATTAACATCTATTCTACATTAGGACTGCATAGTCCAATGAAAGCTAAAGCCCTGGTCACATAGCCATCAGTGGACGCAGGTGAACGTAGTGGAGGCTAACGTAGTTGAAAGTAGTTGAATGTTGTTGAACGTTCCGGCATCCATACTTGTCCTTGATGTTAACTTGGTAATAACATGGGTGAGCGGTGATCTCCGATAAAATTGTTGGACATGTTCAAAAGAGCGGTATGTTAGAGGCTGAATTTCAAACGTAGTATAACTTAGTAGGATGTTGTAGAACGTAGTAGAACGTACCTCTTAATGTACTCTGGCATACTCTAGCGTACTTTGACCCGCACAAAACCATGGCCATTCCACGTCGCACATGCCATGGTCACATAACCGCTAGTGGATGTAGTTGAAAGTAGTGCAGGCTAATATAGTTGAAAGTAATTGAAAGTAGTTGAGCGTAGTTGAAGATAGTTGAACCTAGTTGAACGTACTGGCATCTGTACCATAACATATTTATCTGTATCATTCAGTGGCAAAAGGTGCCATACCTTAACGTATTTCAACATAATTTAACAAAGTTACACCATGTTTGACCCAGGTTAGCCTCTACTACGTTCACCTAGGTTCAACTACGGCCACTAACGGTAATGTGACCAGGGCTATACATTCTATGACAGCAAACTACTCACCTAGATTTGATTCTATATAATTATCCAACTTAGATACTGGTGCACTTACTAAGCAATATGAGGGAATGATAAGTTAATTTAATCAAACCTTTTACTCCTGAAGCCTATGGTGTCCAGATCTTAACATGCAAGACTACATTAATTTGGCATGACTGCCCATCAAATATCTCCGAAGTTAGACATTTTACATAAACGTTACTTCAAGCCAAAGTAAGGTAGATTATAATAATCAACCTAATATATTTATCTCAGAAAATGACAGAAACTCAAAACAATCGGACTATGTAGGGTTAATATCCACATTGTCAGAAGAAAAGGTACAAGGACTGCCTTAAATGCAACCTGAAGAAATGCAATCTCAACACTACAACCTGCGAAATAGTGGCCAATGACAGGAGATCATGGCATGCTTCTATTCGTAAAGGCACAACACAGTTTGGAACTGATTGTATATCTCGTGCTAAACAGAAGCATCAGCAGAGAAAAGATTGTCTCCTTCATCTACCAGACTCTCTGACAACAGCTACACACACATGTCCAACATCCCACCGCACATTCCAAGCACAAATTGCACTCATCAGTCATCGACGAGTTCACAATAAATGGTGAGTTGCTGGCATCGTCGTCACCGATGGACAACCAAGAGATTGTTGGAAAATCAATCCTGATTGTCCTCCACCAACACAATACAATCCCGGGGGAGTTAGTTCACAAAGCATGGGTTGGTTGTGCGTAGGATGGGGTGGGGATCGAGGGTGGGGTGGGGGTAGGGGATCGAGGGTTGGGTGGGGGGATAGAGGGTGGGGTCGGGGAGGGGTGAGGGTGGAGGATGGATGGGTGGGGGTGGGGGGTGGAGGGAGGGGGAATGGAGAGGGCGGGGTGAGGGTGGTTGATGGAGGGTGGGGGTGGAGGAGGGGGTGGGTGGGGGGGCATGCGCATAGCAGGGACACTATTTACTGAGTCGACTTCTATGGCGCCCGCTAAAATATTGATGCCTCCAGCACGCCGCGAGTCGCCCCCGCCGTGTTTGTGGTAATTATAATAGGGGCTGGGGGTTGGAGGCGGGAGGTGCGGAGAGGTGGGGGGGAGGGGGCGACTGGTTGCGTCAGAGGTGTCCAAAGTCGCGGATATTGTCGATTAGTTCAGCAGACGACTTTTCCCGCGTTTGTTTCGCGCGCTTTGCAAATAGGCAGAACTCGGTGCAGATGCTTACATAACGCGGCCTTCAGACGTAATGACGCCCTCCCCCTCTCCCTCCCTCTCTCCCCCTCTCCCCTTCCATACCCCACTCTCCGCTCTCCCTTCCTTCTCTTTCCAAAACCCCTCCCACTCCCCCACACCATCCCTCCTCCCACCTTCTCTCCCCCTCCCACCTCCCCTCCCCTCCCTCCCTTTCTCCCCTTCCCACTGCCCTCCTCCCACACCCTCCCTCCTCCCCCTCCCACTCCGCCCCCACTCCCACATCCCTCCCTCCCCCACCCTCCCCTCCCCTCTCCCCTTCCCCGCGTCCCCCCACTCCTCCCCATCTCCCTCAGTCCCCCACTGCCCCCCCTCCTCCCCTCCCCTCCCCCTCTCCAACTCCCTCCCCTATCCCCCTCCCTGTCCCCTCCCTACTGCCCTCCCCATTCCCTCCTTCCCCACTCCCCCTTCCCCTTCTCCCATTCCCCCTCCCTCCCCACCCCCACCTCCTCATCATAACCCGCCGCCCGCCCCCTCCCTCCCACCCCACATCCCCCCTCCCGACCCTCAACCACTCCCCCCCCCCTCCCCTCTCACCCTTCTCCTCTCACCATTCCCCCACCCCCTCACCCTCCCCCACTCCCTCTCCATTCCCCATCCATCCTTCCCGCCTTCTTCCTCCCCTCTCCCCTTCCCCCTCCCTCCCCTCTCCTACCCCTTGTCCTCCCCCCTCTGCCTCTACCACCTCTCTACCCTCTCCCCTCCCCTCTCCCCATCCCCCTCCCCACTCCCCGCCCTCCCACACAACACTGCTCGGTCCCCCCTCCCCAGATCCAGCCTGGTTGGATCAGTGCATCGGGGGCGGGGATGGGGGGGGGGGGATATTGCTTGCTGCTTATTAAGGCTCAAGCAAACAGTGTATGGCAATCAGTTGCGGCATCCCCAAACAAAACAATACCACATTGCGCGAGGAAAGTTATAAATTAAATATTTGGCTTTGGTTTAATGCCTTATATGGGTGTGGGATGAGGGCATACTGAAAGCGTGTGAATGTGTGTAATGAGGTGGGGTTGGTTGTTGGAGTTTTACGTCCTGGCAACATCTAAGGTCATATCAGGACGGGACGCAAGACCAGACTGGGAAATGCTGCTGAATTGCAGACATTTAAGTCAGGAATAGTCTGGAACACAACACCTTTGCCCGCAGATGGCGTCGGTCACGGTTTACATAGCATGCAGGTCATGGCCGGGTTTTATTTATCAGAAATCTAGATTTCTGCGCTTGCTTAAAGCCGCATAGTCCGATGAAGCATCAAATTTTGAAAACCAAAACAATTATTTAGATTTTATTATACATATCTAACTTAGATAATGGTGAACTTATTAAGCATGTGTTGCCACATATAGAAGGGATACTGAGCCAATTTAATTGAACCTCTTACTTCAGAAGCCTATGGTGTGAACATTAGGCGTGCCTGCCAAAATTAAATTGATATGTTTCCACTTCAAATATCTCAAAAGTTAGCCATTTAAAATCAAAGTTACTTAAAACTAAAGTAAGGTAGATTATAACAAACATCTCATAAAAATGAGGTGTCTCACTTGCTGTCCGGACCCTACTTCGTCCACGCCTCTTCTCTTGGCTCTCCACCACAACGCGCCCCTCTTTGATTATGTCTGAAAAGAGTTCCAGGAGGGGGAGCCGGCCGGCATTTCACTTTCTACCTCTTACTCCATCTGTGTCTCTGTCTCGCCGACTGCTAATCACAGAGCAAGGAGAGACGGCCCTTTGACTCAACTCTCCTCGTTCCTCATGAATGAATTGGGTGTCAATCCCCGCTTTTCTTTTTCTATGGGAATTTGTTTCCCTTGACCACAAATATATGATTGTGAGCTTTCTAATTTAATGAGTGTCTATTGGCACATAATTTATTGTCTGCTTTTACATGTAAAAGCGATGGTTTGAACAAAAAACAAACATTTCTCACCGTGAATATGGCCTATACTGCCGATACGGCGTAAAACAACCACCAATCAATCAAACTTCCTCATTCCTCTATACTACCTTCTTTTTTTTCTCCCTGGCTTCCTCCTCCCCCTGATCAAGGGAGTTGCTTGCTTGGGTGGGCCCCTTTTCCTTTTTCGCTGTTTCGCTTTGTTCTTGCTGCAGAAACCACCTTTTCCCGTCCCTTCCGACTCAACCATCGGCTAATGAACACGAGTGTATTGCTACCGCCAGGCCGGAGTGATCCATTTCCACCCCAACGACTCTTCAGTAATTGCTGTAAAGAAATCCCCGCTTCTACAACCGTCCCACCTGAACTTAAATTTTCAATCCAAAGATTGGACCGATTTATCGGTGCCTTTCTATATTGCTGCAGTTCTGCAGCTGGTAACCGTTGTAAAGGTACAAACCACCCAAGAGCGCAGTGGCGTATCACCTGGGGGTGTCAGTGCATCTCATCTCACCGTAATCGTCCATCTGGCGAGTGTGTCTCTTGACAAGAATCGGTGAGACTTACAACATTTACAAAGTTACAACTAAAACATTGTTTATCTTCATAACTTAATTGAGGATAAAAATGAGGTTACGTAAAGGTCTCCCTCGACCATGAGTAGCCAGAGGATTAGTACCGAGGTAAAATAGTATAGTTATACGAATCTTACCTGGGTACAGATGATGGATAACTCTTGTTTTCCCGAGGTACAAGCCTTGTATAGTCGTGGGCTAGGGCCCGCCCACAACACCCTGCCACAACTATTACGTTTGCTTGTGCCAAAACGAAAACACTAGGAGCTCCATACATTTAAGCTCATTTTTATCCTGAATAATTAGGTGAAGATTGCTGGACCCGGATGTGACATTGAAATATTGTCGATATAGCCTCGAAACTATGCCCATGACAAACGAACGATTCTGCACCAAATAGGTGAATTTGAAATATGATTTTGATATTGCACCAGAACATTGCTAACGGTCTCTAGTTGGTGATTTTGAAGAAAATTAGTGACATTGAAATATTGTCGATATATTGCCGATTACGGTGCTCAAGGTGGCAGGCGTCAACACAGGACGCTACGCTTCCCACTCTACGAGAGGAGCTATGGTCTCAAAACTGAGACAGTTAGGGATCTCAGTGAAGAGAATCCTAGCACATGCCGGCTGGAAGACGGCAAGGTCATTTGCTAAACATTACAACAAACGCCTCGAGAAGACGAGTGGGATAGCAACCCGCTTACTCAACAACTAACATCTCTGGAATTGTAAGTCTGATACTTACAATTACAAATATCTAGGTAGTAATACAGGTTGTCCATCACAAATCCGGCATCATTGGGTCCTGTGGGGTTCCGGATAATTGATTTTGCCGGATAACTAATTGTTACATTAGAATGCGCTTAAAGCTGCATAGTCCGATGAAAACATAACATTCTCAAAACCAAAGCAATTATCTAGATTTTATTGTACATATCTAATACCCCTGTCACACTACGACGTAATGAGCCAACGTGAGCCTAACGTGATCATTTTTCGTCATTACGTTGCCGTACGTTGGGTTACGTTATGATGACGTCATAATGACGTTAGAGTGACGTCGAGCTACGTCATGTTACGTCGTGTTACGTCGGCGCGCGTCGAGGTTTTGAACCTGTTCAAAACTTTCGACGTATCTCGACGTGACGCCGTCACGTCGGGATGACATGACAATGACGTTAGGTAGACGTTCCGCGATCGTTATAGCAGCGTAAATGACGTTAGAGTCACGTTATGTCACGTCAGACTGACGGCCCGGGTGGGAGCAACGTGTGGGCCGCGTTTTGCACGTTACGGTCACGTCACGGTCACGTTACGGTCACGTTACGGTCACGCCACGGTCACGTTACTGTCACGGTTACGGTCACGTTACGGTCACATTACGGTCACGTTACGGTCACGTTACGGTCACGTTACGGTCACGTTACGGTCACGTTACGGTCACGTTATGGTCACGTTACGGTCACATTACGGTCACGTTATGGTCACGTTACGGTCACGTTACGGTCACGTGAACTACGCGGCATTCACGTCCACAATTTGCATATTACGCCGATAACTTCGACGTGATATCATTATTTTCACGTTGTGGTTACGCTGACATAGTCACGTCGTAGTGTGACAGGGCCTTAACTTAGATGCTGGTGCACTTATTAAACATTTGTCGTCAAATATAAGGGGATACTGAGTCAATTAATAGAACCTGTTACTGCAGAAACCTATGGTGATAGAGTTTTGGCAAGCTTGCCAAAATTAATTTACCATGTTTCCATTTCAAATATCTCAAAAGTTAGCGATTTAAAATGAAAGTTACTTCAAACTAGAGTATGGTAGATTAAAGCGATCAACCTAATGTTTATCTCAGAAAATGAGAGAGACTCAAAACCATCGGACGATGGAAATTTAACCCAACAGCGAACCACTTCAACCTAATTCTACATCTTTTTGACATTTTTTGGTTTGTTCCTTCACCAGACCCCCAGACAGGACAAGCCCTTCACTTTGGTGTAACATAAACCTCTTCATCAGAACCTTATCTAGTTCTGGATCTTTTCCTTCATTCATTGTTTTCCTTATAAAGTTGTACTACATCTGTTTCTTTAAATCACTGTCAGCAAAGAAGGAGAGCAAATTTTCTCTGTTTCTTTATGTCACTGTTTCTTTATGTCATAAACTCTAGAAGAAATTGGTGCCAGATTACTGATTGAACCTGATAACTGATTGCCGTGTAAGTGATGGTCAACCAGTAGTCCACATACATTTACTGTACATAGTTCAGTTCAACAGCACATGAGACACAATATGAACACAATCCTGGTCATGGCACCAATATAGTGGGAAGTCGGAGTCAACGGAAAGTAGAAAGGAAATAAAAAAACTATGACCACGCCTACAGCGAGACTAGAACACACTTTAATCATTCTGAGGGATAGTGCACTAACCATTAGGCTGTTAAGATAGACGCAATGACTCTTCCATGGCGATAATTGAGCCAACGCAATGACCTGGTTATGTATTTATTAATACCACCAACAAAGCAAGAGCTGAATTTGATGGTAGGTTTGTTTCTCATCAGAATGACCACGAGGGAGTAAAACCAAATCGTGTGTTTGGTCACCAGCATAGTTTGGTGAAAACATTTGAAAAAAAAATCTAAATACTTCTGTAGAACTGATCCTACATTTCCAAAGTAGATACAGCTGCAGTCATTTAAATAAAATCATTTTGTTTGGGGTAAATATGTTTATTCTGGCGAATAAGTCTTTTGTCAGTGCCAAAGCACTGGTCTTCCAGCCATTTTTCAATTCAGGGTTATTTACACAACAGGTTTATGGAATAAGGTATACAATAACTGTTGAATACAAAATGTGCAGCATATAACGCAATGAAATTCTGTAACCCAAAATTTCAATAGCAATATGGTAACAGTAGTGGCATATAACTAGATCGATATTAGTCAGATCAATGTGAGTATTTACATAGTATTTAGAATGTAAGCAGAAAGTTTAAATTTCTACATTAAGGAGATTCCATTGGGCTACATTAGAAGGAATGGAAAGTCAATTTAATTGCACTGTTGAAGCCGAGCCTGTTCAGAATTTGTACGTGCACAACAACTTTAACCCTCTAGTAACCAGTGTATCACATACAATACAAACATTTCCTGATCACCATAGCCAAACTAGCTGTCATGAATTTACCCTTTTATAACCATAATATGATAGTAGTACAATTAGATCATAGATGGTTCTGTGGTTAGAAAAAGGTCAATTAATAACAGACGGTTTGGCTATGGTGATCAGGAAATGTTTGTATCGTATGTGATACCATTCGGGTCAAAGGCAAGATCTACCGTGCAATCGTGCTTTCCACCCTACTATACGGAGCCGAGGCCTGGACAGTGTACAGACGACAGGTGAAAAAGCTGCATGCCTTCATGATGCGACATCTGAGTTCAATCATGAGGCTAACCTGGAAGGACAAAGTGACAAATAAGGAAATACTCAAACGGACGGTGCGGCCCTCTATGGAAGATCTTCTGATCAAAAAGAATCTCCGGTGGACTGGACACCTCATGAGGATGTCATCAGACAGGCTACCAAAGCAGATCTTCTATTCTCAACTCTCTTCTGGTTAGAGAAAGAGAGGGCACCCTCGTCTCCAGTTCAAGGATACCATCAAGAGAAACCTGAAGCTGAGAGACATTAAGACCCACTCATGGACGCAACTCTCACAGCAGAGAGCTAAATGGAGAGCGGCAGTCAAGTAATGAAAGCAGTCTTTGTCGCATCGCGACTGACAGCATGATGATGATGTTGGTTACTAGAGGGTTAATTTTGCTTGGTTTTCCTTCACATATATAAAAATGTACCCTTGTTACAACAATCAAAATAGGTAAAATGCCAATCTAGGTTATGGCTGGAACTTCCGGTGGTGACATCATAGTGACCTTGCTGCATGTTTGTGATTAAAGAAAACTCACCTCAACATTATTCAACTTAAAGCTGCATAGTCTGATGAAAATATCAAATTTTCAAAACCAAAACAATTATCTAAATTTGATTCTACATATCTAACTTCGATACTGGTGCACTTATTAAACATCTGTTGCCACATAGAAGGGAATACTGAGGCAATGTAATAGAACCTGTTACTGCAGAAGCCTATGGGGTCAGAGTTTTGACAAGCTTGCCAAAATTAATTTTGTATGGTTCCACTTAAAATATCTCAAAAGTTAGCCACTTAAAATAAAAGTTACTTCAAGTTAAAGTAAGGTACATAATAACGATCAACCTAATGTATTTATCTCAGAAAATTTCAGAAACTCAAAACCATCGGACTATGCAACTTTAGATACCGATTCACATATTAAATATTTATTACTACAGAGAATTTACTAGAACTATTACTGAAGAAGTCAATTGTGTCTGAATTTTGTCAAGCATGACAACATTAATTTGCCATGTTTCCACTTCAAATATTTGCTAAATTAACCGTTTATTAATAATTATTTTTGTTAAAACGTGACTTCAAACTGAAGTAAGGTCGATTATAACAGTAAACGTGGTGTGTTTATCTAAAGAGACATACATTCAAAACCACTAGACTCTGCAACTTTAGATTAGATACTCAACATAATGGTTGTACGTAGGCCTACAAGACAATCAATTAGCAAGCACAACCAACCACTGATGCTTGATTAACAATAGTATTTTTGTAAACACCTACCTCATTTCAGCAAGACTTCTTAAAGTTGTGTAATTTGATGAAATCATAAGGTTTTCTAAGTTCAAGACAGTTAAGTAAATGTGACCTTTCATTAAGGCCTGGTCACATACACGTTAGTGGACGTAGTTGAATGTAGTGGAGGCTAACATAGTTGAACGTAGTTGGACGTGGTTGAACATACCCACATCTATACTTCTTTGTCATGCTAACTTGGTAATAACGTGGGTGAGCCGTGAGTTCCGATTTAATGTTTGGACATGTTCATAAGAGCGCTATGTTGGAGGCTAACGTACTGTGGTGAAGTCTCCATACTCGTAATGTACTCTAGCGTTCTCTAGCATACTCTAGCATACTTTAGCATACTTGGACGTAGTTGAACGTAGTTGATTGTAGTGGAGGCTAACGCACATTGAACATAGTTGAACATAGTTGAACGTAGTTGAAAGTAGTTTAACGTAGTTTAACGTAGTTTAACGTACAGGCATCTGTGCCATAAAATATTTATCCGCACCAAAACCTGCCATACCTTAACGTTTTTCACCATAGTTTAACATACTTACACCACGTTTGACCCACATTAATCTATCCTACGTCCAACTACGTTAAACTACGTTCACTAACATGTATGTGACCAGGGCTACTGAAATGCAGGCAATCAAATATCAAATATCAGCAGCTACTGTGTGATAAGATAACACCAACACTACAGCTGGCCAGCATTGAAAATAAGCCTGAATACCCAGGCGTATATGCTATGGACAGTATAAATACAGCCTCAATGAAAATAAATAACAAAAAATAAATTATGGTGAACCTATTAAGTATTACTGCAGTTTTGTTCTCCTGTGTAAGCAGTAACAGGTTATATGGCATTGACTTAAGCCGTGTTCACACGGGCGGTGTAAATCGATTCGTAGAAATCGACTTGTATAGTTCGGGTTACATTTCGTGTGTGAACGCGCGGCTGAGGCGGTTTAGGGCTGATTCGATTCCTGTGATCTGGATACTGTAAAGCACTTGTCGAGGTAGTGTACGTGAGTAGATTTCTGTGAATCGATTTATTTTGCCTGTGTGAACGCAACCGACTTATGCAAGGCGGATTAAGGACGTCACACTATATAATATAATTTGGTCTATGAAACCGCTAGCTGTGCACAGATATTTTGTTCATCATTTATTTTTAGGGTTTCACTGCCCAGCAGAAGTTTTGACCGTTCCAAACCAATACGATTCAGTCCATACATATCTAGGTCGAACCCACACTCTCTTGTGCCGACGTCGACGAACCCAAACTGGCGCTGGTTAGTCTGGACTTGCTCATGCGCAGATATCCACTTCCGCCTTAAACCGACTCAAAGCACTGCCCGTGTGAACGCGAAACACTTTCAAACTAAATCAATTCATATGATTCGCCTTGTCTAAATCGCTTTACATTTTGCCCGTGTGAACACGGCTTTAGACTCTCCTTCTATGCAGCAACACATGCTTAATTAATAAGTGCACCAGTTTCTATATTAATGTAGAATCAAATCTTGATGAGTATTTTGGATTCGAAAATTTGCTGTTTCATCGGACTGGGTGACTTTAATTAAAGCGGAATAGTCCGATGGTTTTGACTTTCTGTCATTTAAATATATTAGCTTGATCAACATTATTTGATGGTTTTGACTTTCTGTCATTTAAATATATTAGCTTGATCGTTGGTATCAACATTACTTTTGTTTGAACTAATTTATATTTTAAATGGATAACCTTTGAGATATTAGAAGTGCAACCATGCACAATTAATGTTGGCAGCCATGCGAAAACTCTGAAGACCAGGATTCTGCAGTAACAGGTTCTATTCAATTGCCTCATTATTATTCCCTTCCGTGTGACAACAAATGTTTAATGAGTCCACCAGTATCTAAGTTGCATATGCATAATCAAATCTAGATAATTGTTTTGGTTTCGAAAATTTGATGTTTTCATCGACTATGTGACTTTAATTAAGCATGTAATATATTGTATGTTTAGGTTGACAGTTATGTTGGAAGAAATGGTACCTACCTATACACCATGAGTGTAAACTCAAAATCTGGGTGAGTTAAACTCTAAATATATGGACCCCTTTCAATGTTTATAAGCATTGTGTATCCACGCGCAGCTTGGCTGCAGAACGAATACACACTGCCCTTGAGTTTGCCGATACGCGCAGTGCAAAACTTTAGTTTTATTCAAATTTAATAGAAATCCAGAACCCAAACCTTATGAATTTAATATAATCTGTTTATTAAGCACGTTATCTGTTTGTGTGCCAAGTGGTTTGTTTCTATGTGGTGTAGTTTTAGAGATATTTAACTTTTTCTGTATGAAGATTGCTCACGGCCATTGACAATGCATTGAGTTTGCCGGTACGCGCAGTGCAAAACGTCAGTTTTATTCAAAATTAATAAAAAAATTCAGAACCCTAATCGTATAAATTTAATATAATCTATTTCTTAAATATGTTTTCTATATGTGTTTCAAGTGGTTTGTTTCTAGGTGGTGTGGTTCTAGAGATATTACACTTGTTCTCTATGAAGATTTCGCATAGCCATTGAGTTTGCAGTGTGACAGTGTGTCATCCTGCATCCAAGCAGCGTGTGCACTGACCTAAAGATCTATGCTGACGTCATATGAAATAGGTCTGTAGGAGACTAAGGTCAAGTTCCCATCACTTCTCTTCTGAACAATGACTTAAAAATTGATACTTGTCGCTACCTAGCCTGGTGCTCGGCATCAATAGGGCAGGGCAAGGACTGGTCAGCACAGTATCTTGATAATGTGACGGTGTGGGATATCGGGTCATGGTGCGGGCCGCCAGGTCTACCAGTGGGGCAGCAGGATAAAAGTTCCCGTGAGTGTGCACTGTCACAAGTCGGTACCCGTCCTGATATGACCTTAGATGTTCCCAGGACGTAAAACTCAAACAACCAACTATCTGCACAAAGTGGCATATCCATTCTCAGTCCCTGGTTCAGAAACACAAAATAACCAACATTGCACGCGTACCCAGAACACTTTGCAAGCTTCTAATATTACCTTCATAATTTAATTATATTAGTTTATTTGTTGGGGTTTTACATCCTGGAAACACCCAAGGTAATATCAGGACGGGTTCTGACTTGTGACAATGCACACTCATGACGACTTTATAACGCTGCCCCACTGGGACAGCAGGCCACAAACACTATGACTCAACTTCCCACTCAGTCACATTATCCTTATACTCAGCTAACCAGTCCTTGCACTATCCTAGTAACGCCAGACGCCAGGCTAGGTAGGGACAAATACCAATGTTGTAAGTCATCGGTTTGATTCAGTCGGGATTCAAACTTGTGACCTTCTGCATGGGAAGTCTGCACATTTCTCCCACCGCGTCCGGTCGCATTTAATGAAAATTAGCTAGGTGATAATGGAGATTATCATCGAAATGCGACATTTGGCGCCTTTTATTTTCGGGGCCTGTGTGTGTGTTTTTTTTTAGAGGTTTCCATAATTTTGCTTTCAATTGTACATAGTAGGCTAAGTTATCATATACACGTTAGGAATTTTTTTTTTGAAAAATCAAAAAAACTAATATAGAAACTACTAACAACCAAAACCGCAAAGGTTGGCCCGAGAAAGATCAGGTAAACACTCCTGAGTGTGGGACCAGACCAAACCAGTATCACAGCTGTCCAGCGTTGAAAACAAGCACCCTCACAGGAGCTTATAGGTTATGGGCAGAATAAAAAACTTGTCATAAAAAAAATAATAATAAAATAAAAATTGTTGCCGATTGTCTGCCTCCGTGATGACAACTAGCAGGGCTGTCACCAGCATTCCTCGTCCCCTGGCTTTATGGCCGGCGGCCCGGCGGCCCGGCGACCCGGCGCCCCGGTGGCCCGGTGGCCCGGCGCCCCGGCGGCCCGGTGGGCCGGGCTAGTTCCAGGGAGGGCCGGCAGCGAGAGGGGACACTCCCCGATGCCGCCCGGTCTCACCTCGGCCGCCGGCCCCGTCTCTTGACAATTATGGCAAATTATTGTTAACATTACCCACGCCATTACAATAATATATAAAACAAATTACACAATGTACTTTAAGCGAACATACCGACACCTGGAAACCAAGTAATGCGCAACTTTGAAGTTGCAAACTCCGATAAAAGCATATAATTCTTTAAAGTAAATAATACCTATTTAGATTTGAACAGGCAAACCCCAAGATAGATGGCTGACGGCGTGCACTCTCATGGAGAGTGGGGTGTGAAAGTGACACAGTCGTCCTCACACAGGCGACTAAAGTTGGATAGCCCGATGGTTTTGAATTTCTGTATTTTTTCTGAGATGAATATATTAGATCGATCGCTAGTATCTACTTTACATTAGTTCAAAGTTACTTATATTTTAAATGGTAAACTTTTGAGATATTTTGAGTGCAAACATGGAAAATTAGTTTTGGCAAGCTTGCCAAAACTCTGACACCATAGACTTCTGCAGTAACAGGTTCTGTTAAATTGACTCAGTATTGCCTTCTACGCAGAAACAAATCCTTAATAAGTGCATCAGTATCTAAGTTAGATATGCAAAATCAAATCTAGATAGTTGGTTTGGTTTTGAAAATTTTATATTTCATCGTACTATGCAGCTTTACGTATGTGTTGCAATATAAAAGGGCATACTAAAATTACCAAGTAAAATTAATTGAACCCGTGTCTGTTGAAGGCTATTCGATCAGACTTTCGGCAAGCACACACAAATTTATTTAGCATGTTTACACTTCATATATCTCTAAAGTTAACAATTTTTAATCACAGTTACTTCACACTCATGCAAGATAAATTCTAACGATCAACCTGATATATTGTTCTCAGAAAATGATAGAAACTCAAAACCATCGGACGGTGCAACTTTAAGACGGGTTATTTTATCCATGGAAAAGCTACATAGTCAGAGGAAAATATAAACCTTTCAAAACTAAAGCGCTAATTGAGATTTGATCCTACATATCCAGGTGGGATGGCCGAATGAGTTAGAGCGTCCGTCTCCCATGCCGTCTCAAACACTGGTCGAGTCAAACCAATGACTTAGAGATTTATACTTGTCGCTTCCTAGCCAGGCACTCGGCATTATTAGGACAGGGCAAGGAGCAGTGGAATGACGAAGACCAATCGTCTGCGATTGAAATTTCCACTGCTTAAAGTTAAACAACTAATGTACACAAAAAAAGAAGATAAATTTCAATTTGATACCGCTATATTCATCAACCATGTATTTCTAGATAAAAGGAGTAGTAAGTCAATTTGTTTTTAAATCCTCTGCTGAAGCCAATGATTTCCAGCATGCTGACACGCATGCTAAAATTAATTTGGCATGTTTTTACTTCAAATATCTCCAAATATCTTTAAAACCAAGTTACTTCAAATTGACATGAAGTAGCTTATAATCGTCAACCAAGGTGTTCTCTGTGGTGGAGTGGTTAGAGTGTCTGACTTTTTTCTAGGTCAGACTCCTAATCTGAAGGTCAGGGGTTCGATTCCTGTTGCCAATTTGGATTTCCACCACTGTGTATAACTTACAGTGTCATCAAAGGCCAGTTGCTCTCATACCATGTATATGTGGTGTGGGAGGTTAAAAATCCCTTGGGTTGGTAAAAGTGTAGGCTCGGGCTTTCTGTCGACAAAATGTCTAATGGTGAAAACATGTCTATCCAGACTTAACCATGATAGGCAGCATACATCTTCAAGAAAAAAAGTGGGATGTTTACTTAAAAAATATGGTAGAAATTGATATATGTCTATACCATACATGTAGTGCAGAAATGCCATGTGGTAACAAAAGTATGCCATACATCCGTAAAGGTCAACAATCCCCCATTTGAAATTTTAGGGCTAGTTTTGTTTCGGAATTGAGAATTTGTCGGAATTGCGAATTTGTTGGATTTCAGAATAAAGACAGAAATAAAACATGAAAGTTGTATACTCCGATGGTTTTAGAGTTTCTGCCATTTTCTGAGATAAATACATTAGATCGATCGTTTTAATCCACGTTACTTCAGTCTGAAGTAACTTTTATTTTAAATCGCTAAATTTGGGAGATATTTGGAGTGAAAACATGACAAATAAATGTTGGCAATCACGCTAAAGCTCTGACAGCATCGGCTTCAGCAGTGAACAGTGAATTAAATTAGTTTACTACTTCTTAGCAGACCAGATGCTTAAAATAAGCACCCAAGTATTTAAGTTGGCTATATATGATCACATCTAGGTCAGTGTGTTGGTTTAGAAAATATGATGCCTTTGTTGGATTATTCAGCTGCAATAAAGTAGTGAAAACTGATGATTACTCAAGCTAAGTGCGATAAATAAAGATTTCAAAAAGAAAAATACTAGTACAGTTTAATTATAGGCTGTGCGAAATACAATTTCGGTTTTCAGAGAGTGTTGGGATTTACATTTTGGATAAGGTGTGGGCCAGTTGGGTTAATCTTTGTTATATTTACATTTATACGCTTTGTATCAGCGTTTGGTGTGAAGTTGTTCAGCTAGCTGCGATGATGGCATAAACCCGGGTTGGAGATCATCACGACTATGATGTAATAAGGGTGTAATGAAGTCGTTATGGGTATGCCTTAGTGACATGGAATTGTTAAACTGCTACTACATAGCCTCATAGGGGTTGCTGCTGAGTACTATGTTAATACGGCCAATATATTAGTAATATTTTGGTTTAGAAAATGTGAGGCCTTCATCAGATTAGACATCTATAACTTGTTATGAAGTACTTGATATTTAAAAAGATAGTGTGTATGATGTAATAATAATAATAATATTTTCTAAACCAAAATACTTCTCTAGAAATATTTCTACATCTCAGACTTTTTCAGTATCTACTGGTTCATTTATTAACGGGGGACGCTAAGAAAATTTAATAGAATGCTGTCAGAATTGTTACCTGTTTGCAACAACAACAAAGTTTTCAAGTCAAATATTTCCAATGTTAACCATATATACTAAAGGTTACTTCGAACTAAAATGAAGTCGATTATCCCAATCTTACTGTCATGGGGGGTTTTGAAAATGGGAAATATTGCGCCTAGAGTGGGACTCGAACCCACATCTCTTTGCATTCTGGGCAAGTGTGCTAACCATTACACCACCTAGGCTCCCTGATATCACCATACTACCCACGCCTACCTGTCTATGTGGTTACTTGCCTGAGAGGTCAGTGCAGACTACCACATTACTAATACATTTATCCTTTAAAAAATGTCAGACACGCAAAACCATTGGACAATGGAATTTGAAAGCTGCCATGGTCCGCTGGAAGCAATTTCTCGAAAGCAAAACAGTTATTTAGATTTGAGCCTATATAGACACCTTAGATAGTGCTGCACTTATTAAGCATTTGGAGCTGCATGGCGGAATATTAAAGCATAACATTTTCAAAACCAAAACAATTATCTGGATTTTATTCTACCTATCTAACTTAGATACAGATAACCTACACTTACTGACATTTCTTTAAAGTTGCATAGTCCGATGGTTTTGAGTTTCTGACATTTTTCTGAGATAAATACATTAAATTAATCATTATAATCTACCTTACTTTAGTTTGAAGTAACCTTTAATTGAAATGGCTACCTTTTGAGATATTTGAAATTCAACCATGTGAACATAATTTTGGCAAGCACGCCAAAACTCTGATACCATAGGCTTCTCCAGCAACAGGTTCTATTAAATCGACTCAGTGTTGTTCCCTTCTATGTGGCAACAAATACCTAAGAAGTGCATCAGTATCTAAGTTAGATCTAGATAATTGTTTTGATTTTGAAAATTTGATGCTTCATCGGACTATGCAGCTTTAACCCATTACTACAGACGCCAGAAGCTTAGCTTGTGTCAGAGTTTTGGTGTGCTTGCCAAAATTAATTGTGCATGGTTCCACTTCGAATATCTCAAAAGCTAGCAATGCAAAATAAAAGGTGCTTCAATTTAAAGTAAGGTAGCCTACATAATAATTGTACACCTAATATATTTATCTAAGCAAATTACAAACTCAAAACCATCGGACTATGCAACTTTAAAGCTGCATAGTCCGATGAAATATAAAAGTTTTCAAAACCAAACCAATTATCTAGGTTTGATTTTACATATCTAACGTAAATACTGATGTATTTATTAAGCATTTGTTTCTGCATAGAAGGCAATACTGAGTCAATGTAACAGAACCTGTTACCGCAGAAGTCTATGGGGTCAGAGTTTTGGTAAGCTTGCCAAAACTAATTTTCCTTGTTTGCGCTTAAAATATCTCAAAAGTTTACCATTTAAAATAAAACTAACTTTGAACTAATGTAAAGTAGATATTAGTGATCGATCTTATATATTTATCTCAGAAAAGAATACAGAAATTCAAAACCATCAGACTATGGAACTTTATGTAAATTTAATAGAACCTGTTACCGCTGATGCCTATGGTGTTGGAATTTTGACATGCATGCACAACTTAATGTACTATGTTCTCAAATTCAACTATCTCCAATGTTGGTTATTTATAACTGAAGTTACCCCGAGCCAAATAGAATAAGGTGGATTATAGTGAGTGATCAACTTAATATACGTATCTACCTAAATGGCGGGAACTCAAAATCATCGGATTAAGAAACTTTAACATGGTTTTAAAAAGATTGTGAATAAAACATAAATTTACCTTATTAATTACCTACATATGCTGGACATGTGTATAATTATTTATTTGTGTCGACTGTATTGTATGTTGCAGATATATATATATATATATTGGACTCCCTTCAATCGCGCGATTGAAGGGAGTCCAATATATATATATATATCTGCAACATACAATACAGTCGGCACAAATAAATAATTATGCACATGTCCAGCATATGTAGGTAAATAAATAATTATATACATGAGGAGTTCAGGCGCAAAAACCCCATAAACACCGATCCAAAAATAGTGATAAACAGTGGCATCAGATATTCAAAGGGTTACTTTTTTTACAATCATAGTTTTGCGTTCATTACTGCATAACCATTTGATAACAAACAAAAAAGTGAAATAAGTTAGAATTAAAATTATCAACAGGTACAAATCTTTTATTTTAATTCAATTTTTGAATTTGCGTTTATGGGGTTTTGCGCCTGAACTCTTCAGAGTCCGAGCCAAGTAAGATCAGGCACGGACAAACAGAAATATGGCGTGAGCTTTTCCGTTTGATAAGTGAAACACAAATATTGGAAAATAGGGCTACACTTTTTTTTTAAATGTACACTTTTTGTTAATTGCCTAAATAGCAAATCTGTGTAGGCAGCTCTGTATAAGTATAACGCACAAGGACTTGTTCAAATATAAATAACGGAATCCTTCCATATTTAAGATGAGTCCAGTGGAAAAGTGAAAATTCAGGCACACAAGTAGAAATCAGACCAGACTTGTCTCATGGACAAGTACACAATTGGGCTTATTTCTATTACTATATATATATATATATATATATATATATATATATATATATATATATATATATTGTATATGTCCCAATAGATGCGCACTGCGCGAGTGCAGACACATGGATGCGCGTCTATTTATTTCCTGTGGGCGCAAAATAATTATTTACGTGTATTTATGTGTATATAAGTATTCATATATATAAGTTATTTCACTTGAACCAGTCACAACTGTATTAAAACAACACCACCTTATTTCCCTTTGTCGGTTTGAGTATGATTTACACTTGCGTATTCATGAGACTGTCGGTATATCCTGGTCACATAATAAAATAACTACATAAACAAGTAAATAAATAAACGATGGCTATCACAAATATGTTCTTTGTTAAGGAAACAACCTCAGCAGTTATGAAGGTTCCCATAAAATCCTTCTTCAATTTTTTTTGTTTTCCCCTTTCGGCTAAAAATAATAATATGAGCACAGTAACCCTTTCGAACTTAGCCTCCTCCTCCCCCCCCCCCCCCCCCCCCCCCCCCTCCCCCACACAGGGGTTTGCCGGTGATAGAGGTCGACAGTTCGCGTCTAGTAGGGTCTACACGTGCTGCAAAGTGAAGCCAGTTTGACATATCATGTTCCTGCTGCAGCTATTTAGGTCAGCCCCTACCGACAGTAAATTGTTCACGGGAGGCCGCCTATGCGGGCCCAAGTGTAGGGAATATGAGCCAAGGGGAAGCCACTGCTCCAGGACTGGTTAATGCAGGTTGGGGGTGGGGAGTGTGGGTGGGGAGTTGTGTGTGGGGTGGGAGTGGGGGTGGGGGTGGGTGGTACTCCTAGTAATGTACCTGCACATGCAGGGGCTATAAATATGCATCACCTGGGGAGACCATGCAACTAACAATTCAACCGATGTAATATCTGTGTTATTTATCAATATTAAAGGCACATTCCACATTGTTAGTCACCCAATAGCCAAGATGGTGTACAGTAGTTAGCAGCTAATATAGTATATTAAAGAGTGCAGACCGGTCGGTTGGTTGTTGTAGTTTTACGTCTTGGCAACATCTAAGGTTGTATCAGGACGGCTACCAACTTGTGACAGTGCACACTCATGGTGCTTTTGTAATGCTGCCCCACTGGGAGACCAGGCCACCAGCACCATGACCCGATATCCCACTAAATCACATTATCCTGACACTGAACCAACCCGTCCTTGCCCTATCCTAATAATGCCGAGCGCATGGCTAGGAAGCGACAAGTATACATTTTTAAGTCATTGGTTTGACTCGACCAGGGTTTGAATGGGGAGACGGATGCTCAACTCACTCGGCCATTCCGTCTGGTCTTCTCGCTATGTGATATTTATATTATTATCAACATCAAAAGCACATTCCCCATTATTATTAACCCAACAGCCAATATGTCCTACAGTAGTTAGCATCTGATATATTAGTGAGAGGGGTGTGATTGTGGTTGTGACTACAAGAAACATGTGCAAGTTCTATTGTTAACAGACTGGGTTTAAGTTGCATAGTCCGATGGTTCGAGTTTCTGGAATGTTATCAGATAAATATATTAGGTTGATCATTATAATCTACCTTATGTTGGTTTGTAATAACTTTGATTTTAAATGGCTAGCTTCGGAGATATTTGAAATGAACACATGCACAATTAATTGTGGTGTGCTTGTCAAAACTCTGACCACATAGGCTCCAGCAGTAACAGATTCTATCAAATTGTCTTAGAATGTATTCCCTTCTATGTAACAACAAATGCTTAAACTAGTAATCCGATGAAGCATCAAAATTGTCAAAACCAGAACATGTATCTAGATTTGATTATGCGTATCTAATGGGGCTGTCACACTACGACGTAACGACGTCAACGTAGGGAGAACGTGAAGAACGTTGAACTTCTCGGCGTAGTATGCAAATTTGGGCACAAGTTGAACGTGGATGCAGCGTAGTGGACGAGAGAGCAACGTCGGTAAAGCGTAGTGATACCGTCGTTCGACGAGAGAGGTCAACGTAATGACGCTGCTGGAACGTTATGAACGTTATTCAATCGTCAGAAGAACGTTACGTGACGTTCGCTACGTCATGATACGTTGAACGTACGTTGAATGCACGTTCTCCTGACGTTCTCCTGACGTTCTCCTGACGTTGTCCTGACGTTCCCATTACGCCCCGTGGGCATTTGCACTTGGGTTAATGGGGGTCAACGTAGTGGAACGTAGTTGAACGTAGTGAGGAGCGTTGGAATAACGTCCGTTTAACGTCATTGACGTTCGCTGAACGTGAACAGAACGTACGGCGAACGTAAACCCTTACGTTCGACCTACGTCGAAAGTTTTGAACATGTCCAAAACCTTGACGCAACTCGACGTAACACGACGTAATGTGACGTAGCTCGACGTCATTCTAACGTCATTCTGACGTCATCATGACGTAACCCAACGTCATGACGAAAAATGCCCACGTTAGGCTCACGTTGGATCGTTACGTCGTAGTGTGACAGGGGTATTACTTAGATACTGATGCCCTTATTAAACATGTTACCACATAGAAGGGAACTACTGAGTCAATTTAATAGAACCTATTACTGTATAAGCCTATGGTGTCAGGGTTTTCGGATGTTTTCCAAAACTAATTTGTCAAGTTTAGACTTCAAATATCTCCAAAGTTTGCCGTTTAAACTAAAAGTTACTTCATACTGAAGAAGGTAGATTGTAACAATCAATGTAATATATTTATCTCAGAAAAAATTACAGAACCTCAAAACCATCGGACTAAGTGCACCAGTGGATTTATCTAAATTTGATATGTAGAATCAAATCTGAATAAGTGTTTTGATTTAGAAATGTTGATGTTTTCATCGAACTACACAGCTTTCACGACTAGGATATATCAGGGTAGTGGATAATTTTGGAAAAATAGGGTTGATGGGAGTTAATAATTCTGGGGCTTGCCTCCACTTCCACCTCCCCCTCAAACCCCCACCCCCACCCATTCCTCCACCACCCTACCCCTCACTCACCTGCCATAAAGGGTTGCACAGCCTGCCTGCCTCACGCCAACAATCCCACCCCACCTCCCACTGCCGCCACAATGGCTACGCTTTTACAGGGTGGGCCGGTTGAGTTAATCTTCGTTTTATTTGCATTTATTCACTCTTTATAGGCGTTTGGTGTGAAGTTGTTCTGCTAGCTGCCATGATGGCGTAAACCCGGGTTGGGGATCATCACCACTACGATGTAATAAGGGCGTAATGAAGTCGTTACAGGGCTGACTTAGTGACATGGAATTGCCGGCCTGCTACTACATAGCCTCATAGGGGTTGCTACTGACTACCCCGTTAAAGTCTATTTATATCACATTTAAAGCAGCCTTGTCTGATAAAAACATCACACTTTCTAAAGCAAAACACGGACTTGAACCCTCATGGTATTCATAGAAATAATAGAAATTCTGTTTCGAATTATTTTATTCAGTCAGGGGTGAAAGATCTCCGCGATTTCGACGATTTCCGAGATTTTTCCTATAGCTATAATTGTATACTAATATGCTGTTTTAACCTGCAGCACTATCAGTGTGTACTAATATGTGAAGCAGATGCCACAGCACTGTCAGCGTATACTACTACTAAATGCTTCAAACGTCACACCACTATCAGCGTATACAATTAGTATGTGCTTCAAACGTACATGAAACCAGACTTCCGGGAATTTTCCGCGATTCCCTGACAATGCAAAATTTACGGGAGTAATCAGTATTTCCGCTTTTTTCCTTGGAGACCACTTTCATCCCTGTATTCTAAATTAATGTTAACTGACCGACCGATAATCTTTGATACAATCACATTTTTTCCCTAACTTGCGTCTGTTGCTCTAGGCTTAGGCATATATCCTATTAGTTTGCTTCAGTAGGAACTTTCCTCAGGCAATGTATGGTGTCTTACCGTATAATAAGCTAATATTATATTATTTGATTGAAAATTGTCCATTGCCACAGCAAATGTTATTCTTGAATCGATTAATTGAACATTCTTTATATTAAATTGCTGCGACCTTTTCATATTTATACTGTGGGAGTTTGTCAGTCTATCTATCAACAAGTCCGGTTAGTAACAGAAATTCTGGTTCTATCTAATCCTGTAGCGATGTCTGCAAACATTTAAAATTTAATATTAGAATATGTTAAATTTAAACTGTTAGAATATGGCTTATACCATCTATAATTAAGGAGATACGTGAATAGTTTATCATGATAGGCTGGGGGTCACAAATGGCGAATACAGTAAAACCTCTCTAAATCGACCGACCTTGGGACCGACTTTAAGTGGTCCATTTAGGGAGGTGAACCGGTTAGGGAGTTAGAATTTAGTTAAAGTGGTATATTGTTGGGACCCAAATAAAGCGATCGATATAGGGGAGTGGTCGATCTGTGGAGGTGGGAGGTTTGGAAGGTTTTACTGTAGTTTTAGTTTTCGAGCTACTCGTAATCCACATGTGTACTTTGTCCTACAAACAAATGCGAAGTATTTTCGGCGCAACAGAAAGGCAAACGAAAACTCTGATTACCCAAGATTTAGTGTGCCTTTATCCCGTCTATAAATTGGAAGGCAGCACAGTAAAAGCACCAGTAACATTTCTAACTGCGACCCTCGCTTTATTCGCCTGCGTTGATCGAAGTGCTGGTCTTATCGGTGCAGGCTCTTTGAATTTCCAAAATGGCGGCGTGTCGGCGCTGCGTGGGCGTCCCTCCGGCTCGCCTCGGTTTCGCTGTAGTGCGCGGAACTGCCGTTGGTGGCGTGCCGGGTCGTGGTGTGCGCTGGTGGCGGCGGGCGGCGGAGTGCTGGTGGCGATGTACTGGCGGTGGGCTGCGGGCGGTGGAAACCGGGAGGCGGGAGGCAGGCGGCGGGCGGCGGGCGGCGGGCAGCGGTGGGTGGCGGGCGGGCGGCGGGCGGCGGGCAGTGGAACACTGGAAGGCGGGCGGAGGGTGGCGGATGCTGGACGGCGGGCGGCGGGTGGTGGGAGGGTGGCAGGCGGCACCCAGCCAGGGTCGTGGTGGTGGTGGTGGTGGTGGTGGTGGTGGTGGTGGGGGGGGGCGGGAAGCGGCAGGCCCAGTATCGATCGTGCGTCTGTTTTCCCACATGTGCGGCCGTTCTCACCGGGGCCTCCTTTTTTATTTATGTTTTCTTTTACCCCAGACGCACAGAGTGCGGTGGGAGGCAAAGGCGTGGGAACTGAGATGTCGTGGAAGGGGGAGGGGACGAGGGAAGGGGAGGGGGGGGGAAGGGGAATGGGGAAAAGGGGGAATGGGGAGGGAGGAAGGGGGAAGTGGAAGGGGGAAGGGGGTAAGGGGGGGGAGGTGGGAGGGAGGAAGGGGGGTAGCGGGAAAGGGGGAGGGGGAATAGGGAGGGGGAGGGGGGGATGGAGCGGGGGAAGAGGGAAGGGGGAAGTGGCAGGGGGGAGGGGGGAGGGGGGAAGGGGTAGCAGGAAGGGGGAGGGGGATAGGGAAGGGGAAGGGGGAGGGAGGAAGGGGAAGGCGGGGGGAGGGGGGAGAGTGCGGGGGGGAGGGGGGAAGGGGAGGGGGAGGGGGTGAATGGGAGCGGGGGAAGAGGGAGGAGGAGTGGCAGGGGGGAGGTGGGAGGGGGAAGGGGAGCAGGAAAGGGGAGGGGGGAATAGGGAGGAGGGTAGGGGGAGGGGGGAGGAGAGGGAAGTGGGAAGTGGAGGGGGGAGGTGGGAGGGGGGAAGGGGTAGCGGGAAGGGGGAGGGGAATAGGTAGGGGGAAGGGGGGAGGAAGAGGGAAGTGGGAAGTGCAGGGGGGAGGTGGGAGGGAGGAGGGGGTGAGGGGAAGGGGGGAGGGGGAATAGGGAGGGGGTAGGGGGAATGGGGGGGAGGAAGGGGAGGGGAGGGGGAGGGGAGGGGGGAGGGGAGGGAGGAGGGGTAGGGGAAGGGGGAGGAGGAGGATGGGAGCGGGAAGTGGGGAGGGGGGGAGGAAGGGGGCAGAGGAAGGGGAATGGGGGGAAAAGGGGGGGGGAGGGGGGAAGGGGAAGAGGAAGAGGGAAGAGGGGGAATGGGAGGAGGAAGAGGGAAGGGGGTGAAGAGGAAGGGAGGAGGGGGAAGCGGGGAAGGGGTAGGGGGAAATGGGGAGGGAGGAAGGGGTAGGGGGAAGTGCAAGGGAGGAGGTGGGAGGGGAAGTGGGGAATGGGGGGAATGAGGAGGGAGGAGGAAGGGGGAAGTGAGAAGGTGGGAGGGGAACATGGGGATGCGGGAAATGGGGAGGGAGGAATGAGTAAGGGAGAAAGTGGGAAGTGGGGAATAGGGGGAAGGGTGGAGGGGATGGGAGGAAAGGAGCACGCGGGTGATGGGGGGGGAGTGGGGAGAGGGGGTGGGGGAGGGACGGGTAAGGGAGAGAGGGGGGGTGGGGAATAGGGGGAATGGAGGAGGCGGGGAATGAGGGGGGGGTGGGCGAGGGATGGAGGAAGGGGTAAGGGAGAAGGGGGGGGGGGGGGGGGGGGGGGGGGGGGGGGGTCGTACTGGGTTGTGTTTATCGTGTAGCACAGGTCCATATAAGAATAATGTCTGAAATTGACGCGCCCAGCCGACATGTACATGCGCGTTGGTATTAAATCAATAATTCATTCTTTATTTCATGTTATTGTTAGTTCTTCTTTGTTTTGTTGTTGTTTACTCACGTATGGTGTGTGCACTTAAGTCATGTTATTTACTATTGGGTTATTATATATATATATATATATATATATATATATATATATGTTATATATATATATTTTTTTTTTATATATATAACATATATATATATATCACATTAACCCTACCCTTCGAGGTTATATATATGAAGAGGTTAGGCTCAAAACCATGCGTTTTTACTAAAGTCCACCTGACCTTTTTTGTTTTAAAATAAAGATTTTTTACCTGGTAGTGAATTTAATTCTCACTGATTCCACTTTGTTCTTGTTATGAAATTCTTATCGAGCAATGGGGAAAAAAGAAAGTAAAGAACAAACCTTTTAAGGGTTTGACGCTAAATCTAATGGTTATCTCAATTGTGTGTACTATTGCGTTTACAAGGTTTTGCATTTGAACTGTTCCTCTCTCTCTCTCTTTCTCTCTCTCTATATATATGTATATATGCATATATATTATATGCATTTATATGTATATATATGTATATATATATATGTATATATGCATATATATATATGTATATATGTACATATATGTATATATATGTATATATATATGTATATATGTGTATGTATATATATGTATATATGTATATATATTTATATGTATCTGTACGCCGTGAATATGGCCTATGCTGCCGACACGGCGTAAAGAAACCACCAATCAATCAATGTATATATATGTATATTTATATATATATGTGTGTATATATATATATGTGTGTATATATATATGTATAATATATAATCAATTATGTACATATAAATGCTCACTGGAATTATTTATTTATTCATTAGGCGATTCAACGCGGGTATATTATTGACCAATCGCTGTCCAGGTTGGTGCGGGCCAACAGGTTCCAGTGGCCTTCAACAGTGCCTGCTGTACTTTGAATCGTCACTTGCCACCAGTCTTTTGCTTTTACGTTGAATTAGGTAGGGCATTTATTGCTCAGCCCGGAGTCGAATAAACGAACCAACCCAATTTGTTAGTCTCCATGTTATTTGTAGGGAAGTCTTATGCATTGGAAGAGTTCAAGTGCAAATCCCTGTAAAGCGGATTGATGTCTACGGTTCTTGGCGGTTTGAGTTTGTTTCTTCCATTGGCTATCCGTTCACGTCCATTTTATATCAGTTTCATGTCCGTTCATCCAGCGGCCTTTGACTCTATATCGCAACATTTTGAGATATTTTAATACATTTTGATACTTATCATGCCCAAACACCACCGGACTGGATAATTCTGTCCGTTGCTCAATCCGGTGATGTGTGACAGCCGCTTAAACGCCAATCCAAAAATCGACTTAAACATTGTAGTCAAACCCAGAAAAGGTTAATTTTTACATTCCTATCGTTTTTGTTCATTGCTCCATAACCATATTTTCGCAACCAACGTGGAATTCATAAATTACCTACAGGTACATTTATTAAATTTTAAGTTAATTTTTGGATTGATTTTTATGGGGATTTGTGTCTGAACTCTTCATATATATATAGTATATATAGTATATATATAGTATATATATATATATATATATCTTCATATATATATACATATATATATATATGAAGATATATATATATATTATATATATACTATATATATATTATATATATATATATCATATATATATACAGTAAAAGCTCTCTAAATCGACCGACCATGGGACCGACTTTAAGTGGTCCATTTAGGGAGGTGGTCGGTTTAGAGATGTAGAATACCCTTACAAGTTACAATGCTATTGTTGGGACCCAAATAAAGCGAGCGATATACGGGAATGGTCGATCTGTGGAGCGGTCGGTATATAGAGAGCTTTTACTGTATATATATAACCTCAAACAGTGTCGTTGGTATAACAAGCCATGGTGGGAGGCAGGTCAGCATTGACATGCCTTCCCACCAGGCTGTCCGTGCTTACAGGCGGCTCGCTGTGGTTCGGCCGGAGATATCCAGGGGGCGCCAGTGTGGATGGTGCGCTTCTAAGCCAGCATGTGTACAACACAACTTAGCAAGAGGGGGGGGGGGGGGTGCAGGGGGGGGGGGGGGGGCAAGCAACAGCGACACGGTGTGAAACCTGCACGCGTCCGTTCAATACAGCACTGTTTGGGGTGGGAGGGGGGTTACTTCTCAGATTGATTTAGGCTTATTGGGGTTTTAGGTGTTCTCTGTGGCAGAGTGGTTAGAGTGTCTGACTTTTTTCTAGGTTGGAGGCCTAATCTGAAGGGCAGTGGTTCGATTCCCCATGCCCCCACCTCTGCCAATTTGGATTTCCACTGCTGTGTATAACTTACAGTGTCATCAAAGGCCAGTTGCTCTCATACCATGTCTATGTGGTGTGGGAGGCTAAAAATCCCTTGGGTCGGTAAAAGTGTAGGCTCGGGCTTTCTATCGACAAACTGTCTTATGGTGAAAACAAGTCTATTCAGACTTATCCATGGTATGCAGTATAAATCTTCAAAAGGTGCTAGGAACAGCTGAAGTCTTATTAGGACGCGCGTACTGCCCACTGACTACGTTCACTGTGGATCGGATTTGATGTCAATATAATACTTAATATGTGAATGTGTCCGTCTGTGCATTATTCTAACTTCTAAGTGAAACAAATGGTCAACTTGGTTCTAAACATGGACTTGGGTCGATCTCTGAAACTGGGTACTACTTTTGTGACATGGTCGCAAACAGTGAAAGCATTCCAAATAATAGCAGAATCCATATTCATATGAATGTTTACATGTTGTGGATATGTCATTCTATCTTACTTATTGATTTTGATATATAGACAAATTAAACAATCCATTAAAATGTCCTACATAATTCGCTTTACTCGGCCCAGAACAGTAAGAGGAAACAAGCAGAGATAATTTAAGAAATTTATTAAAAATAAATCAACCTACAGGTAGGCCACGCAAGCGGGTGACAGTGACCCAGTTCATGTTTGGTAATCGTGATCAAGCGGCCAACTGGGACCACAGGATGAGTAGGTCAGAGCAGACCAGAGCAGGAAACATGTAGACCCATCAGCGCGCACCCCCCAAGTCAGAGGGAGGGGTTGGTGGGAGAGTGAAGTGCCCAGGACGGTGCCAGGTCAGCAATTGAGCATGAAAAGGGAGAGCGATAACAGGAAAGGAGGAACTGGCCTCATACGCAAATTATCCATGTTAGCCTCGCCAACATGCTCAACAATTAACATGAACAGTAAACACGTTCAAACTACAAGAAAAAAGTTGAAAAATAGTTTGTGTTAATTCTAGTGTAAATGTGTAAAATTTCACATTTTTACTTTAAAGTTTAGCACAAAATCATATAAACCCCTTTGATGCGTTTTCTGGGATAGATCACACACACACAGCATTGCTAAATACTTAAAAACTAAAGGAAACAATAATTATTTGACTTGCTATTTAAAAAAAGATATAATTTATTATGTCCAACGTAACATGGATACCAAATATGTGGCACCCAGTTTCAGAGAACGACCCACTTATCAAACAGCAGGAACACGATAGAGCGCATTGTAGTGGTCTGCACTGACCTCTCAGGCAAGGAGCCGCATCGACAGGTAGGCGCGTGGGTAGTGTGGTGATATCAGGGAGCCTAGGTGGTGTAATGGTTAGCACACTGGCCCGGAATGCAAAAAGATGTGGGTCCGAGTCCCGCTCTATGTGCAATGTTTCCCATTGCCATATATATATGTTTCCCATTGCCATATATATATATATATATATATATATATATATACATATATATATATATACATATATATATATATATATGTTCTATAATCTATTATGGGAATATAAAAAAGGACACTACCTATCTTCAGTTCCCTATCTAATAGTATATTCACTGTCTCATATCTAACTGACCCTATGCAGTACAGCATTGGCCACACTGGCACCACCGGTGAGGGGCTCTCAGCACTGTATGCCAGCTGCGTCTGGCCGTTATCATCTATAGATCTGTCGGGATGGTCAAATTTTAACCGTAGGTGGGCATTTAATATATCTCCGCCAGAGAATATATATCTTCTTCTCAACCACATCAGCCTTATCATTGTTCTGTTTATCTGGGGTATACCAGATGGGATGGCCAAATGAGTTAGAGCGTCCGTCTTCCGTGTTGGTAGATCATGGGGTTGTGGGTTTGAACCCTGGTCAAGTCAAACCAATGACTTAAAAATTGATACTTGTCGCTTCCTAGTCTGGCGCTCGGCATTATTAGGGTAGGACAAGGACTGGTTAGCTCAGTGTCAGGATAATGTGACTGAGAGGGATATCAAGTCATGGTGCTGGTGGCCTTGTCTACCAATGGGGCAGCACTATAAAGTCGCCATGAGTGCCCACTGTCACAAATCGGTACCCGTCCTGACATGACCTTAAATGTTACTAGGATGTAAAACAACAACAACAAACAACAACAGTTTACCACATACAGTGTAACACACAATATTATATATGCATATCTGCATGTGTAGACATGTACTTCAGTGATTAGTGAGACTCTTTGAGTATTTGTGAATATCGTTTTCACTGGAGGAGGAGGGGGGGGGGGCCGCAACGGCTTCGCTGCCCCATGCACCCTGCAATGACCCCGAATGAGCATGCGCTCATTTTTTATTTATTTTTTGGTAAAGTATTTATTCATCTGAATATGACATTTGTCAGCGCCGGAGCACTGGTCTTCCAGCCATCTTACTATTGGAATTGACATTCTAAATAATCTAAGTTTGGTCAGTGCTGTATTAGTCACAGCACCGATCATGTAGAATTAAGGGAGTGGCTCCTGCTGTGTAATGTACAGCACCAGTCACTGCAGTCACCATTCAACACATTATATTATATATTATATATTATATATATATTATATATATTATATATATTATATATATTATATATATTATATATATATTATTTATATTATTTATATTATTTATATTATATATATTATATATATTATATATAAAGTTGGGCTACGGAAAAGGAGAGAGACAAGGAGGGGATGGGTAGGACACTTTATTTGCGTCATTGCTAAGCATAATACAGGCTTACCGGTAACATTTTTGAAGGCAGGACACAGACTGAGTGCCCGGGAAGCGCAATGGCCGGAAACGCCCAGTGGGGGCGATGGTGTAGGCAAGGACCGGACCAAATACGGGCAAGTCAGCGATTGGACAATAATCAGTAGAGAATAATCGTAATAATAATATCGATAATCCTGACAAGAGCTCCACCCCTTTTATATACGCATAATAGATTATACTCTCTATATTATATATATTATATATATTATATATAATATATATATTATATATATTATATCATTACATATATTATATATATATTATATGGATTATATATATTATATATATTATATGTATTACATATATTACATATATTACATATATTACTTATATTGTATATATTGTATATATTGTATATATTATATATATATTAGATATATATTAAAAATATTATATATTATATGTATTATTAAGCATATTATGTGTGTCATATATATTATATATTACATAATACTTATATATGTCGACCAACCAGCATATGTAGGTAAATTTGGCTAACACACCAGATAACATCTAAATGTGCTTCTGAACTCGAAATATATTACATCATAGTAATGTCCAGTGATATCTGTAACTGTGCACAGTCCCGTCCGCAGTAGAAGAAAACCCCGGCTGTGGCGACGTCCCATGATCTTGCAGCGAGAAATACTTGAGGCGTGTTTTCCACACTAGGGGGCAGCAGTGAGGATCCCACCACTCGCGCTGGTCAGAGACGCGGGTGGCAGGGCAGGGGGTGGAGAGGGGCGTGTGGGAGTGTGGGTGGGTGTGGGGGGGGGGGACTGGGGGGGAGTCAGATCCAGATGAAGGCGGGTTGTGATGTGCCGGGTTGTGGGTGGTGGAGGGGTGGGTGGGGGGAGGTTTGGGGCCTGGATGTGGGGATGGTGTGTGTTAGAATGGTGTGTGTGGGGGGGGGGGTATTTGAGAGCTTATGTTGGTTGAAGGTGGGCACGTGTTACTATAATTTACTGACACTCAGACGTGTGCAGGTCAACCGCGGAGGTCAGTTAGGACCACGCCCCCCCCCCCCAACACACACCGCCGACAGGGGCAGCACTGGCCGACTGGGGAGGTAGGGGTGGGGGGGGGGGGCGCGAACACACGACGCGCCCAGCACACCCCGGGGCCACACACTCCATCTGGCTCACCTTACACACCTCTGAGTCTTACCCAACCAGTCAGCGCGCAGCGAGTAAACGCAACCCTAACAGACAACCCTAACAGACACCCCTAACAGGCAACCCTAACAAGTAACAGGAAACCGTAACAAGTAACATGCAACCGTAACAAATAACAGGCAGCCCTAAGAGACAACCCTAACATACAACCCTAACAGGCAACCCTAACAGGCAACCCTAACAAGTAACATGCAACCCTAACAAGTAACAGGCAACCCTAACAGGCAACCGTAGCAGGCTACCGCAACAGGCAACCCTAAATGGCAACCCTAAATGGCAACCCTAAATGGCAACCCTAACAGGCAACCCCTAACTGTGTCTACTTTCCAATTGTGTTATTGGTGTGACGTGGCAATAGGCTTGAGGGTTCATCAGGTATCTTATTACACATAATAAGTTCATTTTTCTTTAAAGCTATCCCAACGAATAGGTAGAGCGTAGGTCTCCCGTGCGGAAGGTTGGGAGTTTGACTTACAGCTGAGTCAAACCAATGCCTTATGACATTGATACTTGTCACTTCCTAGCCTGGCATTCGGCATTAATAGGATAGGGCCAGGACTGGTTAGCACAGTGTCAGGATAATGTGCCTGTGTGGGACATCTGGTTAAGGTGGTGGCGGCATGATCTCCCAGTGGGCCAGTTCTGAAGTCACAAGTCCGTACCGACTCTGATATGACCTTAGATGTTGCTGGGATGTAAAGTAATGATAGACAAACATCTTCATAGCCCCCTCTTCCCCCCTCCCCACCCACATACATGCATACATACATACATGCATGCATGCATGCATGCATACATGCATACATACATACATACATACATACATACCTATATACATACATGTATGCATACATACATGCATACATGCACATATACATAGATACATACATACATGTAGACGCTCCACACACATACACACACACCAACTCCACACACATACACACACTCCACACACATACACCTCCACACACATACAGACATACACATACACACACTTCACACACACATACACACCAACTCCACACACATACACACACTCCACACACATACACCTCCACACATATATACACATACACACACTTCACACACATACACACACACTCCACACATACACACACTCCACACAAACACTCCATACACATACACATCCCGCACGGCAGCAAACAGGCTATCTTGTCGTACATGTATTCCCCATCACCCACCTTTTCCCACAACATGAACAAATACATGATTAAATACAACATATTTATAATAACCGATAACCTAGGCTGGGACTCAGTGGAAGCTTTTCCTGTCAATGTGGTGGGTTATTACTATCAACTGTCGATGGGTGGAAGTTCCATGGTAAGATCATGCAAGTGGCGGTGGAGGGGGTGTGGAATTAACAGTAACAACAAAGACCCTATAATACTAAGACAGCTCACTCCCTATCTCTCCGATGGTAATGTAAATTTCACAGTGCCACCTTGTGGTGGGTTTGATCAGCCCGGCTGCTGGTTGGTGTTTCACATGTAAACACATACAATTATATTATACATGATATAGGTAAGTATGAATACACATCAATATGAAATTGCTATGAACAAATACACATCATCATCAGCATCGCCATCATCACACATCTGTCACATTCATATATACATTTATACATATAATATAGCAACTGTGTAATCAAGAGAACAGCCAGCGCAGCAAGTGGTGGCTTTGATCATTTTGATTACACAGTACAGGCTGAGTGAGCCGTCTTAGTGTTATAGTGTCTTTGGTAACACTAAGCAGTAGTCATGGTTAATGCAGGGATCTGGCCCTTCATCTCGGCCCCTACCATACCACCTATCATATATCACAAGTCTGCTGAATTTGCCCGCAAACAGTCGTGTCAGTCAGTCAGTCAGTCAGTCAGCAGACGCACGCCTGGGTTAGATCGGCAAAGAGTCCGGCAAGCGATTAGACAAGAACGGACCATGGTTTCTAGCTACAGCTAACCAACAAGCCCGTTGCATAAATCGCTCAATCAGCGAAGCGCGCGCTCTATGCGTGTGAGTCTACCTACAAGACAAGCTGCGCGCTGAGAGCCTGTTTTGCTTGTAAGGTCGGTATAACCGCGCGACTCTGCTCAATGAGTTTCAGTCCGCAGAAGTCGTCGTCAGTGGGCGCTCTCAATGCACTGGAGGTGTACGTGGTACTGAGCTTCCCTCCCACCACCCCACCACCCCACCACCCACCACCGCACCGCCCACCTCCCACCGCCGCCGCTCCCAGCGCGGCGCGCCTCGGCAAACACCCAGCATGCCTAGCGCGAGGCCGGACCCTGCATGAATTATTCCTCACACACACAACTCCGTCAATCACTGTCAGCCCCGGTCGCGCTTCATATTCATGACGCTCCCTGCTCTAAGCCACGCCCCCTCGGCCCGAAAGTAGTCCCGTCGCAGCGTTCCCTCTCCCTCCCTCCCTCCCTCCCCACCCCCACCCATCCCCACCCACCACCACCACCCAAGTAGCGCGTACTCGTACATGTCGTGGGAGGGGAGGTGGGGGGAGTGTTGCATCCCCGTGAGGGGAAGGGATCAGGCAGGTCCGCCCCGAACCACCCTCCCCATCTGGTCGACCAAAGTGCAGGTCATTTCTGTCCGGACCTGGCTCTCCTGCAGTTGTACCCTGGACAAGAACCAAGCCGTTCTCCAAGCAGGCGAAGGGTTTCCGCTGAAACACGGCGCTACACACACACACACCACCACCACCGCCACCAACAACAACAACAACACACACACCACCACGGCCAACTGGGTCAACAGAGCATCCATCAACTGCAGCGAGAAAGTAGTCCCGAACCATTAGCATGCTCGGGTCACCGGGTGCAGTGTAATGTTGTACGAGGGGAGAGTGTAGGAAAGCTGAGGAGGGAGCAAGCAACCCGGCAAAGGCGTGTTCACCCTCAAAAAGAAGCGAGCAGCACCCATGTAAGCACTGGAGGACCCTTACACACCTCTCGTCGATGTCACGGCGCCAGCTTTGAGTTGACAGCAAGGCTCTCCGCCTTACTGGTGAGTAAGGGACACATCCCTTTCCTCCCCTCCTCCTCCTCCTCCGTGTGGGATCCACCACACACACACACACACAACCTTTAGTACAAGACCTTGCCGCCCCCATAGGCAACTGCATTCATTCATAGTTTGACCAGCGACCGACAGGGATAGGTTGTAGAGTACGTGTGTGGCCGAGGGAAATATAATCATCCGTGCGAAAGCTATCTATCTTAAGCTGTCTCTCTAGGCGGGACTCCTCCTACTTTGTGTACACGCTATGATTGTACCAGGGTATGTGATTCGAGCTCTACGGGCTTTAACTTTGTTGTGTACCACTCACTCATCACACTGACAGTTCATTTTGTCACAACATCACTTCTCACCCCCCCCCCCCCCCCCCCCCCCAGCCCTCTTCTGTCAAAAGTCATCGTTTTCACGGTGGTCTACTGGGTTTCAATGGTAGGTTCTTGTGCCCAGGTTGACCTGTTATGGTTGGTAACCTGTAGGTTTTTTTTTTACTATGTTTGGCAACGCGCCAGGTAATGTAACCTGATCTGGAAGACACTCGAGTGGATGTTTCTCTCTCTCTCTCCCTCTCTCTCTCTCTCTCTCTAACTCTCTCTCTTTCTCTTCTCTCTTGACCCCGCCCCCTCCTCCGCTCTGAACATGTACTCTTTAGTTTTAAGTTCAAATGAGGGACGGTGGGGGAAGGTGGGGGTTGGTGTGGGTGGCGGGGTGGATTTGAAGAGTTGCGAGTTGTTCAGGTTAAGTTGAGGAGGGATGTGCACGAGATTTGGATGGGTGTGCGGGTCGGATTGGATGGGGTGGGAGGGAGTAAGTGGGTGTGGGGGGGGGGGGGTGAGAGGGAGGAGGAGCGGGGGGGGGGCATTCAGATTGAGTTGGGGGGGGGTAGGTTGGTGGGATCTGGGCTGCACACAGGGGTCGATCAGTAGTGATGGTGGAAACCAATGCATGCACAACACATCAGGAACCTAGGCTAGGACTAGGTAGGGGAGGGGGCTGAGTTACCACCACCAACACCACCAACACCACCACCACCAACACCACCACCAACACCATCACCACCACCAACACCACCACCAACACCACCACCACCACGCGACAAGCAGCGATTCATTCATTAGGATTGTTCTATTCCCCACCGTGACCCATGTCACCCACCCGGCCGCCCCTCAACCAGCCCCGGACTGCCAGGCCAGCCCCCTCCCTGTAACCCTCGCCCCACAAAGGTCATGCCCCTCACCCTCACCGCCACCACTTCTTTACTAATTGCAGTTGGAACTTGACAAGGATGGATGGACCAAACAACCTGCTGGATCTGGCCCGGTCTGCCACCATCTCCCCGTACCAACCCATGTCTTCGTCCGTGCCAAGCATCGTCTCGACGGCGTCGCCGCAGGGCATCGACTCGGGCCGGAGACCCCTGAACGGGTGGAACTACGCCAACGAGAGCCCCTCGGTGATGAACCATGGAGGCTGTAACTTCACCCCGTACACGCCTAGCCTCGGCCCGGCCAACTCGATGCCCGGCGGCCACCACAAGCCGACGTACGGGTCGTTCGGCGGCTCGTCCGACTTTCTATCGCCGACAAACTGTCAGCAGATGCAGCTGAATCAGCTGTCACCGCTGAACTCTCTGCCGCCTCGGCAGTTCCCCTTTTATGGGCCCGATATGTACAACACGCAACCGCCGGGCATGACTGGTGGTGGCAGCCTCTTCTCTGACCTCACCTCCATACCTTCCATCCCGCGCTTTGACAGCGACTGTCCGCCGGCATACACTAACGATAGCCTTCCACAAAACCCAGGTAAGTAAATCAGGAAAACAAAACCACCTTTTTTTTATCTCGCATATCTATACTCGCCCCTTTTCCAACAGGCCCAATACGGATACAATAACACACCACCACGTGGTCTGGTCACTAGGGCCCAGCCCCTCAGTCTCCCCCACCCCCTTCACCCCCTCGCGCTTACACATCGGGAGGTGTCTTTTAATATTTTTACAATTTTTTATTAATGTAACTTGGATCCGATTCGGCGGCCCATGCTGGGATGGTTGGTGATTGACAGCTGTAGTAACATGCAGCTCCGTGGGGTGGCGCCACTGCGCACTGGCGAGACCACCGGCTGCGGGATGAGCGAGGCACACGGCGGGAGGCGGGGCGGGGCGGGGCGGGCCGTGGGAACCCTACTCCTGCCCGACCAGCCCCTTCCCTCCACCCCCGCCCACTCTCCTCCTGAAACCTCTATTTGCTTCCCAGCATGCTTCGGGAAGTGAAAAGACTGCGCAATAGATGCAGTATTACAAGAACTGGCAGCGTCCCCCACTTCTCTGTGTGTTTGTAATTGAATTTCATTCAGGTTCCATTTTAAATCATTGTTGGTTGGTTGATTTTGGAGCATGACATCCTGGCAACGTTTAAGGTCATATCAGGACGGGCATCGACTTGTCACAGAGCACACTCATGGTGACTTTATAGTGCTGCCCCACTGTGAAATCAGGCCATCAGCACCATGACCCGATATATCCCACTCAGTCACATTATCGTGACAGTGAGCTAACAAGTCCTTGGGCTATCCTATTAATGCCGAGCGCCAAGGATAGGAAGCAACACATATCAATTTTGTATGTCATTGGTTTGACTCGACCGAAATCCAAACTCCCAAACTCCCGATCCTCCGCACGCGAGGCCTACGTTCTACCGATTCGGTTGCTAAAGCAGTGTAGTTTGTAGCCCTCAGTGTGGAGGAGGTAGTGCGAGTAGGCACCGTGGAGGAGGAGACTGGCGCCCCGGGTGTTGGCCCTCCCACCGTGGAGGGAGAGACATAGAAATATGAGGGGTGGGACCGCCCACCAGGAGTCCTACTCCCCGTTTCCTCCACAGGAATGAACATGGGGGTGGGGGGTTGTGGGGGTGGCTGTGCTTCATCGTTTAAAATTAGATAATGTAGATAAGACGGAGCATGTGACAGAGGGAGGTAATGGAGAATGTGGCGGGGAGGGGGGGGGTAGGAGGAGGACAATGCTTTCAGAGTGAAGAGAATATTAGATACATTTGGGCTAACAATTGGGATGATTAAATTGAGAAGCAATGGGTAGTGAGTGGGTGAATCTGAATACGCCATCAGATACATATATATATAGTCAACTGTAAGCGAGCAAGCACTACCGCTCAAATATTGCCGGACCAAAGGGGTTCGGGGCCGCCCTCAATGCTTCGCCATTACAACGTTGTAAAGACGTTGTTCATAGCCCAGGCATGCCCCTCCCCCCCCGCCAACCCCACCCCGCCCCCTTGTTCATAGCCCGGGCACTGCGCACAAACGTTCCTTAGCTGAGAGGGTGGTGGTCTACCCTGTAGGTAGGTACTGGAGGGAGGCCACTCCGAACGGCCCCGCCAGAGACTGCCACCAGGAGGCGCCACTCTGCGGCGGGCGCCAAGGTGAGCCGGACAGCGTGCGCCACCTGTAGGCGTTTCACACACTAAACGCGCACGTGCGTGTGTGGTCAGAGATATGAGGGAATGGGGTTATGTCCTCAGCGTGTATGTCTGTGTATGTGTGCGAGAGATAGGAGGGGATGGGGTTATGTACTCAGCATGTATATCTGTGTATGTGTGCGAGAGGTAGGAGGGGATGGGGTTATGTCCTCAGTGTGTATGTCTGTGTATGTGTGAGAGAGATAGTAGGGGATGGGGTTATGTCCTCAGCATGTATGTCTGTGTATGTGTGCGAGAGATAGTAGGGGATGAGGCTATGTCCTCAGCATGTATGTCTGTGTATGTGTGCGAGATAGGAGGGAATGGGGTTATGTCCTCATCATGTATGTCTGTGTATGTGTGACAGAGATAGGAGGAATGGGGTTATGTCCTCATCGTGTATGTCTGTGTATGTGTGAGAGATAGGACGGAATGTCCTCAGCATGTATATCGGTGTATGTGTGAGAGAGATAGGAGGGGATGGGGTTATGTCCTCAGCGTGTATGTCTGTGTATGTGTGCGAGATAGGAGGGGATGGGGTTATGTCCTCAGCATGTATGTCTGTGTATGTGTGTGAGATAGGAGGGAATGGGGTTATGTCCTCATCTGAGCTCAATGAGCGTGTGTGTGAGGAGAAGGAGGAAGAAGGGGAGGAGGGGAGTTGTAGGTGTGGATGATAGGGGCTTGGTGGGTGGCAAGGTATCAGAGGAAGGGTAGTGGTGGAGGTGTGTGTGGGGGGGGGGGGCTGAGAGGGCTTGGGTGAAGTGAGTGAGGTGGGTAGGGGAGTGATGGGGTGTGGTAGATTGGCCGGGACGTGTCAATGCAACTCCTTACCTCCTCCCACCATCTTACACCACCCCCTCCCACCAGTCCTTCCCATATTGGAGAAGAGGGGCGTCGCGGCGCCCATACCTATAGGCGCCAACGCCTGCACTGGCGCCCGCCCACCAGGCAGATAAGACCGCCCCCCCCGGTACTCCCTACCCTCCACCCCTACCCCCCCCCCCCACCCCTCTCGTCTCCACCATGCCCCATAAAGCGAGCGGTTGGACGCGCCACTAGGTGGCGGTGGTGTCGGGGAGAGGGGTGGGGTGGGGGGGGGGGGGTTACCTACCATTTACACTAGTACCCACCCAGGTGTGACTAAGATGGCTCCGATGGCGGTCCGCGAATCCGAACCCAACGCAGCTCGATCCGCTGAGATGGCTTTCGCATTAAGTAACCCTATTGGTGGCCGAATTGGTCGAACCCAGGACTCCCATGCAGAAGATCCGGAGTTGAATTCCCGGTCGAGTCAAACCTGTGATTTACAAAATTGATACTTGTCACTTACTCGCGAGGCGGTCGGCATTATTAGGATATGGCAAGGATTGGTTGGGGAGGTGTCAGGATAATGTGACTGAGTGGGATATTAGATCATGGTGCTGGTGGCCTGGTTTTCCAGTGTGACAGCACTATAAAGTCACCATGAGTGTGCACTGTCACAAGTCAGTGCCCATCCTGATATAACCTTAGATGTTGCCAGGACATATAACACCAACAACCAACCACATCGGCTTGGGCAGCCAGCCTCCAATGGGTGATATTTCACATCAGCCTGTCTCCCATGTTATGTGGCATGTATGCAAGCGGTAGTCAAGTAATGAAAGCAGTCTTTGTCGCATCGCGACCGACAGCATGATGATGATGATGATGATATACTTGTATGTACCAAGTGTGACTAAATTAAAGTTGCGTAGTCCGATGGTTATGAGTTTCTGTCATTTTCTGAGATAAATACATTAGGTCATAATAATCTACATTTCTTTAGTTTGAAATAACTCATTTTATATGGCTAACTTTGGAGATATTTGAAGTTAAAATATGCCAAATTGATTTTGGTAAGCACACCAAAAGTCTGACACCATAGACTTCTGCAGTAACAGGGTGTCTTAAATTGCCTCAGTGTTCCCTTCTATGTGGCGACAGACTAAAGGCACCAGTTATACGTGTAGATTTAAATCTAGATAATTATCTTGGTTTTGAGAATTTGATGCTTTTATCAGACTACTCAGCTTTAAGCGCAGTCATACCCAAGTGCCCACAAGGAGTTAGTGATTTTACGCTTCATTTTAATTTGTTTGTTTGTTGGAGTTTTATGTCCTGGCAACATCTAACATCATATCAGGATGGGTACCGACTTATGACAGCACAATTATAGCAACTTTGTGGTGCTGTGCCACTGGGAGACTACGCCACCAACACCATGATCTGATTTCCCACTCAGTCACATCCTATTAAAGCCGAGCACCAGGCTACATAGCGAGTGACAAGTGTAAATTTGGTAATTCATTGATTTGACTCGACCGGGAATCAAACTCCTTACCTTCCACATGGGAAACCTGGGCTCTACCGATTCGTCCTATTGCTTTATCTGAACTGGTTTGATGAATTTAACTATGCATATATTTAAATTTGGAGAAGCGTTGTTGGCAGTTCTGTTGGTAACACCCACTCCCTACTTGGTGGCTTCTCGCCAATGAACTGGCTTGGACGAATAGGTTGGTGTGTGTGGAGGGGGGGGGGGGTTATGTCGTGTTTGTTGCATGTGTCGGTGGGTGGAGGGGAAGGAGGGGAGTGAGGGGCTAGTACTACAATACTACAGTAGTTAAATAATTGTACAACTGTACAATAGCCCAGAAGAAGTCAGGGCCCGCACAAATCTGAGAATTGCATTTAGCTGAACCTGGCTTAAGGCCTTGTCACACTGCATAAGCATATGCCAACATATGTGACACACGCTGACATAGGGTGGGAATTTTGAACATGCTAAGAAACACTACTTAGACCAAATATACTCATACCTTGTCTCGGCATACACCAGTGGGCTGTTAACAAATACTACTTATGACAAACGTACCCATAACTTGTCTTAATGTACACCACCATACACCTGCCTACACCAACATGTTGGCACAAAATCACATACGTCAGCATACACTGATGCAATACAGCACAGTGTGACAAGTCTTTTAGTTAAGTGTGGATTCTGGGAAGGCATTACCTAAATGCTTACCGTACACCTATATACGAGCATTGTAGCAATACAAGGCGTTGTATAGTTTTCCCCCCCAAATACTATACAACTCATTCTTTCATTCCACATTACCCAATCGCTTAAGATATAAAATTTGGTAATCATTATATTTGTTGATTAAATCGCAGAAATTTCAATCGCAGACAATTTAACTTCATCATTCCACACCACCTTGCCCCTATCCTAGTGATGACAAACACAATGCTCGGTAGCGACAACTATAAATTTGCAAGTCATTGGTTTGCAATCACGAAGCCATGAGCGCTCAACTCATTTGGCCTGCCCATCTACTAAGCAAGCAAGCAAGCAAGCAAGTAAACAAGCAAGCACTCGGCAGGGAAATTAAGAGAATTGTGGTCATAGGCACAATTATGTGCTATCGGCGTGGGGTGGGGTGGGGTAGGGTCGGGGTGGACCGATGATGGACAGGCCAGTCTGGGCCGTCCACTGCTCCCAGCGCCACGGCTCGCCATGTGGCTTCCGGAGTGGCTTCCTGAGTGGCTTCCCCGGGCGTGGCGCCGTGGCTTCCCCGCGCGTGGCGCCGTGGCTTCCGTAACTGACACCGCGGATGGGGGCGGTGACGGTGATAAAGAGTGATGGCGTCGGGGTGATGGTGCCAACCTCCCTCCCTCCCTCCCACCCTCCTTCCCACCCTCCCTCCACGTGTTGAGTCGGCGTAGCGCAACCTCCTCCAGCTTCCCTCCCCTGCTGACTCCATGACCTCCCACCTCACCTCCACGCTTCCACCCCCACCCCCCCAACTACACTCTCCCCCCCGCACCCTCTCCCCCCAACTACACTCTCCTCCTCCCCCAACTCCCCCCCTCCCCCACACACACACAGCCACTACCTTCCGCTAGCACTGCCGCCGACCAAACCACACACACAGTTCTCACTCAGCATTAGATTCCATCGGGAAATCGTGCCACAACTTCCTGGAGATTTTGGTAACACCAGTGAGAGAAATCAGAAATATTGTTCACATGTCCATTGGGCAAATCTGGTGTGATTTTCACTTGTCCGTCTGAACTTTCACTTGTCCACAGTACTTACCTTATATACATATATATATATATATATATATATATATATATATATATATGTATATATATATACATATATATATATATACATATATATATATACTGACTGAATTCATGCAAAATAAAAAACAAAAAAACAAAACCCCCAAAACACCATCAATGGACTTGGCTGGAAGCAAACCGGGGACATAACAGATGGATAATGGACATGAACCGGACAAAACGGACTAAACGGACTTAAAACGGACACCAACCGTACACCTCAATCCGGCGGTGTCCGGTACAAGTTTTGTGCATGTTCAAAACTTGCTACCGAACACCACCGGACACAAAACGGACATGCCGGATGCCAACTGTATATAAACCATACATTGCCGTATTTCAGCGGACAGTGTCCGTTTTCTATCCGGTACCCCAATCCGGTGAGGCGTGACTGGGCCTTCACCACTAACTAGTAGGATTTATTTTAAGCGCTTCACTGAACCAATCACACATGCGACAATCAATCATAGTTCCCTAAATGTGAGTGGGGGAGGGGGGGGGGCAGGGCGAGTTGTGACGGCACGCGAACATTCCGAAATTAGTCTCCCTCTTCCAAAAATATAAATAAAAATAAAAGACGATCTGCGCGCACGCGCGCGTCGCCACCATCTATTTATGTAGTCAAATGCCATTAGCAGGAAACATTCATCCACAGACAGCGCAAAGTATAAATCAATGCGAATTACCAATAATGTTCGCGCTATTAGGCAATCGTGCGGGTGTGGGTGGTGGGTGGTGGGTGGTGGGTGGTGGGTGGGGAGGGGGGAGTGTGTGGGAAGTGATCCGAGACGAGAGATGAGGCCGTGCTGATTGATGTTGGCGGGGTGGCGTGGGCGGGTGGGGGGGGGGGGGCGGGGGTGGGGGTAATGTAGGGTGCGGACGGGGTGGGGGTGGGGGTAGTGTAGGGTGGGGACGGGGTGGGGGTATGCTAACGACGGGGTAGGGGAGGGTGCAGGGTAGGGCGGGGTGGAGGTTAGGGAATGGGGTGGGGTTAGGGAATGGGGTAGGGTGGGGTCGGGGTGTGGGAGGGGGCGGGGTAGTAGAGGCTGGTTGGTGGAGGCGGGGTGATGGATGCGGGATGGAGGCGGGATGGAGGCGGTGTTGGAGCGGGGCGGAATGGTGGAGGCGGGGCGGGATGTAGGCGGTGTGGGGCGGAGCAGGAATGGTGGAGGCGGGATAGGGGCGGGGCGGGGCAGGGCCGGAGTGGTGGAGGCGGGGTGGGGGCGGGGTGCTGAAGGCGGGGCGGGGCAGGGCCGGAGTGGTGGAGGCGGGGTGGGGGCGCGGTGGGGGCGCTCAGTGAGCCGTGAGGCGTGTGGCCGATGTGTGCCAGCCGCCTGTGTGAGGACGACTGTGTCACTTTCACACCCCGCTCTCAATGAGAGTGCACGCCGCCAGGCTATAAATCAGCCTGCCTGCCCTGGGCGTCCGCACTGCACAACGCTGCGCCACGCGGCGTCACACTGCACCGCCCAACACCGCGACATGCGGCGTCACACTGCACCGCTCAACACCGCGCCACGTGGCGTCACACTGCACCGCTCAACACCGCGCCATGTGGCGTCACACTGCACCGCCCAACACCGCGACATGCGGCGTCACTCTGCACTGCCCAACACCGCGCCACGCGGCGTCACACTGCACCGCCCAACACCGCGACATGCGGCGTCACACTGCACCGCCCAACACCGTGCCACGCGGCGTCACTCTGCACCGCCCAACACCGTGCCACGCGGCGTCACACTGCACCAGCACACTGCACCAGCACCGCCCCGTACCGCTCAACACCACACCACACCACACCGCACCGCCCCGCACCGCACAAGACCACACCGCACCGCGCCGCACCGCGCCACATTGCACCGCACCGCACTGCATCCCGACACCCTGCGTTAAGCCACACCGCGCCACACTACGCCACACCACACACACCACACCGCGCCACCCTACGCCACACCACACACACACACCACACCGCACCGCGCCACACCGCACCGCGCTACACAGGGCCACACATCGCCAACAGTGCATTGCGGTCACACCTTCACAACGCATGGGGTCGGCCACGCCACGCCACGCCACACCGCGCAACCACACCACGCCACACTGCGCCACACTGTACCCGACATCATCACACCACACCGTGCAGTGTCACTCCACATGGAGTCACGTGGTGTCACACTGCATCGCAACACATCACGGTACACTGCACCACACGCCAACCAACGACACTATGCCACACTACACCACATCACTACTCACTACACCACACCGTACCATACCACACTGCATCACACTAACCACACCACACCATACTGTGGCGCACCACATCACTCACCAACCACACCATGCACACTGCGTCATACCACATCACACCTCCACACGCCGCACACCACACCCCCACCCCATAACACACCACCACACGACACCACACACCACTCCCAGCCACACCACACACCACCACACCACATCCCCAACCACACCTCCAACCACACCACATGAAACCGCACACCATCTCCAGCCACACCACACACCACCACACCACACACCACCCCCAACCACACCACACACCACCAACCACACACCACCAACCACACACCACACAACATCACACCACACCACCACTCCACACCACACCCCTCCCCACCACATCGCACCCCTCATCCCGCTGCACCGCACCCGGCCACCCTAGTTATTGATATTTGTAGGGCGGCACGGCGCGGCCTCCTTCCGATTTCCTGTGGGCGGCGCGGCCCTAAAACCCTTCTCCTCCAGCTGGTGGGTCCCCTAATGGCTTCCTGGATGCCCCGGGCCTCGGGCCAGCCGGGGAGAAGGGGGGAGGTTGGGGGAGGGGAAGGAGGGGGGGAGCAGAAGGAGGAGGGGGAGGGAGGAGGAGGAGGTGGAGCAGAAGGAGGACGAGGAGGATGTGGAGGGAGGGGAGGGAGGAGGAGGTGGAGCAGAGGAGGGGAGAGGGGGGAGCAGAAGGGGGAGGAGGTGTAGCCGAAGGGGGAGGGGGAGTGGGTGGAGCAGGAGGGGAGGACGGAGGAGGTGGAACAGAAGGAGGAGAGGGGGGGGAGGGGGGCGGGAGATGGAGCAGGAGGAGTAGGCAGAGCAGAAGGGGGAGGGAGGAGGAGGAGTAGGAGGAGGGGGAGAGAGGAGGTGGAGGACGGGGGGAGGATAAGGATGGGGAGGAATGGGAGGAAGAGTAGGGGAGGAGGAATGGGGAGGAGGAAAGGGGGGGTAGGAGGAGGAGCAGGGGGGGGAGGGGAGGTGGAGGAGAAGGGGGAGAGGAGGAATTGGATGGGATGAAGAGGAGTGGGAGGAGGAGAGGCAGGAGGAGGAGGAGGGGCATGACGAGGGGGGGACGAGAAGGAGAAGGAGAGGAGCAGGGGCAGGAAGAGAAGAAGGAGGGGGTGAGGCGGGAGAAGGAGCAAGAGGAGGTGGTAGAGGAGGAGGAGAAGGAGGAGGAGGGGAGGAGGAGGGGTGGCGTGGCGCGGTATCAGCGAACCTGTAAATCTACTCCTCCAGGGTCCTGGGGGTTCGGGGGTTGGGAGGTTGGAAGGGAGTGGGGGAGGATTGGAGGTTGGTGGGAAGGATGGTGGGACGGAGGCTGGTGGGGGGGTGGGTGGGGTGCACATCAGGCATGCATGATGCAATTACCTCTGAGGACATGCCTTATAAGGGTTGTAAGATAGGAGAGGAGGGCTGTGGGCGCGAGGGGAGGGGGGCTGGCAGCAGAAGGCGGGCGGAAGGCAGGGTGAAGGTGGCCTGAAGGCTTGGTGAAGGCGGGCTAAAGGCAGGATGAAGGCGGGCTGAAGGTGGGGTGAAGGCCGGCTGAAGGCAGAGTGAAGGAGGGGTGAAGGCAGGGTGACGGCGGTCTGAAGGCGGGGTGAAGGTGGGGTGAAGGCGGGGTGAAGGTGGGGTGAAGGCGGGCTGAAGGCAGGATGAAGGCGGGCTGAAGGCGGGCTGAAGGAAGGGTGAAGGAGGGGTGAAGGCGGGCTGAACGTGGGGTGAAGGCGGGCTGAAGGCAGGATGAAGGCGGGCTGAAGACGGGCTGAAGGCGGGGTAAAGGAGGGGTGAAGCCGGGGTGGCGGCGGGGTGAAGGAGGGCTAAAGGCAGGATGAAGGCGGGCTGAAGGATGGGTGAAGGCGGGGTGAAGGAGGGGTGAAGGAGGGGTGAAGCCGTGCAGCTCTGAGCTGGAGATAGAAGAGGGTGCAGGATGGAGGTTGGGGGGACGGGCATGTGGAGATCTATTGAGGACAAAGTGTGATGGAAGTTAGTGAGAACCGGATAGGGATGAGCGGGCTGAACGGGTAGCGGAGGACAGCCATGAGGGTGGCTGATTAAGGATGGTTGTTGGAGTTTTGCTTCCTGGCAACATCTAAGATCATATCAGGACGGAGGTGGTTAGGGAAGAAGAAAGGTGAGGTAAATGAGATGGAAAGAAAGGCTGAGAAATGTGGGTGGGGGAGATAGATAACAGGGGAAGGGAGAAGACAAGGATTGAGAGATGGCGGTATGTTATAGTGGAAGATGGTGAGTGGGGTGGCACTGTAGAGAGGAGGGTGGCACCAGAGCTGGGTTGTCCATTGGGGGCGACGACATCAGCAACTCATCATTAGTTGTGAACTCGTCGATGACCAATGAGTCCAATTTGTGATCAGAATGTGTGGTGGCACATTGGACGTGTGTGTCTAGCTGCAGTCAGAGCGTCGGGTGGATGAAGGATATAATCTTTTCTCGGCTGACGCATTTGTTTAACTTGAGATTTATTATCAGTTTCAAATTGTGTTGTGCCTATGTGGCACTAGAGCTGTGATGAAGGGTGTGGCATAATGGGTTGGGAGGGGACGTTGATTTTGTTTGTTTGTTGTTGTTTCACGTCCTAGCAACATCTAAGATCATATCGGGACGAGTACTGATTTGTGACAGTACACACGCATTGTAACTTTATAGTGCTACCCCACTGGGAGACCAGGCTGATGGCAACATGATCCAATATCCCACTCAGTCACATTATCCTGATACTCAGCTAACCAGTCCTTGTCCTATCCTATTAATGCTGAAGTGCCAGGCTAGGTAGCGACAAGTATCAATTTGGTCAAAGTCATTATTTTGGCTCGGCTGGGATTCGAGAGATGAGACGAGGCGAGAAGGGGGAGCTGTGTGGTGGGGTGAATTTCAGGGTTCAGGGGTGTGTGTGTGGGGGGGGGGGGGTGTTCAAGGTGATCCCAGCAAAGTGGTTTGGGTTTGAGAGTATGGTTGAAGGGTAAGAGATGGGTAGGTATGAGAGTATGGTATGTTTTAACTTTAAAGTTGCATAATCCGATGGTTTTGAGTTTCTGTCATTTTCCGAGATAAATATATTAAGTTGATCATTATAATCTACTTAACTTTAGTTTGAAGTAACTTTGCTATAAAATAACTAACTTGGAGGAGATATCTGAATTGTAAACATGCCAAATTAATTTTGAAGTGCTTGTCAAAACTCTGGCCATATGGGTTTCAGCAGTAAGAAGTTTAATTAAATTGACTTAGTATTCCCTTCTAACTAGTAGTAAATAGATAATAAATGTATTAGGGTGTAAGTTGGATAAATATGTTCAAATCTAGCTAAGTGATTTGCCTGTAAAGAATTAATGCTTTTATCGGAATATGTAAACTTTAAATATCTCCAAAGTTAGGCATTTCAAATAAAAGTTACTTCAAGCTAAAGTAAAGCCTTTATTTCATGTTTATGCTGTTAAACTGTCATCAATCAATCAACCAATCTGTCATCAATCAACCAATCAATCTGTCATCCATCAATCGGATAATTATATTTAGATAATTGTTATAATATATTGTGCCTTAGTTCGAAATAAGTTTGATTATGAATAGCTAATTACTTTACTTTTGGTGTGCACACTGAAATACTGGATAGGCTTCAGCAGTGACAGGTACTATTAAAGTTCCATAGTCTGATGGTTTTCAATTTCTGTATTTTTTTCTGAGATAAATATATTAGAGCGATCAGTAGTATCTACTTTACATTAGTTCAAAGTTACGTTTATTTTAAATGGTAAACATTTGAGATATTTTGAGTGCAAACATGGAAAATCAGTTTTGGCACTCTTGCCAGACTTCTGCAGTAACAGGTTCTATTAAATTGACTCAGCATTGCATTCTAGGCAGAAACAAATGTTTAATAAGTGCATCAGTATCTAAGTTAGATATGTAAAATCAAATCTGAATTGGTTTGGTTTTGAAAATTTGATATTTCATCGGACTATGCAGCGTTAAATTGACTTAGTACACATCTATGCAAGAACAAGTTCACCGATGTCTAAGTTGAATGTGTGAGATTATTTCAAGGTCAAAGTTTGAGTTTGTAAAATATTATGTTTTCATAAAGTTCACCAATATCTAAGTTGGATATGTGAGATTAATTCGAGGTCAATGTTTGAGTTTTAAAAATATTATGTTTTCATCAGAATGTTCAACTTAAAACCCAGATAGCCCATTCGGTGATCAGATATTAGATAGCACAGCAGTGGGTGGGTGAAAAGTTTGTTTGCTTGGGTTTTACACCCTGGCAATATTTAAGGTCATATCAGGATGGGTACCGACTTATCACAGAACAGAATTTATGGCGACTTTCTCTGTGGCGGAGTGGTTAGAGTGTCTGACTTTTTTCCAGGTCGGACTCCTAATCTGAAGGTCGGTGGTTCGATTCCCTCTGTCCCAGATCTCTGCCAATTTGGATTTCCACCGCTGTGTATAACTTACATCGTCACCAAAGGCCATTTGCTCTCATACAATGTCTATGTGGTGTGGTAGGTTAAAAATCCCTTGGGTCGGTAAAAGTGTAGACTCTGGCTTTCTATCGACAAACTGTCTAATGGCGACTTTATAGTGCTGTCCCACTCGGAGACCAGACCACCAGCACCATGACCCAAATCCCACTTCATCACATTATCCTGAAGCTGCCCTAACCAGTCTTTGCCCTATCCTACTAATACCGAGTGCCATCTTAGGTAGCGATAAGTATACATGTATTGCTTTGACTCGGCGGCGATGGCAATTCAGACTCTCAACTTTCCGCATGGGGCGCTCTTAGGCCCCGTTCACACATACACATTAATCTGGTTTAAAACGTGTGTGTGAACGCGGTGCTAAATCTAAGTCGACTCAACTAGTTCGCTTCATGCAAACCAGTTTGTGAGGTGGTTTAGTTAACCCAGTTTAACTAAACCGGTTTAACTCTGTACATGTGAACACAGGCTTTAATCCCACCGATTCGGCCACCAGGTTTGGCCAGTGCGCCAGGAGAGAAGATACCATGGAGGTACCATAGAAAACGCCGCCCACATGAGATGGGAAGGGAAGGGAGGCGGCAGTGAGGGAGCCAGCCAGCGTGCGAACGCAGCAAGCAGCAAGCAGCCGCTAGGACTAGGAGGCGTGGGAGGAGTGGCACAGTGGGCGCATGTGTGTTTGGGGGGGGGGGGCGGTAGGTGTGTGTGGGGGGGGGGGGTAATCAGCATGGGGGAGAGGAGGCAGAAACTGGGGCGGGCTGGGCTGGGATCCAGAGCACTAGGTCGTGGAGTAGTAGTAGTGTGCCAGGACTGCCTTGTACGGGCGTCATACTGCATGCATGGTCCTGCCGCTGCGGCTGCTGCTGCTGCTGCTTCTGCTGCTGCTGCTGCCTTCTGGGAAACAGGTCATGACCGTGACCCTAAGTCCGGGTGGTCGGTAATCCGAGTACAGCCGGCACACGGCGTCTCCGAGAAAGGATGGCTCTGGTTATGTGAGGCCTGACACCGGTCTGTCTACTCTAGGATTAGCCTGACCTAGTTGTAGGACACGCTGCGAAGTACCACAGGCTAGAGAGGGACTGAGTTGGGTACGCGGGTTGGCGAGAAGTAGGTTAACTGCAAAACAAGGAAGCGTGGGTGTGGGTGACAGCAAGGTGGTGTCATTATGAATTGTCGCTCCATGTCTCGCAGTTTGGCGCTAAATAACTGTTGATTATTTACCTTTACTTCTACATTTACTTCTACACTTAGTTCTAGACTTACTTCTACATTTACCTCTACAATTGCTTGTACATTTACATTTACCTCTAGATTATACATTTACCTCTAAAAGTCAATAATAAATATTAAATCTAAACAAAGTTAAAACTCGCGAAATCAAGCAGCGACTAACCTAAAAGATGGTAGAAGTAATTGAATGCAAACTGGGGAGGGGCACACTTTTCCCGCCTAAACTGCCAGAGTGCATCCAAAAAAATAGACATAATCAAAATACACCTAAAAATTGTAAATTTTGATGTACTAACACTGTCGGAAACCTGGTTCACCGACATGCACCAAGACAACACCCTCAACGTACATGGGTATAGGCTTGTACGTAATGACAGACAGCAAAACAATATAACAAACCAAACAAAAAAAGGCGGAGGTGTTGCAATTTACTGCAAAACCTCCAAAACCCTAGACACTGAAGTTCTAAAACCAGTAAATCTTTCAAATGAGCATATGGAACTATTGTGGTGCCTAATACAAAATGAGAACCAGGCAAACATAGCCATAGAAAGCCTCTACAGACCACTGTCAGGAGACAGAAGTATTCCTTGAAGCCCTAGATAGAAGCATAAACACAGTGCGGAAATTAACAAGTGCAGAAATCTTTGTACTAGGGGATTTCAATGTAAACTACAACAGCAATGACAAAAATAAACTAATTTTACAAACCACTATCAAAATCTTAGGCGTACAGCAACTCATTACTGAAAACAGGAGGCTAAGCAAAAACAGCTCAGCAATTGATCTAATACCAACTCAAACCATGCCACAAAATGGGGCACTAGAAGCACTCAGAAGAAATGCTTAAAAGCCACTTACATCAACACATAAACAACATCACCAAAAACAGAGATGATGCTGATACCTACTGGAACAATATCATCACAGAGATAAACAAATCACTAGACCAGATGTGTCCCATAAAGAAACTAAAAAATACAAAAAAATCAAGATCCAACACTCATCACAACCAAGCGAAAATTAGGTGACAAAGCTAAGCATACAAAAGATCCTGAAGATAAAATGGCCTATAATACTGCCAGAAATCCCTCTCTTAAAGAGGTAAAGACAGCAAAAAAGAAATACATAATAAAGCAAGACAAGGACTGGGGAAGCAACACAAATAAATTCTGGAAAAATGTAAACCTGCTATTCTCCCCAAAAAACACTGAAGAGCGAATACATTTCCAGGATAATGAAGGGAATATGCTCACAAATAATGATACAGCAAATAAACTAAACACACACTTCGCCATGGTAGGGCAAAAATTATCACACAAATTCACAAGAAACTGAGAAAACAAATCAGACAATATCCAGGATGAAAACCCCACCTGCAAAACCAACTTAAAAGAGATAACAAAATTAATAAATGACATAGACACAAACTAACCATGTGGAATAGATGGGATCCCCACAAAAATACTGAAGGAGGCATTTCAAGCCATCCCAGATACCATGCTGGACCTGTTCAACATCTCCTTTGAAATGGGGCACTTCATCATAGCCTGGAAAATGGCAACCATCACCCCCATCTACGAAAGTGGTGATAAGGGGAATATGGGGAACTATAGACCAATATCAATTTTGCAAGCACCAGGCAAGCTAATTGAAAAAGTATTCCAAAGGCACATAGATGAGCACCTGGAAAAGAACAGTACTCTAAACAAAAGACAAGGTTCTTTTTTAGGAAACTGCACTCCACATCAAAAACAATAGCAAACCTAACAAGTGACATACTGGCATCGATGAACCAAAAACAATTAGATGGGGCAGCCTTAATTGATTTCAGCAAAGCTTTTGACACAGTCAACCACAATATACTACTAACAAATATAAACAACATGGGCATAAAGTCCAAGTCAATAAGCTGGATAAAATGCTACCTAAACAACAGGCAACAAAAAACAAAAGTAAATGATGCTCTATCAGACTAACAGTCTGTAACATGTGGCGTACCCCAAGGATCAATCCTGGGGGCTCTACTCGTTATACTCTACATAAACAACCTAGAGAAAAGGCTAGAAACAGAACATCTCCAACTATATGCAGATGACACAGTCATATATGCAGAGGGAAACACAGAGGAAGAGGTAACAACTAAGCTGAACAAACTCCTACTAAAGCTGGGCGACTGGTGTGAGTCCAATAAAAAATAACCATCAATGCAAATAAATCCAAAACAGCTCACATAAATCAATGCCGGAAAGAAATGTACACTGCAAGCTAGGAAAGCAAATATTAGAAAATATAAATCACTACAAATACCTAGGCCTAGGGCTGGACAGCCAGCTAAATTACAACCTATGTATGATAAAAATCATCCAAATCATAAATAACAAACTGTGGCTATTTGCAAAACTAAGAAACTATATGATGCGAGAAATGTCAATAAAAATTGTCAAAAGTATGGTGCTCCCCAACTTCGACTATGGGGATGTAATTTACATGGGGGCTAAAAAAGAATTACTAAAAAAACTCCAAATACTGCAAAATAGAGCCCTAAAGACCTCCCTCAAAGTAGACAAACTGCACCCCACCTATGACATACACAAAAGAACTAAAGTAATGTTATTAAAAAACAGAAGAATAATCCACCTAAAAACCCTAGCGTATGGATATAGTCAAGACAATAAACATTTAATCCAACCACTAAGGAACACCAGAGCACACAATGCACCACTACTAAGGCAGACCAGAAGCCAAATCAAAGATCACGAAAGAAGCCCACTGGAAATGGCTGCCAAAGTATGGAACGCACAACCGGTAAAGGAACACAAAATTCCTGACCTAAAAACATACAAAAAATATCTGTGCAAAATAAAACCAGGAAACCCCCTCTAAGCTGTTCCACAAGGAGGCATGTGATGTGTCACGGCCCACCAGCTGGACAGCCCATGAGAGGTAACCCCCTGCCAGAAAACAGCCAGATAACATCAAATCCAAACATAAACCAACTACCTATTACATACAAGCCTATAATATGTAAATAGAGTAGGCTAGTTTAGAATTAAGTGTAGGTAACAATAAAAAGAGGAAGACTCTTACCAAGAAAATAAAAAAAAACTAACATAGATCACTAACCAGAAATGATAATCTTAAGAAACACAGACTGATAACTGCCCAGCATTGAAAACAAGCTCGAGCATCCGAGCTTATATGCTATGAACAGCATAAAAATCCCATAAAAAAAACAAGAACAAAAAACAACCTCTATGTTTACCACTACATGTAGTTCTACATTTAGTTATATTTTTACCGCTAAATTTACTACATTTATTTCTACATTTACTACATTTACACCTACATTTATGCCTACATCAAATCGACATTTACTTCTACATCTACTTCTACATTTACTTATAGATTTACTTATATATTTACTTAAGCATTTAATTATACACTTACTTATACATTTACTTATACATTTACTTATACACTTACATATACATTTACTTATACATTTACTTATACACTTACGCTTATAATTTATGCATAGATCTAGTTCATCTACTTCTACATTTACTTCTGAGCAATAGACCATGGGATCGTGGGTTCGAACCCTGGTCGAGTCAAACCAATGACTTAAAAATTTATCCTTGTTGCTTCCTAGCCAGGATAGGGCAAGGACTGGTTGGTTCAGTGTCAGGATAATGTGAGTGAGTGGGATATCAGGTCATGGTGCTGGCAGCCTGGTCTCCCAGTGTGACAGCACTATAAAGTTGCCATGAGTGCGCACTGTCACAAGTTGGTACCCATCCTGATATGACCTTAGATGTTGCTAGGATGTAAAACAACAACAAACAACGACAATCTGAGCAATATGACTTCTGAGTTCTACTGGGTCCCTCATGGAAGGCTGATGCTAGGACGCATCATGACAGGTCCCGGCTTCATTGGGAGAGATGGTGACTAGACATTCACAAAGTGAAGTTTTATTTCATGTAAAATATTGTCTGCAACAATTTCGCTGCAACGTATATTTGACTTTCCTGTGTTAAATCAACTAATGTACCAACAAAATAAATAAATAAAATAAAAATAGGCATGTGGTTATAGATGCAAAGTGATTAGTTAGTCATTGTCAGTCATTAGTTGGCTACAGACAGCGTTGGTGGACATACACAACCATACAACAATGGAAACTCATGACATTTGCAACATGTTGCGCATCCATTCACTTCCCAACCACATTTACAATCAACTTGTAAGTTTGCATCAATATAGGCTACCTATATTATGTATACCCTCAATACATCGGTATGCAGGTATTGCAGGTATAGCAATACCTCAGGGAGTTTGATGCCCCTGCCATGCAGAGTTTTAAACCACTGCCTTGTGGTACAGGTTCTTGAGAGAACCAAAGGCTAAGGGAGCAAACCCTAAACAGAAAACCATGTCACTGTGGCAGCATTAAGGGTGGTTGATGTATGGAACTCCCACCATCTCCCCACCAGCCACTGCAGGGACAAATAGTTTTGCGCCTGTCTTGAGATGTTCTCGCCAGTGTGAAACCTCTATTTGCTCCCCGAGAGAGTGCCGCTGGTAACTTGCAAAAGCCAGCAGCACTTCAACACTTTTGCAGGCAGCTTTCATGAAATGTGACCGACTCATGGATGCAACTCTCACAGCAGAGAGCTAAATGGAGAGCGGCAGTCAAGTAAGGAAAGCAGTCTTTGTCGCATCGTGACCGACAGCATGATGATGATGATGATATTATGTGAGTGAATTCAAAATTAAAATTACCAAAAAAACACAAGGTAAAAAAAGCTGAAAACCTAAAGAAATACCTATCATTATCACTAGAATTGATTGCAATTTGCAAATTATTTTTTCAGCCATGACCAGCACCATTTCACACACATTGGTCATTAAATTTCTTCGATGCACTGGATAATGGCTTTTTTTTATTCACAATGCAAAGTTACCTGTAGGTAATGGCGAGGTGCTGGTCAAAAGGCAGCCCAGTTAGTGACACAAAGGTGAAGGTGGCCAGAATCGGTGAGGTGCTGGTCAAAAGGCAGCCCCGTTAGTGACACAAAGGTGAAGGTGGCCAGAATCAGTGGTTAGAACAGGTTAAGAAACTTTCACCTCACAAAGCAAAGAATGTGCTTATTTGTTTGTTGTACCAACTGGTGACAATACACGCTCATGGTGTCTTTATAGTGTTGCCCCATTTGGCCCATAACCCTATATTCCACTTACTCGCATTATCCTGACACTCAGCCAACCAGTCTATGCCCCATCCTATTAATGCCAAGTACCAGGCTACATATTGACAAGTATTAATTTTGTAAGTCATCAGTTTAGCGCGATCGGCAATTGAAGCCACAACCTTCTGCGCAGGAAACGAGCCAGCGCTCTTAGTCTTACCCATTAGGCCATCATGTTCCGGTACTTTAAAGTCACCAAGTTTTTACTGCACTTGCCGGAAGAGCCATAATCAATCACCATGTAAAAAAACAACCTAAGATGTACACGATCATTAGTGTGTGGCTGGGGATTAGACAACAAAGTGCTGGCCTTTTCACTATTTACACCAGCACCCAGCAGTGTATAATATATTCAGTGCGACCTGCCACCACCTTACTCAGCTCGCTAGCAAACCTAGGCAGGCCAGTCCTAGTTAGTGACTTTGGGGGAGGTAGTGTGTGTGTGTTTGTGGGGGGGGGGGGGGGTCAAGGCGTTGGTATTCATTGTGTTTGGCCTGAATTGTCCCATACCGGGCCAGCTTGACCTCTCTCAGCTCCAGAGGTCAAGGGTCATCTTAGGCTCTGGACCAGATGGTTCCAATAATGTCCGTTGGATAGATTCCGTTTATGGTAATTAGGTGCATTGATAATTAAAGCTGCATAATCTGATGAAATATCAATTTATTGCTTCTTTTTTTTAAAGCAATACATTTAGCTAGATATATATATATATATATATATATATATATATATATATATATCTAACTTAGATGGTTGTATTGTTATTAAACAGTTGGTCCAGTTCGCTGCATAAGTAAAAGTCTATGTGCAGCATTTCGGTGTGCACACCAAAATTAAATTTGGAAGTTTTCACAGCAAATCTGTTCAAAGTTAGCGCTTTACAATAAAAGTTACCTCAAACGAAAGCAAAGTAGATTGTAACAAGCAACCGGAAGTATATTTAGCTAAAGATTGTAGAGAAACTCAAAACCATTGGACTGCTAGTGCTACTTTAATACTTTAATAGTGGTGGCCGAATCGGTAGAGCACAGGCTTCGCGTGCGGAAGGTCGGGAGTTTGGTTACTGGTCGAGTCAAACCAATGACTTATAACATTGATACTTGTTGCTTCATAGCCTGGCACTCGGCATTAATAGGACTGGTTAGCTCAATGACAGGATAATGTGACTGAGAGGGATATTGGGTCATGGTGCCCGATGTCATGATTTCTCAGTGGGGCAGCACTATTAAGTTGCCATGAGTGCACACTTTCACAAGTCGGTACCCATCATGATATCTATAACCTTAGATGTTGTCAGGATGTAAAACTCCAACAACCAATCAATGGTGATTCTTACGAAATGGGGAAATATCATCTTCGTGCCGATGGTATTTAAAATTGCAAAGTCCGATGGTTTTGAGCTTTCGCTATTTTCTGAGATAAATATATTAGGTTGATTGTTATGATCTATCTTACTTCAGAGTGGATTAACTTTGCTTTAAAACGACTACTGTGGGAGATATTTGACGGGTAAAAATACTAAATTAATTTTGATGTGCTTGTCAAAACTCGGACCCCGTAGGCTTTAGCACTAACAGGTTCTATTAAAGCTGCATAGTCCAATGAAAATATAAAATTGTCAAAACCAAGACAATTATCTAAATTTGATTCTACATATCTAACTTAGATACTGGTGCACTTATTAAACATTTGTCACCACATAGAAGGGAATACTGAGCCAATTGAATAGAACCTGTTACTGCAGAACCCTATGGGGTCAGAGTTTTGACAAGCTTGCCAAAATTAATTTTGCATGGTTCAAACTTAAAATATCTCAAAAGGTAGCCACTTAAAATAAAAGTTACTTCAAGCTAAAGTAAGATACATAGTAACGATCAACCTAATGTATT
>CM059199.1:385738-408025 GCA_030323885.1 Branchipolynoe longqiensis
TAACATTTTAAATTGCCATATTAAATTGATTGCCATAACCTACCTTACTTTAGCTTGAAGTAACTTTTATTTTAAAAGACTAAGTTTTGAGATATTTGAAGTGCAAATATGAAGAGTTCAGACGCAAAACCATGTAAATTCCAATACAAAAATGTAGTTTTAATAACAGATTTTTGCCTGGAAATAATGTTAAAGCTCACTAATTATAGTTTTCATATGGTCACAGGGTTGCGGATCAATGAACAAAAGAGTTGCAATATAAGAAAAATTAACTTGGCATTTACGTGGTTTTGTGCATGAACTCTTCATACATGAACTTACTTTTGGCAAGCATGCCAAAACTCTGACACCATGGGCTTCTGCAGTGACAGGTTCTATTAAATTGACTCAGTATGCCCTTCTAAGTTATATGTGACAACAAATGTTTAATAAGTACATCATTATCTAACTTAGATATGTAGAATCAAGTTGAGATGATTGCTTTGGATTTGAAAATCTGAATCTTCATCAGACTATGCAGTTATATTAAGCATGCCATTATCCAAATGGGATATGAAGGATCAAATCTAGCTATGTGATTTGGTTCACAAAATTTGATTCTTTCACCAGACTATGCAGCTCTAAGATAATGATTAAGGTTAGTCTAACCTGTTTATCTTTTTTGTTGTTGTTGAAGATTTATACTGCCTATCATGGATAAGCCTGAATAGTTTGAATTGCTTTTCATTTTAATGAGTTTTCTTTTTTTTCTTTTTTTTGTTGTACATTAGTTGTTTAAGCAGATGGAAATTTCAGTCGCAGACGACTGGTCTTCCTCATTCCACTGCTCCCCATTCCACATTCCACTGCTCCTAGTAATGCCGACCATCTGGCTAGGAAGCGACAAGTATCAATTTTTAAGTCATTGCTTTGACTCGGACCAGGGTTCGAACCCACGATTCCACGGTCTACCAACACGGGAGACGGAAGCTCTAACTCATTTGGCCATCCCGTCTTTGGAACCCGTCTTTGGAAATCGTTGAACTGAAATCATGCAAAACTAATGCTATTGTAGTGGTCTGCACTGACCTCTCAGGCAAGTAACCACATAGACAGGTAGGCGTGGGGAGTGTGTTGATATCAGGGAGCCTAGGTGGTGTAATGGTTAGCACACTGGCCCGGAATGCCAAGAGATGTGGGTTCGAGTCCCGCTCTAGGCGCAATATTCCCATTTTCATCACCCCCATGACACTGGTTGCCGTGATCAGGATCCTGTACAAGCTTTGCGCTGTATGGTTGTTGAACCTACCCTGTGTATGATGTGTTAGTGCATTGCCTGTATGTATGTAATTGTAAGCATTACAAGACTTACAATTCCAGGGGGACGAGTGTAGTGGTCTGCACTGACCTCTCAGGCAAGTAACCACATAGACAGGTAGGCGTGGGGAGTGTGTTGATATCAGGGAGCCTAGGTGGTGTAATGGTTAGCACACTGGCCCGGAATGCAAAGAGATGTGGGTTCGAGTCCCGCTCTAGGCGCAATATTTCCCATTTTCATCACCCCCATGACACTGGTTGCCGTGACCAGGATCCTGTACAAGCTTTGCGCTGTATGGTTGTTGAACCTACCCTGTGTATGTATGTGTTAGTGCATTGCCTGTATGTATGTAATTGTAAGCATTACAAGACTTACAATTCCAGGGGGACGAGTGTAGTGGTCTGCACTGACCTCTCAGGCAAGTAACCACATAGACAGGTAGGCGTGGGGAGTGTGTTGATATCAGGGAGCCTAGGTGGTGTAATGGTTAGCACACTGGCCCGGAATGCAAAGAGATGTGGGTTCGAGTCCCGCTCTAGGCGCAATATTTCCCATTTTCATCACCCCCATGACACTATCGTTGTGCACACCTAAAACATCTAGAGAGGCTTTGCTTACCTGTGTGTTTAGCATATCAGCACAATAGATTTACTTTGGAACTTGGGTGAGAGGAAGGTCGGGGGATTCAAATCCAGGCTGAGTCAAACCGATTACTTTCAATATTTATACGTGTCACTTCCTAGCCTGGCACTCAACATTAATAGGATAGGGCAAGGACTGGTTCGTTCAGTGTCAGGATAATCTGATGGAGCAAGACATCAGGTCATGGTGCCAGTGTCCTGATTTCCCAGTGGTTCAGCACTATAAAGTCACCATGAGCGTGCGCTGTCACAAGTCGGTACCCGTCCTGATCTCACCATAGATGACCTTAGATGTTGTCATGATGTAAAACCCCAACAAACAAACAATTGTCCCCTTGCTTCTAGCTCCGTCCTGTTATGACCTCATATGTTGCTAGGACGTAAAACGACAACAACCAAACCAAACTGCTGCTAGCAAACTACCACATGTCGTATCTGATGTGTGCAAGGTTTATTCACTCACACTAGTCACGTGACACCCCCACACACAATCTTCCAGTACTGGGATGAAAAAACTAAATAGCGCCAAATCCCCCACCCCCTCCCCCCTCAGCTTATCGGTATTTTCTCGGAGCAATCCTAACCAATTACACAGCTGACGACTGACGAGTTCCCCTTGAGCTATCAAGCAATGCGACCAATAGACCGTTGTACTAACAAACAACTATCCAGAATTACCCCCCCCCCCCCCACACACACACAAATCAACATTAACCTGTGTTGACTATTTTTGGTAGGTCACTGGTACAATTGTGTGTCCTGCCTAGTGCTGTTTTAATATAGCTATGTGTTAGCTGGTATTGACTGTTGACAACAGCAGGAAGATGCTGGTTTTGCACACAAGTAGGTGACACATTTAGGCTTTAGGCGACGCGTAATGTTACCCCTGGCCTATCAGTATCAGCTAGCCTACAAGAGCCCGGAGGGATGGCCGGGGGTCAGGCCGCCATCACCACTGTCTCTTATCAGCATTCCAGTCTTATCTGTAGACCTACCCTTCCACTGTTTCATGTCAAGGACTGACCAGTCACCCCCCCCCCCCCCACACACACACACCCACACACACACACACATATACACACCCGTACACGCGTACACACCCCACACACATACACACTTACACCCGAACATACACACCCACTCCCACACACCAACTCCCACACACCCACACTCCACACTCTCACACCCTCAAACACACACCTACCCCCCACCCACACCCACATACCCACACCCTCACACCCACACACCCACACTCTCAAACCGGGCGCCTAATTGGGAGAGCGCGGTCCTCGCGTGCGAAAGGTTGGGAGTTCGGTTCCCGGTCGGGTAAACCCGATGACTTTTTAAATTGATACTTGTCGCTTCCTAGCCTGACCTTCGGCATTAATAGGATATGGCAAGGACTGGTTAGCTCAGTGTCAGGTTAATGTGACTGAGTGGGATATCGGGTCATGGTGCTGGCGGCCTGATTACCCAGTGGGGCAGCACTATAATGTCGCCATGAGTGAGTCGGTACCCGTCCTAATGTGACCATAGATGTTCCTAGGACGTAAAGCAACAACCACCAACAACAACTCTCACACCCCACATCCTCAAACACACCCCGACACCCTCACACACACCCACACCCACACCCACACACACACCCACAACCCCACACCCACACACACACACAAACCCCTCCTCCCATTGTCAGCTGGAGGAGGTCCGCTATAGAAGCTAGTTAATTGTGTTTATTTCTTTCTACCAGTCTATGGGCATGCCCTTAAGGCCCTGTCACACTACGACGTTTCTCACCAGCGTGCCGGTAGCGCGCAAAATATTTGCAACCCGTCGACACACGTCCAACTCTTCGGCGTTTTGGGAGAAAGTTTGACTGGTTGTAGCGTGTTAGTGGCGGGTTTTTGGCGTGTGGCCAATGCGTTTCGACGTGCGGTGGAACAACATGTCAACGTCCCGCCAGCGGGTTCCCAGCATGCCATCGGCATGTTGTCGGCGTGCTGTTGGCGCGTTGATGGCACGTTGACGGCGCGTTGGTGTCGTGTTAGTACCGTGTCAACGCATACATACCCACCAGCTACACGTTAGGACGCGCCGCAGCGCGTCCACACCCGCCGCCAATGCATCCAGGCGCGCCGGCAACACGTCCAACGCGCTGAGAAATGCTGGAACAACGCCAATATTGCGCCGACTACCTGTTGATCGGACGTGACGGACGCGCCGATGGAACGGTCACATTTTGGGGGTAAAAAAGCCAATGTTAACCGACGTTGATCAACGTTCTGCCAGCTTTCCGCCGGCATGCCGCCAACGTGTGTTGACGTGTTGCTAACGCGTCCGTAACGCCCCCTCCAACCCGTTGGCGCACGTCAGTCCACGCCAAAAGTTTTGTGCAAGCACAAAACAATCGGCGTGACCCGACACGCGCCGACGGCCGCCGATGTGTGCATTCATATGTTGCTATCACACAACGTGTACCAATGTGCGGGTAATACACCGGTAACGTGCCGGTAACGTGCTGGTAACGTACCGGATGGGTACCGACGTTTCGAACAAAAACCCAATACGTCGGCATGCATCGAAGCGCGTTTGTGAGAAATATCATAGTGTGACAGGGCCTTAGAGTTGTCGAGGTCAGAATAATTAATCATTTGTCTAACGTATATATATGTGTGAGATATATGAGTTCTATATCAGTCCCTTGTGTAACTTCTATATGTGTTACTTGTACATGAGTTCTATGAGTCCTTTATGTTGGTAGGTTATTGGACCTTTACATCCTGGCAACATCCTAGGTCATATCAGCAAGTCCTTTATGTGACGACTATATTTGTTATATGTGAGTTCTATATATGACTTATGAGCTCTTTATGAGTCCTATCTGCATCCTATATGTCAGTTATATATGTGTAACTTATATATGGGTTCTATATATCAGATCTATATATCAGTTCTCTATATTACTATATGTGTTATGTGACTTATGTATGTGGTATATTTGAGTTATATACGTTCTACATATGAGTTCTACATATGAGGTCTTCTATATATATAAATTATATATATGAGTTCTATATATACATTCTATATATGAGTTCTTCTTTATATATGTTCCATATCTGAGTTCTATATATGAGTTATTCTATATAGAATTTCTATATATGAGTTCTACATAGGAGTTCTATAAATGAGTTATATATATGAGTTCTATATATGAGTTATATATATGAGTTATATATACGTTATATATATGAGTTATATATATGAGTTATGTCTATGCATTCTATATATGAGTTCTATATATACATTCTATATGTCAGTTCTATATATGAATTATATATGTCAGTTCTATATACAATTATAATATTTGTTGTACGTGTTTATTCTGCTGAATAAATTCTGGTCTTCCAGCCATTTTTCAATTTGGGCAGTATTCCCTTCTACAGGGCAACAAGTGCTTGGTAACTACAGCAGTAACTAAGGTGGATATGTAGGGACAAATCTAGATACTTTTGACAATTTGAATCTTTTATTACGTTCCCTTCTATTCAACAGCAAATGCTTAATCAGGTCACCAGTATCTAAGATGAATATGTAAGCTTAAATCTAGATCAATGTTTTCTGATTTTGGAAATGTGATTTTTTTATCGGACTATACAACTGTCTTGAGGGTGGTGAAAATGGCCTAGATCGGGAATCGAACCCCTACTCACATCTCTTGCATTCCGGGCCAGTGTGATAACCATTACACAACCTATGCCTCATGATGTCATCACCCTATCCATGCCCATCTGTGTATGTGGCTCCTTGCCTGAGAATTCAGTTCAGAATACATCTACTATACAAATATCAACTAATTCTAACATATATTTACCATATGTTAAATTGCTTTCTTCTAACCTAAACAACAAATACCGTTGGCCTGGGTTAAACTATTATGCAACAGAAAGATTTGTTTGTTTATTGTTGTTTTACATCCTTGGAACATCTAAGGTCTCATCAGGATGGGCACCGACTTGTGACAGTGCACACTCATGGTGACTTTATAGTGCTGCCCCACTTGGAGACCAGGCCACCAGCACCATGACCTGATATCCCACTCAGTCGCATTATCCTGACACTGAGCCAACCAGTCCTTGCCCTATCCTAATAATGCCAAGTGCCTGGCTATGAAGCGACAAGTATAAATTTTTACGTCATCGGCTTGACTCAACCAGAGTTCGAACCCATGATCTCACGGTCTACGAACACAGGAGACGGATGCTCTAACTCATTCGGCCATCCCGTCTGGTGAACAGAGAGGCACTGGGGAGATCGGTTTCCTCTGGATAGAAAAGGCGGGCGGATGCAACGCAATCAAAGCGATAGAATCTGTCTGTCCTGTGCAAACTGCGCTACTTCCGGTCCAGTCTGGCATTGAATAGAGGTGGGATGGGTGCAGAATGGACGCCGATCCCAGCTCCACAACTATAAGATTTGTCTGTTTGCTGTTGTTTTAGATCCTATCAACATGTAAGGAAATATCACGGCAGGCACCGACTTTACAAATTTATACTTGTCACTTCCTAGCCAGGCGCTCGGCATTATTAAGATAGGGCAAGGACTGGTTGGCTCAGTGTGGGGATAATATGACTGAGTCGGATATTAGGTCATGGTGCTGGTGAAATGGTCTCCCAGTGGGGCAGCACTATAAAGTTGCCATGAGTGTGCACTGTCACACGTCAGGACCGGTCCTGATATGACCTTAGATGTTGCCAGGATGTAAACCTCCAACAACCAAACAACCTGTGGCTGCACACTCATGCCAACTTTATAGTGCTGCAAAACAAGACTGCCCGCACCCTGACCCATTATCCCACACAGTCGTATTATCCTGACACTGCACAAACCAGTTCTCGTCCTACCCTAGTAATGCCAAGTGCAAGACTAGGTAGCGACAAGTATCAAATTTATAACTCATTGGTTTGACTCGTCTGTGATTCGAACAACCCAACCTTCTGTATGGGAATCCTGCGTCCAAACCGATTCGGACACCGTGTCCGGTCAACTACAGCGTTCTGCAGCCCCGAATGCAGCGTCCGTCCACCACAATCAGGGCCCATCAGACGCGGCTGGTACCTGGTAGTTTGTCTACTGGCCATGGTTTACGAGCTCGGAACCCACAACTTCGCGCTGACATCTCGGGTTGGGAGACTTTATTTTTAACATTTAATTGGGTCGTCTGGAGAGAACAAGACGCCGTCACGATCCAAGTCGTAGATCGCTCAAGCCTTCTGGACTCCTTACAGCCAGTCAGCAAGCCTCCCCTCCCCCTCGCCATGACCCTCCCCACTCCTCACTCCCCACTACCATTCCCCACCCATCTCCATCGTCACGCCTCCCCCACTCCCACCCCCACGCCCCACCCACCTCCCCATCCTGACCCCCACCCCCACTCCCCACCTACATCCCTATCCTGACCCCCACTCTCCACACACATCCCTATCCTGACCCCCACCCCCACTCCCCACACACATCCCTATCCTGACCCCCACCCCCACTCCCCACCCACATCCCTATCCTGACCCCCACCCCTATTCCCCACCCACATCCCTATCCTGACCCCACCCCCACTCCCCACACTCCCTATCCTGACCCCCACCCCCACTCCCCACACACATCCCTATCCTGACCCCACCCCCACTCCCCACCCACATCCCTATCCTGACCCACACCCCCACTCCCCACTCCCCACCCATATCACCATCTTCATACTCATCCTCACCCACCCCACACCCACAACCCCATCCTTACCCCCGACATCTACGCATACCCAACCCCAACCTTCGGTGGGATGGCAGATTGGGCGCTGGGGAGGACGGGGATTGAGGAGAGTGAATAGAGGGGAGCTTGGAGCGGGGAGCATGGAGCGGGGAGCATGGAGCGCGGAGCATGGAGCGGGGAGCATGGAGCATGGAGCGGGGAGGGGGGAGGGAGGAAGCAGTAAGGGACATGGGGGAGAGGAGAGCGGGGAACAGGGAAGAGGTGCGAGGAGCAGGGAGCGGGAAGGTAGGCGGGGAGCGGTAGGCGGGAGCGGGGAGCGGGGAGCCGGGAGCGGGGAGCCGGGAGTGGGGAGCTGGGAGCTAGGAGCAGGGAGCGGGGAGCGGGGAGTGGGGAGCGGGGAGCTGGGAGCCGGGAGTGGGGAGAGCGGGGAGCGGGGAGCTGGGAGCCGGTAGTGGGGAGAGCGGGGAGCCAGGAGCGGGGAGTCGGGAGTGGGGAGCTGGGAGCCGGAAGCAGGGAGCGGGGAGTGAGGAGCAGGGAGCTGGAGCCGGAGTGGGGAGAGCGAGAGCGGGAGCGGGAGCGGGAGCCTGAAGTGGGCTAGGGGAGCGGGGAGCCCGGAGCAGGGAGCCGGAGCGGGGAGCGGGGAGCGGGGAGCGGGGAGTCGGGAGCGGGGAGTCGGGGGGGCAGGGAGCCAGGAGCAAGGAGCTGGGAGCGAGGAGCTGGGAGGCTGGGAGTGGCGAGCCAGGAGCGGGGAGCTGGAGGCGGGAGCGGGGAGCGGGGACCTGGGAGTGGGGAGCCGGGAGCGGGGAGCAGGGAGGGCCGGGAGCGGGGAGCGGGGAGCGGGGAGCCGGGAGCCGGGAGCGGAGAGCCAGGAGCGGGGAGCCGGGAGCCGGGAGCGGGGAGCCAGGAGCAGCTAGCAGGGAGCCGGGAGCGGGGAACCGGGAGTGGGGAGCCAGGAGTGGGGAGCCGGGAGCGGGGAGGCAGGAGCGGTTGGAGGCGGGAGCCTGGAAGGCGGTGGGAGGGGGGGGGGGGAGCCGGGAGGGGGGGGGGGTAGAAGGTAAGGGAAAAGGGCGGGAGAATGCGCTAAGATGAGGGGGAGGTGAAAGGGACGGGGGACGGGAGGAGAAGATGAAGACAAGGAGTAAGGAAGGGTGGGTAAGGTGGACATGGAGGGGGCAGGGGGGAAGTGGAGAAGGGGGAGGAGGGAGGGGCGAGAGGGGAGAGGGGGACGAAGGAGGGGGAGGGGGAGTGGGGTGAGGAGAGAGGAGAGAGGGGAAAGGGAGTGGAGAGATGGGAGAGGGGATAGGGGATAGGGGAGAGAAAGAAGGGGGAGTGGGGTGGGGAGAGAGGGGGAAAGAGTCATGGGAAAGGAAGAGGGCAGGGAGGGGGGAGAAGTATGCCCCAAAACTCTGAAGACACCAGATGTGAATGGCTACCCCTCTTCCCCCTTCCTCACCCCTTCACTCCTACCCCATCTCCACCCAACAACCCACACCAAATGTACATACCCTCAGCCTAACGACCCACGTGACACCCATCCCAGACCCCAACACACACCAAGGCCGGAAATGCGTTCTGCGTCGGCGTCTTTGAAGTGACCAGCAGGCCCGGGTTGTGGTGGTGGCTGCGTGTTACTCACCGTGCATTACTCACCCGGCACCAGCAAAAAGAGGAGAAGAGAGAGGGAGCGAGGGAGCGATGGAGAGATGGAGAGAGAGGAGGGAGAGAGGGAGAGAGAGAGGGAGAGAGGGAGAGAGGGAGAGGAGGGAGGGGGAGAGGGGGGAGGGAGAGAGGTACAGATGTAGACAGAGGAGGGAGAGGGGGAGAGATGGAGAGACGGAGAGAGAGGAGGGAGAGACTGAGAGAGTGAGAGATGGAGAGAGAGGAGGGAGAGACGGAGAGAGGGAGCGAGGGAGAGAGGGAGATAGCAAGAGAGGGCGAGAGGGACAGATGGAGAGGGAGAGAGCGAGAGCAAGAGAGGGCGAGAGGGGCAGAGGGAGAGGGAGAGACGGACCGAGGGAGAGGGAGAGCGAAGAGCAAGAGAGGGCGAGAGGGACAGAGGGAGCGGGAGAGGGACAGAGGGAGAGGGAGAGAGGGAGACTACTTACAGTCAGTCCTAAGGTTGGTTGGTGTAGAGAGGTTTTACACTATATATATAACATTGACCGTAATAATCTATTATATTTGACGCTGAAGTCACTTTTATTACAAATGGCTAACGTTAGACAAAGTTGAGTTGGTTGTTGGAGTTTTACATTCTAACAACATCTAAGATCATATCCGGACGGGTATTGACTTGTGACAGTGCACACTCATGGCGATGTTATAGTGCTTCCCCACCAGGAGACCAGGCCGCTGGCACCATGATGAAATATCCCACTCATGTACATTATCCTGACACCAGGCCAACCATTCCTTGCCCTATCCTAATAATGCTGATTGCCTGGCTAGAAAGTGACAAGCGTCGATTTTGTACGTAATTGGTTTGATTCGACAAGCAATTGAACTCCCGACCTTCTGCATGGGAGGTTTGCGCTCTACCAATTCGGCCACCACGTCCGGTACCCTATTTATGACGAGTTCAGGCGCAAAACTACATAAACGCCATCCAAATATGGAGATAAACATTGAAAATCAGCCTTAAACAAGTTAATTTGTTTATATTCCTAATCTGTTCTTCATTGGTCCATAACCCTGTGATCATATGAAATGTGGAATTAGTGAGTTTTAACATTATTTTTAGGCAAAAATCTGTTATTTTTGTGGATTGGCATCTACATGGTTTTGCACCTGAACTCTTCATATGTATATGTATACAGATGAACCTCGATCCAATGGACACCGATGCAATGGATTCCGGATCCAACGGACACAATCCGCTAGAGTGAATATCTGAACATTTGCACACTTTAAGAGAACTAGTTATTAGGGAACAGTATCAGTGAGACAAGCAGTTGCAACTTGACACATTTTTAATAACATTATATTTTTTACATTACAGGTACATTATTTTTACATTGTTTACTAAGTGATCGTGGGTAGCACTTTTTATGAACCTTAGGTCTGTATTTTGTGTTTATTTTCGTACCCCCCGGAAAACTTTGTCACTGCAACGGACAAATGGCTTTAACGGACAACTGCTCCCCCCTATTACGCCGTTGGATTGAGGTTCATCTGTATATATAAAATTTATCGTTAATCATTGATTGTGCAAATCGAGGATTGGTCTCTACAGGCACACAAGAGGATGTTTGTTCTTCAACCAACTCTACAGTGCTACTCCATAGTCTGTAAGGGCGAAGGATGCCAATAAGATCGTGAGAATCTATCATATTTAGCAATATGCTAGACACCATAGGTTTTATCCACGTACACCTGCAGTAGTAACAGAATCTGTTAAATTACTTAATACTCATTCCCACCACTGTTAGCAAACCGGGTTGTGAGAATATAACTTAGTTGTGAATGCTCGGTGACCTGTTAACACACCAGGTTGTGCTGTATATGTTTGGTGAAGTGTTAACGCATCCGGAAAATAACTTTGTTTTGAATTCTGGGTTTGTTTGTTTGTTTGTTGTTCTTTTACGTCCTAGCAACACCTAAGGTCATATCAGGACGGGTACAGACTTGTGACAGTGCGCACTCATGGTGACTTTTATAGTGCTGCCCCACTGGGAAATCAGGCCGCCGGCACCATGACCTGATGTCCCACTCAGTCACATTATCCTGACACTGAGATAACCAGTCCTTGCCATATCATATTAATGCCGAGCGCCAGGCTAGGAAGCGACAAGTACCAATTTGAAAGGCATTGGTTTGATTCGACCGGGAACCAAACTCGCGAACTTCCACACGCGAGGCCCACGCTCTACCGATCAGGCCACCACGCCCAGCGACGTGTTAAGAAACTGGATTGTGGGAAGATAACTTTCTTGTAAATGCTCGGTGAAGTATTAAAAAACTGGGTTTGATAACTTTGCTTTGTTGTAAATGCTTGGTGACCTGTTAACAAACTGGGCTGTGGGAATATAACTTTGCTGTAAATGTTCACTGAACTGTTAACAAACCGGGCTGTTGGAAGATAACTTTTCTGCAAATGTTCACTGAACTGTTAACAAACCGGGCTGTGGGAAGATAACTTTGCTGTAAATGTTCACTGAACTGTTAACAAACCGGGCTGTGGGAATATAACTTTGCTGTAAATGTTCACTGAACTGTTAACAAACCGGGCTGTGGGAAGATAACTTTGCTGTAAATGTTCACTGAACTGTTAACAAACCGGGCTGTGGGAAGATAACTTTGCTGTAAATGTTCACTGAACTGTTAACAAACCGGGCTGTGGGAAGATAACTTTGCTGTAAATGTTCACTGAACTGTTAACAAACCGGGCTGTGGGAATATAACTTTGCTGTAAATGTTCACTGAACTGTTAACAAACCGGGCTGTGGGAAGATAACTTTGCTGTAAATGTTCACTGAACTGTTAACAAACCGGGCTGTGGGAAGATAACTTTGCTGTAAATGTTCACTGAACTGTTAACAAACCGGGCTGTGGGAAGATAACTTTGCTGTAAATGTTCACTGAACTGTTAACAAACCGGGCTGTGGGAATATAACTTTGCTGTAAATGTTCACTGAACTGTTAACAAACTGGGCTGTGGGAAGATAACTTTGCTGTAAATGTTCACTGAACTGTTAACAAACCGGGCTGTGGGAAGATAACTTTGGTGTAAATGTTCACTGAACTGTTAACAAACCGGGCTGTGGGAAGGTAACTTTGCTGTAAATGTTCACTGAACTGTTAACAAACCGGGCTGTGGGAATATAACTTTGCTGTAAATGTTCACTGAACTGTTAACAAACTGGGCTGTGGGAAGATAACTTTGCTGTAAATGTTCACTGAACTGTTAACAAACCGGGCTGTGGGAAGATAACTTTGGTGTAAATGTTCACTGAACTGTTAACAAACCAGGCTGTGGGAAGATAACTTTGCTGTAAATGTTCACTGAACTGTTAACAAACCAGGCTGTGGGAAGATAACTTTGCTGTAAATGTTCACTGAACTGTTAACAAACCGGGCTGTGGGAAGATAACTTTGTTGTAAATGTTCACTGAACTGTTAACAAACCAGGCTGTGGGAAGATAACTTTGCTGTAAATGCTCGACAAACTGTTAACACCCCATGTGTGAGGCACAGGTCCGGCCGGTCGTTCGGGGTCTAATGACGAAACACAACCAGGGGAGGAACGCATTCGAAGCTTGACCTCAGCTTGACCTTTGAGTGACCTTTAGCGGGTCGGGTCACTGGCTAACCGTGCGTAATGTAGCAGTCACACTACGACGACAAGGCCGACGACAGCCCAACGACTTGTCGTTTTGCTCTGTCGTCGGCTGTCGCTACGGTGTCGTTATGTTGTCGTTCGGCTGTCGCGGCGACACCTCCGCGACAACTCCAGTTTCTCCACTGTCGCCCGGTTGTCGTCGGGTTTTTGTGCATGTTGAAAAACCTCGACGACAGCCGGCGACAGACGCTGTCGTTCGGCTGTCGCTACGCTGTCGCTACGCTGTCGCTACGGTGTCGTCTTGTCGTTAAGCTGTCGTTAAGCTGTCGTCGCTGCTTCCTCACAGGTCCGCTGCATAAACCTACATGTTTGCACCGTCCCATTCTTCATATTTCTCATGGAAACTGCTTCCTCACAGGTCCGCCGCATAGTCTAATACACATGTTTGTACCGTCCCATTTCTTCATATATCATATGGAGACTGCTTCCTAACAGGTCCGCGCATATACCTACATGTTTGAACCGTCCCATTCTTCATATTTCTCATGGAAACTGCTTCCTCACAGGTCCGCCGCATAGTCTAATACACATGTTTGTACCGTCCCATTTCTTCATATATCATATGAAGACTGCTTCCTCACAGGTCCGCCGCATAAACCTACATGTTTGCACCGTCCTATTCTTCATATTTCTCATGGAAACTGTTTCATGTGTGTCTCTGTGTGTGTAGTGGTGTGTCTGTGTGTGTATCTGTGTCTGTGTGTATGTCTCTGTGTCTGTGTGTATCTGTGTCTGTGTGTGTATCTTTGTCTCTGTGTGTCTCTGTGTCTGTGTGTGTGTCTCTGTGTGTGTCTGTGTGTCTCTGTTGTGTCTCTGTGTGCGATAAACCACACATTCACACTCACTCACATTCACACTCACTATCACACTCACTATCACACTCACTATCGCACTCACTATCACACTCACTATCACACTCACTATCACACTCACTATCACACTCACTATCACACTCACTATCACACTCACTATCACACTCATTATCACACTCACTATGACACTCACTATCGCACTCACTATCACACTCACTATCACACTCACTATGACACTCACACTCATTATCACACTCACTATCGCACTCACTATCGCACTCACTATCACACTCACTATCACGTCCCATTTCTTCATATATCATATGGAGATTGCTTCCTAACAGGTCCGCCGCATATACCTACATGTTTGAACCGTCCCATTCTTCATATTTCTCATGGAAACTGCTTCCTCACAGGTCCGCCGCATAGTCTAATAGTAATACACATGTTTGTACCGTCCCATTTCTTCATATATCATGTGGAGACTGCTTCCTCACAGGTCCGCCACACTCCCTCACACTCACACTCACTATCACACTCACTATCACACTCACTATCACACTCACTATCAGTGTCACACTCACTATCACACACACATACACACAGACACACACACACAGACACAGAGACACACACAGAGACACAACACAGAGGTTTATGCGGCGGACCTGTTAGGAAGCAGTCTTCATATTTGGGACGGTCCTAACATCCCTCAAAGCAAGCTAAACTGAGCCATGTTTGCACCGTCCCATTCTTCATATTTCTCATGAAGACTGCTCCATGCTCCTCTGTCGTTCAGGGGTCGTCAGAGTGTCGTTACACTGTCGCCGATCTGTCGCCCGGTTGTCGTCCAACTTGGCCCGAATTTGCATATGTCGTCGGGTTTTCACAAAATCCAAGTCGCTGGGCTGTCGTCGTCCCTTGTCGTCGTAGTGTGACTGCTACATGCGTAAGGTGGGGACGCCATGATGTAACCTTCTCTCCTGGTTTTTTTTCCACGTCCCGTTCCTAAATCTGCCGCCTCGATGGGTGGGTTACGTATTGTGACATATTTAGGACTGGCTCCTTCAGTATCACCTCGTGGGCGATCGGTCGAAGTGCGACACGTATGGTATTGGTCGCTAATAAAGAAAGAAAGAAAGACAGAAAGAAAGAATGAATGAATGAAGGAAAGAAAGGGGGAGGAGAAGGGCTATTCTTGTTTTGAAGTTAAGCATGCAAAGGTTGCTGAAAGAATCAAATTTACAAATTCAAAACACTTATCTAGATTTGATTCTGCATATGCAACTTAGAATTTAGATACAGATGCATGTATCAAGCATTTGTTTCTGCATAGAAGGAAATACTGAGTCAATTTCATCGAACCTCTTGTTGCTGAAGCCTACGGTCAGAAGTTTGATGTACACGTTAACATTAATTCTACATGTTTTCACTTCAAATATTTCCTAAGATATCCCTTTACAATAAATGTCACTTCAAACTAAAATAAGGCAGATTATATGTTTGTTTATTTATTGTTGTTTTACATCCTAGCAACATCTAAGGTCATATCACGACGGGTACCGACTTGTGACAGTGCGCACTCATGGCGACTTTATAGTGCTGCCCCACTTAGAGACCAGGCCACGAGCACCATGATCTGATATCCCACTCAGTCACATTATCCTGACACTGAGCCAACCAGTTGCGCTATCCTAATAATGCTGAGTGCCTGGCTAGGAAGCGACAAGTATAATTTGTTAAGTCATTGGTTTGATTCGACCAGGGTTCGAACCCACGATCCCATGGTGTACCAACACGGGAGACGGAGGCTCTAACTCATTCGGCCAACTCATTCGGTAGGGTAACACCGGCCCATATAGCTAGCCCAATGTGACAAGGCGTTTTATATTCATACTATTGTATTAGACGGCATTCCTAAGCAAAATGTGTCACGTGGTATCACCCCGTCAGAGAGATAGCAATCAACGACGCTGACATTAAAGTGATCCTGCAGCGGATCTATGACAGGTCTAGACTCACCACCAGACATTTTTATTTGAAGCTGTTCTTTTTAATATAAAGAGAATATAAAATATTTAATCAAACAATCTCGATTGGTGATTAAAGTTGCATAGTCCGATGGTTTTGAATTTCTGTATTTTTTCTGAGATAAATATATTAGATCGATCACTAGTATCTACTTTACATTAGTTCAAAGTTACTTTTATTTTAAATGGTAAACTTTTGAGATATTTTGAGTGCAAACATGGAAAATTAGTTTTGGCAAACTTGCCAAAACTCTGACGCCATAGACTTCTGCAGTAACAGGTTCTGTTAAATTGACTCAGTATTGCCTTCTACCCAGAAACAAATGCTTAATAAGTGCATCAGTATCTAAGTTAGATATGTAAAATCAAATCTAAATGATTGATTTGGTTTTGAAAATTTGATATTTCATCGGACTATGCAGTTTAAATTGCGAAAGCAAATGGAATCTATTCCACATTCATCCTCAATCACCCTAGACCGGAAACCGACATCAAAATCTAGTAATATAGCTTGTTTGTTGTTGTTTTACGTCCTAGCAACATGTAAGGTCATATGAGCACGTGGTAATATAGTATATGCGACTCCAAATCTAGTATGTCTCTCCCTGTCTCTCTCTCTCTCCCTCCCTCGCTCTCTCTCTCCATCTCTCTCCATCTCTCTCTCCCTCCATCTCTCTCCCCGTCTCTCTCCATCTCGCTCGCACTCTCTCTCCCTCCGTCTCTCTCCCTCCCTCTCTCTCTCCCTCTCTCTCTCCGTCTCTCCTCATCTCTCGCCGTCTCTCTCGTGCTTTCTCTCTCTATATATATATAGAAATAGACTTAATATGTGATAGCTCTGTTGGCAGGCATCAAGGTATTCAGTTGTGTTTGTTCATGGTCTGTGATCTTTGTCCGTCAGAAATGAATGTAGTCATTTCGACAAAAGAGACAGCGTCATGGTTTGACGATTACTTGCCCCGGACCCATCCACATTTAAACATCTTTTAGTTTTAGATAGATAGACATAATTGTGTCAAGTATACATGGGGTCGTTTCAAAATTCACAGATAGATTGCGTGGTGTCATATACAAAAATGATTTTTAACAAAAAAATATATATATACACACATCTATATATATATATATGTGCTCTATAATCTATTATGGGAATATAAACAAGGACACTATATCTATCTTCAGTTCCCTATGTAATAGTATATTCACTGTATCCTATCTAACTGACTCTGTGTAGTACAGTATTGGCCACACTGGCGCCACCTGTGAGGGGCTCTAAGAACTGTATGCCAGCTGCGTCTGGCCGTTATCACTTATACACCCGTCGGGATGGTCAAATTTGAACATTTAATATATCTCCGCCAGAGAATATATACCTTCTTCTCAACCATGTCAGTCTTATGGTTGTTCTTTATCTGGGGCCAACTGTTTATATATATATATATATATATATATATATATATATAAAATATAATACAAGTTTTAAAATGCATGAATATATAGATTATGTGATGTATAGCGCATTATATGAGTATAAATGAAGGGGAGCATATACTTTATACATCTATTCCTCCGTGGCGCATTGGTTGAGTCCCCCCCTACCACCTCCAGCTGTCGGGGAGTAGATGGAAGCTTCTGGCCTTATTATACTCGTACAATGGCTTATACAGCATATATAAAAAAATATATATGAAGGGAGGAAGTTTATATATATATATATATATACATATATATAATATATAATACAAGTTTGCATATTGTGGATACATGCATATCGTTTATATATATTATGTGTATTATAATGTATTATAATAATATAAAGAACGAAGGTGAATCCAAGGTTAATTATTATTATTATTCTAATTGTCCTTTCGATATCTAGTATTAAGAGTCGCGCACCTACCTTGTTATGCGCGCGAGTATGGGGCGCAACCTGTGTCGCGTGGAAATATCACTGAAACGGACTCACTTCAACTACTTTTTTCCTTTTTAGGTGGGGCATATTTTGTTTCACCAGAGATCAAAAATAAAATGAACTCAGCCCAACCCTGTTTCTCGTCTATCCTTATGTTGCCGTAGTGGCTTACATACATATAACTGTGTATGTATATATAATACAAGTTTAGATACATACATGTATATATATGTTTGTTTATATATGCATGTATATATATACATGTTTAGATATCGTATGCATCCACATATAAATGTGGGTGTATATATAAAGAATATTGAGTTGTAATATAGAAATGTTATAGAAATATTAGTGTTAAACTGCAGGATATATGCATATATATAGTTATTATTATTATTATTATTATTATTATATATATATATATATATATATACATATATATATATATATATATATATATATATATATATATATATATATTGCTCCCTTCGTGTACGGCTGCAACCACCCACCACCGCTGCATATATAGACCGGTATCTATTTTCGGTCCCTAAATATCAGTCGCATGTGTCCATTAGTGCTAGACGAGGGGAGGCGACTGATCATTACGGAACTGCTTATAACGTCACACACAGGCATTGAGGGGTGCGGATGGGTGTGGTACACGGTGGAGGGTGGAGGGTGGAGGGGGGGGGGGGTAGCGTTGTTTGCGAGTCGTAATTAGTGGGGGAATGGGGTGGGGTGGGGGAGGGAGGTGCGGAGGGGGCAGAGTTATTTCTGGTTCCGCGCCCCCGGGCAGGGGTGTGACCCCGTGACATGGGGGTCAAGGTCACCTAGAGTCGCCCCTAACTGTCCTTTGGGAAGGCCCGATGTGACCCAAATTGCCGCCATAGCGGGGGTGGGTGGGGGCCCACCCACCCACCCATTCGCTCACCCGCCCGCTCGCCACTAGCAACCTCAGCTTAAAAGGTTTTAATTTCATTAATTGAATAGCACCTGTTTACATAAAAATTGAGAAGATTTATCTCCACCCCACTGCCCGAAAGTCATCACTACAAATGCACAGATCCACAATTCGATACTGAGATTAGTGAGATCAAATGAAAAGTTCAGGCACGGGTTCGTTGGTTGGTTGGTGGAGGTTTACGTCCTGGCAACAAATGAGGAGCTCAGGCGCAAAATCGTGTAAACGCCAATCCAAAAATTTGAGATAGACATTGAAGTCAAACCTTCCAAAGTTTCATGTTTTTACATTTGTATTTTTTTGTTCATTGCTCCTGTAGCCATTTAACCAGAAGAAAAGTGGAATTAGTGAGAATTAAAATTACCATCGCATCAACTATGTGTTATTTTAATGAATTTGTTGGATTGCTGTTTATGGGGTTTTGCACCTGAACTCTTCAAGTCTTCTTGGGCATAATCGATTAACACGACCCGGGTGACTTGGATCACCCGGGTTGCTAGAATTTCAAATCGAACACCGCGAGTGGAGTTGACAAAAACATGTGCCATGTGCAAAACGACCCGACCGCAGTAAACCACCTCTTGGCTGGGGTTTGCTAGGAATGATGACGTCACCTTTGTGCTGGTACCATCCTGCAGGATAATAGCTACAAGTACCAGTCCTAAATGTTTTTTTGTTGTAATAACACAGATTAATGAAATGGAAATATAACTAAACTATGCAACCATAATATACTTTAAATCCTATTTTGCTGTAGTTATATTGGTTATAAAAAGAAAAAAAGTGTTGGATTAAGCCACCCTTTTTTCCACCCTGAGCGTGGAGAAACGTATTCGATTATTCGACCCGAGTCTGTAGGATGTGCGCATGACCCGAGTTGATTAATCGATTACGCCCCTAGTGGAGAATTGTTCTGTGTCCCTCATTGCCCTTCTACCACATCATTACATGCCCCCTCACCTCCTTCCAACATAGATGAACAATCCCTTCCTTTCATTTTTTCCTTTAATTTCCCCCCCACCCTCCATTATTTTTATGTCCAGTGGGGCATCACTATAAAGTCGCCATGATTGCGCACTGTCAGAAGTCGGTACCCCATCCTGATATGACCTTAGATGTTGCCAGGACGTAAAACTCCAACAACCAACCAAGCATTTAAAAAATATATATTTTAAATAAACGCGACAAGAGGAAGTGTTGGACGGGTGAGAATTAATATTTGGGTGCGACGAATGAACAAATGACGAGGGGTTAAAACAATTACATTAACAAATTTAAAATATTTAAGAGAAGACTGGGAATGGGAGAAGAAAAGGAAAACGAAAAAGAAAGACAAAAATTTCGCTGCGAGGAATAAACAAGGGTGGAGCGGGTTAACAAATATATATATATATATATATATCTATATATATATATATATATATATAATTTAAATAGAACAAAAATTAAATAAAAGCTTGGGAAGGGGAGACGAAGAAAAAAAAGAAAGAAAGAAAAGAAAAAAAGGTTGTTAGGAGAGGTGAGTGAGCCCGGGTGGGTTGTTTAAAAGATCACATTTGCATATTTCACATTAGGCGGGTCATGTCGGCGGCGCAGGGCGCTCAGCGGCGCCCGCGTAGGGGCGATTGTAGGCGGCGTTAACCGGCGTGAGGGCGGGGGAGCCGGGGGGAGGGGGACGCAAGGGAAGTGCCGGGGGGAGGGGGCGGGGTGGGGAGGCCGGAGAGTGCCGGAGAGGGGGGAAAGGGGGTGCCGGGAGGGGAGCCGTGGGGGGGGGGGACTGGGAGAGAGCCGGGAGGAGCCGGGAGGGCCAGGGAGGGGGGAACGGGGAGTGCCGGGGAGGGGAACCGGGAAGACGGGGAGCGGAGCCGGGGAACGGGGAGGGGAGGCAGATAAAGGACGGGGAGGAGAGCAGGGAGGGGAGGCGGGGATGGGCGGGTGGGGAGGCGGGTTGTCCGGGGAAGGGAGGCAGGGAGGACCGGGGAAGGGACGCGGGGATGGACGAGGAGGGGAGCCGGGGGGACGGGGAGGGGAGCCTGGGACGGCCGGGGAGGGGAGGCGGAGATAAAGGGAGAGCCGGGGAGGGGAGGCGGGGATGGGCGGGGTGGGGAGGCGGGGAGTGCCGGGTAAGGAGGCAGGGATGACCGGGGAAGGGAGGCGGGGATGGCGGAGGAGGGGAGCCGGGGAGGGGAGGCAGAGATGACCGGGGAAGGGAGGCGGGGAGGGCCGGGGAGGGGAGGCGGGGGGACGGGCCCGATAGGCCGCCACCTCCTGAATTACCACCGTCAATGGCTGGCGCCTCCGTGAGTTCTATTAAGTTTACAAGACGATTGCTGCATATAAAGGGAAATGTGGGAGGGTGAGGGGGGAGGGGAGGAGAGGGAAGGGAAGGGAAGGGAAGGGAAGGGGGAGAGGAAGGAAAAGTGGGCGGGTGAGTGGGAGGGGACTGGGAGAGTATGGAGGCGGCAGCACCAGCGGCCATTCACCCGGTCCGCGCCTTGATGGACGCCGGGATACCAGCGCCCAATGCGCATGCGCAAGTTGAGGGTCACGCGCACCGGCTGACCCGGTGTCCTCAGCAATGGCGGGCTGTGAGTGTTGTTTATGGAGGCGGCGGGAGGACGGCGACGACAGGCCGGGGCTCTGCTCGCCGGCGCGCGTAGGCCGCTGCCCCGTCAGTCCTAACCACCGCCCCATGCCCGCACCTCCCTCCACCTCCCCCGGCACCATCCACTCTCCACACGCCCCCCACCCCCTCTCCTCCACACACATGCCTCCCACCTTCCTCCCTCTCTCTTCCCCGGGCTTCCCGTCCCCTCCCCCAGCTTCCCCATCTCCTTCCCCCGGCTTCCCCTCCCCCTCCACTCCCTTCCCCTCCCCTCCTCTCCCCTCCCCTCCCCTCCCGGGCTTCCCGCACTCCCCCTCCCCTCCTCTCCCCTACCCTCCATGGGCTTTCCCCATCCATCTCCCCCGGCTTCCCTCACCCCTGCCTTCCTGCCCTTCCCCGGCTTCCCCTCCCTTCCTCCGGGCTTCCCCATCGCAATCCCCACTTCCCCTCCCCTTCATCCTCATCCTTGTGAATCTCCAATAGTCTACCTCATCCCCCTCCCCCACCCACCATCCTACACTCCCCCTCCACTATGTCCACGCTCGCTCATCCTTCCCCCTACCTGCCCGCTCTCTCCTGCTCCACTCCCTTCGCTCCCCTGCCGCCCCCCTTCACGACGTGCTGTTGTATGTACATATCCCTCCGTCAGAGTTCCTCAATTTTCCGCCCCGCCCCCAACCCCTCACAGCTCACGAACACTGCGCCCCCCTACCCCACTCCCCCCACACCACTCACACGACAACATCGTCACTCCCGATGCGCCCGTCCTTTCCCATTCCGGGCACGTCCGCCTCCCACCTCGGGCATCCTTTGCGCGGCCTGACCGCCTCCCACCTCGGGCATCCTTTGCGCGGCCTGACCGCCTCCCACCTCGGGCATCCTTTGCGCGGCCTGTCTGCCTCCCACCTCAGGCATCCTTTGCGCGGCC
>CM059199.1:408525-535996 GCA_030323885.1 Branchipolynoe longqiensis
GTTATGGTCATGTTAGGCTCTCGTTATGACCACGTCATCTACGTTAGGTCAACGTCACCTCACCTCCAAACTGTCAGGTGGGACGGTTAGTAGACCACGTCCCGTGTCGTTTTAGACGACGTTGGAGTCTCGTCGAAGCCCCGTTATGGTCACGTTGAAGCCCCATTATGGCCTCATCGAAGCCCCGTCTGAGTCTCGTCGGAACCTCGTCGGAGCCTCGTCGAAGACCCGTCGCGATCACGTCGATGACGTCGAGCGCGTGAGGATGTCGCTAGGATCTCGTTGGCCAAATTAATTTCTTCTACGTCCTCTCTCGTTCCCGACATTGTTACACCCACGTCGACCATGCTGCGGTGTCGTCCAACTTGGCCCCGTATTTGCATATCACATCGGGTTTTTCGAAAGTCGCCCATGTTGGACTCACGTTGGCCATTACGTCATCGTGTGACTGCACCATAGGGTGGAGCCCTCCGCACTCTGCACCCTGCCCGCTGTCTCTTCCATTCCACCCTCCGTTTCCCCCTGTCCCCTCTACGCCCCATCCTTTCTCATCTCCCCCTCCATATCTTCTCTCTCCCCTCTCCCCCTCTACCCCCTCCCTCTCCATCTCCCCCTCCCTCTCTTCTCTTTCGCAATTGCCATCTCCCCCTCTCCGCCCTCCCTTCCCATCCCCCCTCCCTCGATCCTCTGTCCACTCTTCCGTCTCCACTACCCCTCCCCACCCACTCCTCCTCATTCGCCTCTCATTTGCCTCTCATCTCCCCACCCACCCTCTCCGCTCTCCCCTCTCCTTGTTTCCATCTTCCCTCTGCTCTTATCCCCTCCTCCCATCACACATCTCTCTCCCTACCTCTTCGTCCTCTCCCCTCTCTCCTTCCGCTGTTGGTCTTCCCCCTTCTCCCATCGCCCCTTTCCTTTCTCCCACGGTTTTCTTCTCCCCCATTCCTCTCCTCGTCTCCGTTCTCCTCCTCTATCTCTCCCTCCCCTTTTCTCCCCGTCTCCCTTCTACCCCCCCTCTCCCCTCTCTCTCCCTTTCCCTCCCTATTGCCACCTAATTACCCTTACCCTTCTCCCCTCCTCCCCTATTTCCTCCCTCCCTCACTTTTCTCTCCTTCCCCCCTCTCCCGTCTTTAACTCCCTCTCCATATCCCCCTCCCCTCTCCAATCTTCCGTCCTCCACTTGCCCCTCTCTGCGGCCCCTCCCCTGTCCCTTCTCCCCCTCGTCCCCTCTTTCCTCTATCCCCTCTCCCTTCCCCCCTCCCCCTCTTCCTCTCCCTCCCCTCTCTGGCCCTCTCTGCCTCTCCGCCCTCCCCTCCCCCTTCTCCCCTCTCTCATCTCCCCTCTCCCCTCTCCCCTCTACCCTCTCCCCTCCCACCTTCCACCTCCCACCTCCCACCTTTAATTCACGCACCCCGTCACCCTGCTCACAATCGAATTCGCTCCTCTAGCAGTTAGTTCCCCGTGTGAGTTGGCTAAAATAAATATAAACTATCACCCACTCGTTTCTCCAATTGCGCCAATACAGAGGACCTACCGACACAGTTCGCTGACACTCTTATTTTCGCAGCGGAAGAGAAGAGAACAGAACAGAACAGAAGAGACCAGAAGAGAATGGAAGAGAACATAAGTGAAAATATGGGAACAGAAGAGAACAGAAGAGAAGAGAACAGAAGGGAACAGAAGAGAACGGAAGAGAATAAGAGATAACAGATGAGAACAGAAGAGAACAGAAGGGAACAGAAGGGAACAGAAGAGACAGAAGGGAACAGAAGAGAACAAAAGAGAACGGAAGAGAACGGAAGAGAACTTAAGTGAAAAGAAGGGAACACAAGAGAACAAAAGAGAACAGAAGAGAAGAGAAGTGAAAAGAAGGGAACAGAAGAGAACAGACGAGAACGGAAGAGAATAAGAGATAACAGACGAGAACAGAAGAGAACAGAAGAGAACAGAAGAGAACAGAAGAGAACAGAAGAGAACAGAATATAATAGAAGAGAACAGAAGAGAACAGAAGAGAACAGAAGAGAACAGAAGAGAATAGAAGCGAATAGAAGAGAACAGAAGAGAACAGAAAGGAAGAGAAGTGAACAGAAGAGACCAGCAGTGAACAGAATAGAATAGAAGTGAACAGAAGAGAACAGAAGGGAGCAAAAGACAACAAAAGAGAACAGAGGACAGCAGAAGAGAACAGAAGAGAACAGAAGACACCAGGACACACGAGAAGAGAACATAAGAGAACAGAAGAGAATCGAACAGAATCGAACAGAAGACAACCAAAGAGAACAGAAGGGAACAGAAGAGAACAGAGCAGAACAGAAGGGCACCTGGGGTGGGGGTTGTGGTGCAGGGGGAGCAGGGATGTGAGTGGGTAGCAGGTTATGTTGGGTGAGCAGGCGGGTACAGCCGCCGCCCGGCGCCCGCCGCCCGCCACCTGCAGCCCACCTCCCGCTGCCTAACGCCCGCCGCTCGACGTCCGCCGCCCGTCGCCCACCGCCCACCGCCCGCCGCCCGCCGCCCGCCTCCTGCCGCCCGCCTCCCGCCGCCCGCCACCCGCCGCCCGCCGCCCGCCGCCCGCCGCCCGCCGCCCGCCGCCCGCCGCCCGCCGTCAGCCTTCTATTGTCGAGCTGCCAGTTTAACTTGTGCTTTATGTCCACCGGCCGAGCAGCTCCCCCCAACCGGCGACGCAGTGCCCGCCACTGCCCGCGCCCCGTAAAATAGTACGAAAAACGCCCGCGCGCGGCGCTAAACAATGATTTACCTCCTGCGCACAAATCTCGCGCAGCGTCGCGGGGGGTTTGGTGTGCGGAGCCGGGGGCGAGGGGGACGCGCTGGTGGCGGTGTGCGGGTGGGGTGTGAGTTGGACAGAGACCGCGCTGTGTGTGTGCGGGCGGGTGGGGGTGGAAATGAAATGAATGCTGCGGGCGGGGGGGGGGGGGGTGGAGTGGGGTCGCGACGCAGCGTGATTTAGGGCGAGATTAAATTAAAAGTTTTCAATTAGAGGGCTCGCGTCCGGAGAGGAGGCATGCGCGTAATTGAGCCGATTGGTCAGCGAGCATTGGTTTATGGCGAGATAAGAGTGGGATCTCCCAGAGACAAAACTAAATCACGCAGGCTTCACCGGCGCGCATTGAGCGCGAGCCTCCGCCGTAGTCGCCGCGACGCCCGTCCCCTCCCTCCCTCCCCCATCCCGCCATCGCGCCACCCCCCGCAGCCATTCCGCGCTTTGAGCTGACGATGAACGGACGCGCGATTTACTGTTGACCAGGTGGAATGCCACTCATCAGCTGGCCTTCTTCCCATGCATTGATACAGAGGAGTCGGCATTGGCTGCTGGAGAAGCCCCCCCCCACGCCCCCCACGCCCCCCACGCCCCCTCCCTCCCTCTCAACCCACCTCTACTTCCACCTCACCTCCACCCAGCCACACCGAACGTGGTGGCTGAATCGGTAGAGCGGAGGATACAAGTGCGGAAGATCGGGAGTTCCATTCCCGAACGAGTAAACCCAATGATTTATGAAATTGAAAGGATATGGCAAGGACTGGTTAGCTCAGTGTCAGGATAATTTGACTGAGTGGGATATCGGGTCATGGTGTTGGCTGGCCTGGTGTCCCATTCCGGCAGCACTAGTGAGTTGTCATGAGTGTGCACTGCCACAAGTCGATGCCCGTCCTGATAGGACTTTAGATGTTGCTTGGACGTAAAAGAACAACGACCCCCACCACGCTCCCTCCCAATATCCACCCTACCTTCCCTCTCCCCAAACCCACTCCCACCCCTTCCCTCCCCCAAATCTCCCCTCCCCATCTCCGTCCCATTCCCCATCCACTCCCTTCCCCATTACTTTCCCAACTCTCCCCCGACACACAAACCCAAACGCTCTCCTCCATCTCCCCAGACTCCTAGAGTCCTATCCTCCCCATCCCTCCTATCCTCCCCCTCCTCCCCATATCCCAACCCTTCCCTCCAGCCCCCCAATTAAATCCTGCCCCTCATCACCTCTCCCCACCCCCCCTCCTCCTCCCCCATCCCGCTCTCGACCACTTCTCAATTATCCCCCCAAAACACAGACCTCACCCACACAGTCCTCCCCTCCGTCCCCCCTCCCACTCCCTCCTCTCCACCCCTCCCTCCTTCAGTCCTATCCGCCCGCTCCTCCCTCTCTCTCCCTCCTCCTCCCATCCCTATCCCCCTTCTCTTTCCCCTTGCCCCTACCCCTGCTCCTCATCCTTCCTTCCCTCACCAACACACACAACCCCAACCTCCTTCCCCACTCCCCCCCTCTCCCCTTCCCCTACCCCCTTCCCCTCCCCCCCTTCCCCCCGCCTCTCCATATCCTCCACCCACATTAACTCCCCTTCCCCTGCCCCTTCCCCTCCCCTCCCTATCCTCCCCCCCCTCCCAACACACAACCCCCCCTCCCCTCCACCGCACCCACTCTCCCCCCTCCTCCCCCCTATCCCCCTCCTACTTCCCCCTCCCCCACCGCACACAAACCCTCCCTCTCCTCCACCCCCACCCACTCCTCCCTCCCTTCCTCCCTCCCCCTCCCCTCCCTTTCTCCCTATCCCCCCCACTTCCCCTCCCAACACAACAAACCCCCTCCACCCCCACCCACTCCTCCTTTCCTCCTCCCTCCCCCTTCCGCTCCCTATCCCTCCTCCCATCTCCCCTCCCCAAGCACACAAACCCAACCCCCCTCCTCTCACCCTCACCCCACTCCTCCTTCCCCTCCTCCTCCTCCCTTCCCCTCCCTCCCCCTTCCCCTATCCTCACCTCACCTTCCCCCTCCCAAACAACCACCCCAACCTTCTCCCCCAGCCCCTTCCCCAACCTCTATGCACGCTCTCCCTCCAACTCCAGCCCCTCCACATGTGTGTAACCCGGTGCATTGTGGGTCGTCACTTGTGGGTCCTCTCCTCTCCTCGGGGGTCTAGTTTACTGAAAAAATAAGAAAGACTTATGGGGCTGTCACATTACGACGCTTCTCTCCAACGCGCGTCGACGCATTTGATTTTCGGGCGGAACGTCGGCACACATCAGGAAGCGCTACCCGCGCATTAGGCGTGCATTGGTACACCTTGATGAACGGCGACGGTCGGCGAGGATGGTTGGCGCGCGTAAAAAGTTTTGCGCTTGCACAAAACTTTTGACGCGTGACGACGCATGACAACGTGCAGGTGCAAACATCATGGGGACGTCAGAAGCACGTTGCCATCGCTGAAATAACGTTACGCGAACGCTATGCACATGGCGCGCGCATGTGACGGCCATTCCCACAAGTTGCGCCAAACTGTTGCTTTGTTGTTTATGTCCTAGCTACATCTAAGGTCATATCAGGATGGCGCGCCAAAACCTTTTTTTTTTTTTTTCCTCACGCGTCGATATACGTTACCACAATGTCGGCCGCACGCTACTAATACACCGAAAAGTTGGATGTGTCTCGATGCGTACAACTTATTTTACGCGTTGGCGGCGCTCCGGCGAGAAGCGTCATAATGTGACAGCATCATAAAGCAATCGCTAACTGTCACTCTGCTAAACAAATAGCGTCGTTATTCAGGTGTGCATGGCCGCCGATTTGTGCACAATGACGTCCTTACGACGTTTGTAGTGTCAGCGGATTGAGCAATAAGTTGCTTTAGATGTTTCTAAGACCCATAAAAGAAAGCTTTCTGCTTTAAATGACTGGGAGGGCCTTTTTGTGTGTTAGAATAAATAAAAAATAAATGTGCCTAGTAAAAGACCGCCATGTTGCATCAGAGATTTGTCGATATCCTCTAATGAGTGGATTCAAATGTTATGCATATATATATATATTAAACATTTGAATATATATATTATTATTTTACCTCGTCATCACCCTCTTGGTCCAGTGAGATATAGCACTCCCACCGATAAATTTACGTTCCCAACTCTCTGTCAACGGACGTACGAACGGTGAGCTCCAGTCTAACAACTACCTACACTACCAAAGGATATTGAATATTACTAAAAGCCCAACATGCTTGGCAATCTTCTTTAAAGCTTTACCTGTTTAGAGCTGCATTTGGCAAACTCTATAAATTGTTCTAAATAGAGTTGGTGGCTACCAGTGGCATGGGAGCCGCCGGTAGTGTTGTTGGTGGGATTACATGTCTGCCCAGTTAGATGCCTAACCCACATGGCCCCGAGTCATCCTTCATACGACAACAGAATTGTGTACCTAGCTAGTGCCAGATCCCGAGTGCATTAACATAATAATTTTGGACTAAGTTAGTTTATTCAAAATTACAATAAATAATTCTTGTCTCGGTTTGCCAACCGAAAAATGGGAATAGGCACCCCGGCACAGATATGTACAGAGGATACGTACACTGTGTACCAATATATCCATTTCAGTTTAAAATAATTAAGGGTATATGGATAGGTCAAAAGTATGTCGAGACAGTGTCTCAAATAAATAATTAATTATTGTTGCAGAGTGATTTTACTCTTTTTGCAACATGGCCTTGCCTAAATATACACTTGTATATTTACAGATTGCGGCCAGACAGACAGCGCAGACCGGCTATACATTCCAATGAGTCGGAGTCAGCTGATGACCACGAGGGCAATCAAGACTGTCAACAAGATGACGCAACAGCCAGTCCAGGACCTCAGACGTGGCCGAGCGAGGCCGACCAGCCGCTTCAACTAGACATGACTATGGAATCAAGGCTGGACGAACTGATTCAGTGGAAAGTTCAACAACAGCTAGACCTGGCAAGCAAAACTGGGTCAAAACATGACCTCACTCATGCCTTGTCGGAAAGAGACTCTCAGGAGGTGGTGTTCTCTGTGGCGGAGTGGTTAGAGTGTCTGACTTTTTTCTAGGTCAGACTCCTAATCTGAAGGTCGGTGGTTCGATTCCCTGTGCCCCCCCCCCCAACCTCTGCCAATTTGGATTTCCACCCTGTGTATAACTTACAGCGTCATCAAAGGCCAGTTGCTCTCATACCATGTCTATGTGGTGTGGGAGGTTAAAAACCCCTTGGGTCGGTAAACGTGTAGACTCAGGCTTTCTATCGACAAACTGTCTAATGGTGAAAACAAGTCTATTCAGACTTATCCATGCCAGGCAGTATAAATCTTCAAAGAGAGAGAGAGGTCTCCATGCCCTCACAATGCTCAGTCATTAGATGTGTGCTGGGAAAAAGGGGGGGAAGAGCGCCGAAAACGTAAGTTTTTACTTCCTCTGACTCTGACTTGTCTGAGGGGGACAAATACCGTAAACATAAGAAATGGAAGAAGAGTAAACGCTCCTCCTCTTCGGAAAGTTCTGAATCATTGTTCCCTTCCTCTGACTCTGACAACAAAGAGGATGGTGTTATGGAACGACAACTATCTAAAGTTGGCAAGAAGAAAAGGCATGAACCGGCGCACTCAGGAAGGGTATGCTCCCTCCTTAGAACCCCTCTTGATGCTGGATTTGACATATTTAAGGAGCTGAGGTCATATCCCAAGGAAGGGAGAAATACACAAGTATTAAGGGTGTGAAGGGTCCTTTTTATGGGAAATGGATTCTGAAGTCATTATGAATGACCAGATGTGTAGATTCGAGACCACTTTACATACAATGCAGTAGGCAGTCTTATCAGTGATGGCTGCCATTCTTCCGATTGCGAATCGTATGGCCAATGAACATAGATTTACCACATTGGCCACCACCATGAATGATAGATTGGAAGTACTAGCAGCAGCAAGTAGCTATGCTACCTTCAAGAGATACGAGAACGTTTAATAAAACACTGTTATGACTGACGCAGGTAAAGAGGTCACACGATCCAAGAAAATAAAGGATAGAAATGGAAAAGAATACACCATTTTCATTCCACCTTAGCCGATCCCAGGGAAGCACTGGGACAAAAGCCAATTGTACGGTGGTCAAATCAAACATCTGATCAAGAAAGCAGAGACTGGTACCAAAAATGTGAAACACATGGGTATCAAAAACAAGACAGGTGACTACCAACCCCACAGCAAGCGCCAGAGGTTCAAACCCCCAAAGAGATTCTACTACAAGGGATCGAGAAGAGGTTACACCCAGAACACAGAGAACTTCAGGAACTGACCACACCACGGGCTGGGTGGTTGGAACGAGTCCAGTCGTCCCAACTTCAGCTACAACAGGCCTGCTCCACATCCAAGACAACAGGGTTTCAACCAGGGAGGAGCAAGGTAGACGCAGCTACAGCTTCTCCACAACCAGCTGCCCTAGTAATTAATGATAATGTATTATTTCTCGCTTAAAATCTAATTGCTTTGATTATTGGTCGGAGTTAACATCCTCCACTGAAATCTTGTGAGATGTACAAGGGATACAAATACCATTTGATGAAATACTCATTCAAATACAAATACCAAAACCGTATACATTTTCTAAAATAGAAATGGAAGCGGCGGATTGTGAAGTGAATAAGTTATTAATTCAACACATTATTACCAAGGTTGTCCATTTGGAAGGACAATTTGTTTAAAGCATTTTCCTTAGACCTAAACCCAATGGTTCACATCGAGTAATTCTAGACCTTACTCTTTTGAATAAACTAGTAACCTACACTCATTTCAAAATGTTTTTGCTTAAAAATGCACTGGATTTGGTAACACATAAAAGTTGGATCGGTAGCATTGATTTAAAAAATACCTATTATTTGGTTTCGGTAAGAGAAACGTTCAGAAAATATTTCAGATTTATTTGGAGAAATCAGTTATAAGAATACACATGTATGCCTAATGGATTATCGGTCTGTCCACATATATTTACGTAATTGCTTAAACCAATTTACTCGAAACTTAGTAACCAAGGTTTCGTTATGTTCCCTTATATAGATGACTCCTTCATAATAGCAGAAAGGGAAGACCATTGCACTTTGGCCATTCACTCCCTGAAAGCAGAATTGGTAAAAGCAGGTTTCACATTAAATCTAGAGAAGTCAGTCCTAAAGCTAAGACAAGAAATCACTTTCCTAGGGTTTAACATTAATACATTCAAAATGCAAGTTACACTTGTGGCTGATAAAGTGGCCAAATTCAGAGACTTTGCATCCAAAATTATTAATAAAAGGACAAAATTGAAGATTAGACAGGTGGCGGCCATTATTGGACTCACGGTCGCCTACTCCCAAGGCTTACAATATGCATGTTCACATATCAAATCACTAGAAATTGATAAAATTGTTGCTTTGGGCAAAAGGGAAGTACAATCGAAACATGAAGATTTCTTGGCGGGGGTTGGAGGATCTGAACTGGTGGCTACTTAAAATAAGTAACCCAGAAATATTAATTTCTACAGATGCCTTCCTGGAGGGCTGGGGAGCTAAAGGGGGGGAAATAGTACGGGAGGTAGATGGCTACCCGAAGAAGCAGACGAGCATATCAATGTTCTAGAATTAAAAGCCATTTATTTGGGTCTCTCTAGCTTAGCGAATACAAACAAATCAACAGTTAAAGTTTTTACAGACAACTGCACAGCATTGGCATATGTCAGGAAAATGGGAGGCATCAGGTATCCCAAGTGTAATGAGATAACGAAGAAAATGTGGGATTGGGCAGAAGCCAGATCACTTTTCGAATACATTCCTCGCAGAGACAATATTGTAGCAGATGCGAAAAGTAGAAGGTTTCATGACCATTGAAAATGGAGTTTGTCACAAGACATTTTTGATCAATTGTGCTCCCTCTGGGGCACACGAGACATTGACCTTTTTGCCTCTAGAAATCATTTTAAATTATTTAAATATGTATCTTGGCAACCAGAGCCAAACTCATGGAAAGTTGATGCGTTTACATTCAAATGGAAACATTTGTTCTTTTATGCATTCCCACCATTCAGCATGGTGGGAAGAGTGGCCAGGAAGATGCATCACGACGGGACAAAAGCAATCCTGCTAGTCCTGCTCTGGGAGACCCAGCCCTGGCGCGCAGCAGCCAGGAATTGGCCCAGATAATCAGTAACATTTCAACGAACTTCCAACAACCTGTGCCACAACGGACCTCTGGCACCAAAGGGAGACATCCATTTGACCCCCTTGGTGACATTCCTCTTCTGAGGAAGCATCTACAACCCTTTGCGATCAACGAAACGACCCTACAAAGACTTGTCTTTTCAGCTGGAGACCCGGGACAGTAAAACTTTATGCTCATTATGTTAAGAAGTGGCAATTGTTGTGTACATTGTCTAAAATTGATTGTCTAACCCCCTCTCTTGCACAGGTTCTTCGCTTACTTCGCACACTGGAGGATGAAAGTCTAGGGTTCTGGACCATTAATACAACATGGTGTGCTCTATCAGTGGTTCTTCCCAGGATAGATCGTCAAACAGTGGGGAAACATTACTCAGTTCACTGGTTTCTAAAGTCAGTTTATGAAAAAAAACCACCAAAACCGAAATACTTCAGGTTTTGGGACGTTTTGCTAGGTTTCAAACTATTCAAAACTTGGCCAGAAAACAAAAACCTTTCCATGAGAGATTTGGGGTTCAAAGTTGCATTACTTATCCTGCTTATTACAGGGCATAGAGGCCAGACTATACTAGCTTTAAATTTAGATAAGTTTGAATTGTCAATAGAAGTCATTTTTGACTTAGATAAGTTATTGAAGTCGAATAGGACAGGGGACCCTGTCTTTCATCATGCTCAAAGCTTTTTCGAAAGATAACAAAGTTTGTGTGGTCAGGGCTATTCAGACCTATATTCTAAACACTAAGCATTTAAGAAAGAACAATCAATTATTGTTAAGTTACGTTATACCCTACAGTCCAATATGAAGAGGCATGTTCACAAGATGGACCCTTAAAATACTTGTAGCAGCAGGTATAGATATTAAGAAGGACTTACAACATTCTACTAGGGGTGCAGTAGCATCAAATGACAGAAATGTGGGCATTCCCATTAAAACCATTCTAAAAAATGCAGGATGGAAAACATCTCTATCATTGGCAAAACATTACAACAAACGGATAGAGAAAAACAAAAACATGGCATCCACTTTGTTAAGCAAGTCATCAGTATTAAAAGGCTATAGGAAATTGCAAAATTGAACACTAAGCCGTAATTATGTCTATGTAAGCATCTCACTGGGCTATAAATAGCCAAGAGGGTGAGGACAAGGTAAAATAGGATAGTTATGTGAGACTTACCTGGGTACAGTTAACACATAATTCTTGTTTTACCGAGTTTGAGGCTTTGCATATTTGTGTCTCAGTCCCACCCTCCCTTCCCATTATATTGGAGGTTGTTGGCTTCGGATTCCGAAGGAGAAATTGAGTAAAATTGTTCATGAGAGGAAATAGGCATAATTTCGGTAGGTTAGTTAAAGATTGATCAGTCGGGAGTGCTATATCTCACTGAGCCACAAATATCCGAGCCCTCAAACTCGGTAAAACGAGAATTATGTGCTAACTGTACCCAGGTAAGTCTCTCATAATTATCCTGTATACATATATATATGTGTATATATATATATATATATATATATATATATATATATGAGGAGTTCATGTGCAAAACCCTGTAAACACCAATCCAAAAATTGAGATAAACATTAAAGTCAAACCTTCAAAAGGTTCATTTTCTCTACATTCCTATAGTTCCGTTCATTTTTCCATAACCATTTCAACACAGGAAAAGTGGAATTAGTGAGAATTAAGATTACCCTCAGGTAAAGATCTGTAATTTAATTCACGTTTTGGATTTACATTTACGGGTTTTGCACCTGAGCAGTTCATATATGTATGTGTGAAGCCATGAAATTATGTAATCTGTGATTTATACTTACTTTTTTTACAAAGCTTTGCTTTCCGAATAGTTCTCTTTAGAACTTATCTAAGGAATTATATATATAAAGATATGTATATATATATATATGAACCCATCTGTATATGTGCGTGAGTGAAAGTATTTGCGGCACTGGTAGGGGTTGGGGGCTGTGGCCCCACCTGTCCCAACAGTGAAAAGGGGTCACCCATGAAGAAGTACACAATATATGGGTGATCAATATAGGGAATCTTGCCTTCCACACCTTTATACTCTCATAATTCTTATACATCACATATATGATATATTCATGTCTATCAGGTACTCCTTAGAACTTAGTAGTTATATATATATATGGGTGGACCCATATCTATCAGACATATGTATAACATGTACTCATCCATATTTATAAGTTTGTATTTGATGTCTCTATAAATATAGTCATATGTATCCATATTTATATTGTATACCCATATGCATATATATATAATAATTATAGTAACACACACAGCAGGCGCCCTATGCTTCCACAATAATAAGGTATATTAAATTGACTTAGTAATAGTATACCTTCGATGCAGCAATAAATGCATAAGAGTGCACTGGTATCTAAGTTGGATATGCAGGATCAAATGTAGATTTGTTGTTGAAGATTTATACTGCCTATCATGGATAAGCCTGAATAGGCTTGTTTTCACCATTAGACAGTTAGTCGATAGAAAGCCCAAGCCTACACTTTTACCGACCCAAGGGATTTTTAACCTCCCACACCACATAGACATGGTATGAGAGCAACTGGCCTTTGATGACGCTGTAAGTTATACACAGCGGTGGAAATCCAAATTGGCAGAGATGGGGGCACGGGGAATAAATGTTTTGGTCTAACAAAAGGTGATGTGTTGCACCTTGACCTGTTGGGTACACAGGATATTTCCAACTTACAAATGTCTCCTACATTTGCGTTGTAGAGTCTGGGTGGGTTATTGGGGAGAGGTAAACAATGGGGAATACCAATTACCATCCCTATAAAACGCAACTCTAACCCACATTTGGGTCTTCCCGGAGCTGGCGTCTTAACCGCTAGGCCATCTGGGATTTCAGATGCAAGCAACCTCCAAGCACCTGTGGTGTTCCACCTAGAGAGGTCAGCACACCTTAGCGCACCTTAGTGCACCTCATCGCACCTGTCAGCGGGGTGGTGAGACGCGTATTATATTATAGTCATTAAATTACATGTAATAAAAGAGAGAACAAACCCCCATAAAATCCATGAATGCCTGGACAATACCTTTTTTGTTCTCATGCATATTCCATGTGTTTGTTTCTTTATGCTACCTGTCAAAATCACTGATATGTGTCACTATGGGGTTGCCAATGTTCGATCTATTTCTACATAGTAACTCTTATACCCCTGTCACACTACGACGTGACGAGCCAACGTGAGCCTAACGTGATCATTTTTCGTCCTGACGTTGGGTTACGTCATGATGACGTCAAAATGACGTTAGAATGACGTCGAGCTACGTCACATTACGTCGTGTTACGTCGAGTTGCGTCAAGGTTTTGGACATGTTCAAAACTTTGGACGTAGGTCGAACGTAAGGGTTTACGTTCGCCGTACGTTCTGTTCACGTTCAGTGAACGTCAATGACGTTAAACGGACGTTATTTCAACGCTGCTCACTACGTTCAACTACGTTCCACTACGTTGACCCACATTAAACCAAGTGCAAAAGCCTACGAGGCTTAATGGGAACGTCAGGAGAACGTCAGGAAAACGTCAGGAGAACGTCAGGAGAACGTCAGGAGAACGTGCATTCAACGTACGTTCAACGTCTCATTACATAGCTAACGTCATGTAACGTTCTTCTGGCGATGGAATAACGTTCATAACGTTCCGTGAGCGTAGTGACGTTGTCCTCTCTCGTGACTGACGGTATCACTACGCTTTACCAACGTTACGTTCTCGTCCACTACGCTGCATCCACGTTCAACTTGTGCCCAAATTTGCATACTACGCCGAGAAGTTCAACGTTCTTCACGTTCTCCCTACGTTGACGTCGTTACGTCGTAGTGTGACAGCCCCATTAGAAAGCCATTCACGACTGCAGCAATAAGCCTGCCACTGCATTAGTAGCCCTCTTTATTTCTTCCGCACACTTGTCAAATGTCCGCCATCTTGGCACATTAAGGTGATGGTGTATATCTCCATAGTGTCCATTGTGTTACTCACGTTTTCTTAAAGCTGAATATTCTAATGAAAACATCTAATTTTCAAAAACGTAGATAATGTAGTGGTCTGCACTGACCTCTCAGGCAAGTAACCACATAGACAGGTAGGCGTGGGGAGTGTGTTGATATCAGGGAGCCTAGGTGGTGTAATGGTTAGCACACTGGCCCGGAATGCAAAGAGATGTGGGTTCGAGTCCCGCTCTAGGCGCAATATTTCCCATTTTCATCACCCCCACGACACTGGTTGCCGTGATCAGGATCCTGTACAAGCTTTGCGCTGTATGGTTGTTGAACCTACCCTGTGTATGTATGTGTTAGTGCATTGCCTGTATGTATGTAATTGTAAGCATTACAAGACTTACAATTCCAGGGGGACGAGTGTAGTGGTCTGCACTGACCTCTCAGGCAAGTAACCACATAGACAGGTAGGCGTGGGGAGTGTGTTGATATCAGGGAGCCTAGGTGGTGTAATGGTTAGCACACTGGCCCGGAATGCAAAGAGATGTGGGTTCGAGTCCCGCTCTAGGCGCAGTATTTCCCATTTTCATCACCCCCCACGACAATAATTATCTACATTTGATGCTGGTACACTTATTAGGCATCTGTCGCCAGATAGAAGGAAATACAGAGGCAATTTAATAGATGTTGTTACTACAGGAGCTTACCGTGTCAAAGTTTTGTCGTGCTTAGCAAAATTAATTTAGCTTGTTCGCAATTCACATATCTCAAAAGTTAGTCATTTAAAATAAGTTACTTCACACTGAAGTTAGGTAAATTATAATGATCAACCTAATATATTTATCTAAAAAAATAAAAGAAACTCAAGACCATCGGACTATGCAACTTAAAGTTGCATAGTCCCATGGTTTTGAGTTTCTGGTATTTTTCTGAGATGATTAATTTAGACTTATTTTTTTTAATATACCTTATGTTAGTTTGAAATAATCTTGATTTAAAATGGCTAGCTTCTGAAATAATTGAGGGGCAAACATGCTAAATTAATTTTGGCAAGCACGCCAAAGCTCTGATACCATAGGCTTATGCAGCAACAGGTTCTGTTAAACTGACTCAGTATTCCCTTCTATGTGGCAACACATGTTTAATAAGTGCATTAGTATCCCAGTTAGATATGTAGAATCAAATTTAGGTGAGTGCTTTGGTTTTGAAAATGTGATGCTTTATCGCACTATGTAGCGTTAAACTTAAAGAGGCCTAGACCGATAAAGCATGCAATGTTCAAAACCAAAACACTTACCTAGATTTGATCCTACATTTTCAACGTAGATACTCGGGCACTCATTACGTATTTGCGTAGGGGACGATACTACGTCAATTTAATAGAACCTGTTACCGCTGAAGCATATGCTCTTAGGAGTTTGACTTGCTCGCCAATATTTATTTCGCATGTTTTCAGTTCAAATATCTTCAAAGGTAGCCATTTAAAACAAGAGTTACTTCAAACAAGTAAAAGTTAATTATAGCAATCAACCTAATATGTTTATCTCAGAAGATGGCCAAAACTCCAAACCATCGGACAATGCAATTTGAACTTTCAAGCATTCCGTGACCTTACTACAAAAAGGTTCTATCTGACAAAGTGACCAAATTGGTGTTATGGATGTAAAAATGTTCTATCCGCAAAAAGCTATCATGCAGTTACACAACTGTATCTCAACTGGTATTTTTCACTGAGATATATTAAAAATAATATTGTTCTATCTGCTTTGCTATCATGCAGTTATACAGCTTCAGTCCTCATTATCTCGAACGCACCATTTTGTCAGATAGAACCTTTTAATAGTAAGGTCACGATTTGTTGCTATATCGAAGGGAACACTAAGTCAATGTAATATAACCTGTTGAAGCCTATGGTGTCAGAGTTTTGATATGCATATCAAATTCATTTGGCATGTTTGCACTTCAACTATCTTCAAAATTAGCCATTTAAGATAAAAGGTGCTTTAAACTAAAGTATTTTAGAATATGACAATCAATCTAATAATATATTTATCTATAAAATGACATAAACTGAAAACCATCGGATTATGAAACTGTAAAGTTGCATAATCCAATTCACAGCAGAGAACACATCAGGAGGTGTGTGTAGTCAGAGTGTGTGAGGCGTGTGTGCGTTTGTGGTTGAGTGTGTTTCAGTCTCATGTAAAAAAACAAGGTTTGTACCCATGTTTGAGTAGATACTCTATCAAATGAAACGCGTCATCAATTATCATTTCTAAAATCCACTGAAAGGACAAGTAGAATGATAATTTTAAAAAGAAAAGTTAATATTAAAAAAATTAAATGTTCCATGTTTCTAGAGTGCTGCACCCTCCCCCACACCCCCCACCCCGACACACCCAAGACGGACGCGGTGGCCGAATCGGTAGAGCGCAGGCTTCCCATGTGGAAGGTCAGGAGTTTGATTCCCGGTCGAGTCAACCCAATGACTTACAAAATTTATATTTGTCACTTCCTAGCCTGGCGCTCGGCATTAATACGATAGGGAAAGGATTGGTTAGCTCAGTGTCAGGATACTGTGATCGAGTGGGATATCGAGTCATAGTGCTGGTGGCCTGATTTCCCAGTGGGGCAGCACTATATAGTCACCATGGGTGTGCACTCTCACCAGTCGGTACCCATCCTGATATGACCTTGTATATTGCCAGGACGTAAACAAAACTTCAATAACCAAACTAACCCACACACCCACACACCCACACACCCACACACCCACACACCCACACACCCACCCACACACCCACACACACACACCCACACACCCACCCATACACCCACACACCCACAAACCCACACACCCACACACACACACACACAGACACGCCCACCCACCCACCCACACACACACCCACACCCACACACCCACACACACACACCCACACACACACACACACACACACACCTACCCCTGTCTCCCACACAGTGCAGGATTTACGCGCATGCGCAGCCTGTAACCAGGTTATGACGCATCACTACGCACCAGATCTCACAAGCTGCCTTTGTTACGTAATGTATTCCATTCGCAAACAAGATCAGCTCAAATATTTCATTCACTATTTGCATTAATTTTGCTGTGAGATTTAAAGTGAATGGCAATTTAGATTCTATTATGAGGACAAGTTTAAATCGGTGAGTTTTCCTCGGTGATGACAGTGGTGAACTGAGAACACAATAGCTTGGCTGTTTGTTGTTGGAGTATTAGGTCCTGGCAACATCTAAGGTCATATCAGGATGGGTACCGACTTGTGACAGTGCACACTCACGGTGACTTTATAGTGCTGCCCCATCTGGAGACCATGACACAATATCTCGCAGAGTCACATTATCCTGACACCATGCAAACTAGTCCTTGTCCTATCATAGTAATTCCAAGTGCCAGGCTAGGTAGCGACAAGATTCAATTTGATAAGTCATCGGTTTGACTCGACCAGGAATCGAACGTCAGACTTCCTGCACGGGTAGATTGTAGGTGTATGGGGTGATGATGGAGAGCGAGGAGTGTTGGGGTGGGGTGGGAGTGAGGGTGGGGATGAGGGTGGGGGGTGAGAGTGGGTTTGAGGGTGGAGATGAGGGTTGGTTTGAGGGTGGAGATGTGGGGGTGGGGGTGGGGGGGCTCAGTGTGGGGATAAGGGAGGAGATGATGTTTCTTGTTGTTTGTTTACGTCCTAGCAACATCTAAGGTCATATCAGGACGGGTACCGACTTGTGACAGTGCGCACTCATGGCGACTTTATAGTGCTGCCCCACAGGGATACCAGGCCGCCAGCACCATGACCTGATATCCCACTCAGTAACATTATCCTGACACTGAGCCAACCAGTCCTTGTTCTATCCTAATAATGCCGAGCGCCAGACTAGGAAGCAACAAGTATCAATTTTAAAGTCATTGGTTTGACTCGACCAGGATTCGAACCCACGACCCCAAGATCTACCAACACGGGAGACGGACGCTCTACATTATTCGGCCATCCCGTCTGGAGGAGATGAGGGTGGTGGTGGGGGTGAGAGTGGGTTTGAGTTAGGAGATGAGGGTGGGGGTGGGGATTCTGGTGTAAATTAGGCCCATATGAAGTTCAACGTGAGCATGACACATTTACAGTTTTAATTAAAGCCAGTAGGCAGAACAACCTCCTTAATTACGATAACTGCAAAAGTGACATCTTCTGCTCTCTGTATCCGGTATTATTTGTTAATAAATGCTTAGCTTTTTGTTGTTGTTAATCACACACGGTACTCAATGCTAGGGAAGGTAAATCTTGCTATCCCTTTTAATTTCAGAAAATGTAATGGCATTAATGGTGTTTACTAACGTGTTTAGTATTGTGGAGGTGTTTTATTTCATAGGTTTGTATTATCCAAGTAGACGTGCTATATGAGCTGAAAGGCCCGGTCACGTACACGTTAGTTGACGTAGTTGATTGTAGTGGAGGGTAAAGTAGTTGAACGTAGTTGAACATAGTTGAATGTACTGGCATCCATACTTCTCCGTCATGCTAACTTGGTAATAACATGGGTGGGCCGTAAGTTCAGATTTAATCTTTGGACATGTTCAAAAGAGCGCTAGGTTAGAGGCTAACGTACTGTGGCGAAGTCTCCATATTCTTAATGTACTCTAGCATACTCTAGCATACTTGGATGTAGTTGAATGTAGTTGACCGTAGTGGAGACTAACGTATGTTGAACATAGTTGAACGTAGTTGAATGTAGTTGAATGTAGTTGAACGTACCGGCATCCGTGCCATAATGTATTTATCTGTACCAAAACCTGCCATACCTTAACGTTTATCACAACATTCGCTAATGGTGCAGTCACACTACGACGTAATGACCAACGAGAGTCCAACGTGGGCGACTTTTGAAAAACCCGACGTGATATGCAAATAGGGGGCCAAGTTGGACGACACCATGGCGTGGTCAACGTGGGTGTAACGACGTCGGGAATGAGAGAGGACGTAGAAGAAATTAATTTGGCGAACGAGATCCTAGCGGCATCCTCGTGCGCTCGACTTCGTCGACGTGATCGCGATGGGACTTCGACGAGGCTCGACGAGACTCAGACGTTGTCGGAACGACACTGGAACGGGACTTTGATGAGGCCATAACGGGGCATCGACGTTACCGTAACGGGGCTTCGACGAGACTCCGACGTCATCGAAAACGACACCGGAACGTCGTCTAGTAACCACCCCATCCGACAGGGTGGACGTGAGGCGACGTTGACCTGAGGTAGATGATGTGGTCATAACGAGAGCCTAACCTGACCGTAACGTGACATGAACGTCTTATCAACTCGTCGAGCTACATCAAAGTTTTTTCAACATGTTCAAAACCTCAAGTCCTCCGATGAGAGGCGACGAGAGGCGATGAGAGTGGACGTGATGTGACGAGAGCTTAACGTGACTGTAACATGACTTTAATGTGACCCAACGTAATGACGAAAAGTCACCCAAGTCGGACTCATGTTGGCCATTACGTCATAGTGTGACTGCACCATAATGTGTATGTGAACATTGCTGAAGACCCCACTGCAATTTGCTAAGATGCATTGGTATAACATGGGAAGCACTACAACACCAATATCTTAGACACAGTGGTATTTTCTCTTCTAACCAGCAATAGTGGCCTGGGTTGAGCATTTGAAGAGTACAGGTGCAAAAACCGGTAAATGCCATTTCAGGCCAAGATGAAACTATGACTATGAGGTTTCTACTGAAGCTGCCATCATTCCGATAATCAAATAATTTTTTCGCGTAGGAACCAACACATCCCCTATATAATGCATCACCCAATATGAAATTGATAGACGTTACCTGTAAAGCTCAACAACAAATTCTATATTTACAGATAATAACTCAAATGGATTTGTCAGTTTTTGTACCTGAACTCTTCATTTACTTCCTGAGCTGAAACTTCTGAGATCAGGACAAAGATTGAGTCAAATAAATGACTTACAACATTTATACTTGTCGCTTGCAGCCTTTTGTCTGCTGCTTTGTAATTAATGGGACAGTGCAAATACCTGGTGGCTCAGCATGAATATAATGTTACTGAATAGGGTATCGGTGTCTAGTGCTAGTTCTGTGGTATCCATGTAGGGCAACACTATGTTGTCATTATAAATGTATGATTCCATGGTAAATTAGATTGCTATGCTGTGGCTGGGGGAAGGAATATATTGTCGAGGGAGCGATGGAAATGGGAAAAATTACCGCTAAAGCAACAAACTTACATATTAATTAGGGCACTTTTTAAATCTGCATTGTCCAATGAAAACATAAAATGTTCAAAACCAAAACATTTATTTAGATTTAATTCTACATATCTAACTTTGACACTGGTGCACTTATTAAACATTTGTTGCCAAACAGAAGGGAATACTGAGGCAGGTGAATAGAACCTATTACTGCAGAAGGTTTTGGGATGTTTGCTCAAATTAATTTGTCATTGTTGCACTTCAAATATCTTAAAGGTTTGAACCCTAGTCGAGTCAAACCAATGACATACAAATTTATACTTGTCGTTTCCTAGTCCGGCATAATTAGAATAGGGAAAGGATTGCAGGCATGAAAGTGGTCTCCGGGGAAAAAAGCCGAAATGTTGATATTCTCCCATTGTCAGGGAATCGTGAAAAATTCCCGAAAGTTGGGTTTCATATATATTGGTATACGCTGATAGTGCTGCGTTGTTTGAGGCACATATTAGTAGTATACGCTGATAGTGCTGTGGCGTTTGAAGCATTTATTAGTGATATACGCTGATGGTGCTGCAGCTTGGCACCCGATATTAGTATACGCTGATGGTGCTGCAGCGTAAAACAACATATTAGTAGTGCCTATACATTGATCGTGCTGCAGGATTGCAGTAGGTACAGGAACAATTCCGGAAATCCGCGAAATCCCGGAGTTCTTTCATCCCCGGGAGTGGTTGGCTCAGTGTCAGGATAATGTGACTGAGTGGGATGTCAGGTCATGGTGCTGGTGGCCTGGTCTGCTAGTGAGGCATCACTCTAAAGTCACCAGGAGCATGAGTGCGCACTCTCACAAATCAGTACCCGTCCTGATATGACCTTAGATATTGCCAGGGCGTAAAACTCCAACAACAAACCAACCATTAGACTTATCGGACCAGGCAGGCCAGACCACCAGGCATTGAAATGGATATTAGCATATAGAAGGTCCCATCCTGAAGTGACTTTAGATTTTGCTAGGGCGTAAAACAACAAGAACCAACCGATAGAAGGTTGTTTGTTGGGGTTTTACATCCAAGCAACATGTACCGACTTGTGACGGTGTGCACTTATGGCATCTTCATAGTGCTGCTACACTGGGAAACAAGGCGACTGGCAACATGATCCAATATCCCAATCCGTCACGTTATGATGATACTAAGCTAACCAATCCTTGCCTTATCCTATTAATATAGTGCCAGGCCGAGTGCCAGGCTAGGTAGCGACAAGTATAAATTTTGTAAGTCATTGCTTTGATGCGGCCAGATTCGAAGTCCCGACCTTCCACACGGGAAGCATGTGCTCCTCGTGATTTAACCACTGCATCCAGTTGTATATACAAGGCATTGCCAGCGCTATTTACGGATTTAATAACGATATGAGCCTGTCTCAAAAGGTGATAACTGTTTTTTTTTTGTCCACGTAACGATTGACACAAAATAGCACAGAAACGAATACCCTGAAAACACAAAGACATTTGCTTCAAATCAATATGTATTCTATTGGTATTGTCGTGGGGGTGATGAAAATGGGAAATATTGTGCCTAGAGCGGAACTCGAACCCACATCTCTTTGCATTCCGGGCCAGTGTGCTAACCATTACACCACCTAGGCTCCCTGATATCTACATACTACCCATGCCTACCTGTCTATGCGGCTCCATGCCCGAGAGGTCAGTGCAGACCACTACACTCGTCCCCCTGGAATTGTAAGTCTTTTAATACTTACAATTACATACATACAGGCAATGCAACACAGTTACATACACAGGGTAGGTTCAACAACCATACAGCGTGTAGCTTGTATAGGATCCTGGTCACGGCACCAGTGTCGTGGGGGTGATGAAAATGGGAAATATTGTGCCTAGAGCGGGACTCGAACCCACATCTCTTTGCATTCCGGGCCATTGTGCTAACCATTACACCACCTAGGCTCCCTGATATCTACATACTACCCACGCCTACCTGTCTATGCGGCTCCATGCCCGAGACGTCAATGCAGACCACTACACTATTATGAAACGCCATAATTCAGTTTATCCTGAGCAAATGCATAAGCAGATAGTATGTTGATCGTTACAATGGACAAAGTTTTGTCCCATATTGCTTAGCACCTTCTGAGACAGTCTTATATATATTGGGTGCAGGAGGAACCGGGCTGGAAGCAGGTGGCACTTTGTTTATGACCAACGCCCAAAGAAGGTGTTTGGCTGGGATTTAGATCAAAGAAGCGACATAACCTTTTATGAAGTACACCTCCATCCCGCAACTAGCAGATGTTTATATTGCCCTATTTATCAATTTGTAAATAACTTCTGCTGATTTAATGGCCCTGTCACATTATGACGCTTCTCGCCGGCGTGCCGCCAATACGCAAAATAAGTTGTACGCGTCGAGACACGTTAAACTCTTCGGCACGGTGCAACGTGTTGGTAGCATGCGGCCGATGTTGTGGTAAAAGTTTGGCATGCAGTCCTGATATGACCTTAGATGTTGGTAGGATGTAAAACAACAAAAAGCAACCTTTTGGCGCAACGGGTGGGAACAAGCCTCAAACGCGCATGGCATGTGCTTAACGTTCAAATAACGTTATTCCAGCGTGTTTAACGTATCTCAATGCGCCCCTAACATCGCCATAATGTTGGCACCTGCGCGTCGTCGAGCGTCCACAGTTTTGTGCAAGCACAAAACTTTTGACGCGCCATGACGCGCGCCACCGATCCTCGCCCACCACTGCCGTCCATCAGCGTGTACCAACACGGGCATGTGTACCAACACGCGCCTAATACGCGCGTAACGCTTCCTAACGTGTCAAAACGTTCCACCCACATACGTCGACGCGCGTTGGCGAGAAGCATCGTAATGTGACAGGGCTATTAGTGTATGTTGCCATCTCTGTTCTTTAACGGTAGTGGCAGCCTGCTGGCATGTTGCCAATCACTGGGTAAAATGAGTAAATTGTTGTTTTTTCATTGTTTCTAACTCCACACACGGGCGACCGATGATATTATAAAGTATATGGAGATAAAGAGGAAGACTGACTCTTCACTTCTCTATGATTTCCTTGTTAATATTTTTATTTAAGAAGTTTTTTATCTGCCCTTGAAAAATGTAGTTTTACCAAATTATGTGCAGCACATGCACTTCTGACTGTACAGCATAAACTCCTCACTACCTTCAGCAGCGAAAGGCTCTTGCTCTATGAAGGCTACACATCTGTTTTTGAGGTCAGGCAAAACCTCACACGGTCAGCTTTCTACCGATATGCGGCAAAAATGGAAAATATGAAAAATAACCTATTTTGGCTTGCGAATAAACTTAAAACTCAAATTACCATTTATTGCAATGTATTTAAAACCCAACAACTCTGATATCACCTGAAAGGTGATTTAATTTTGTTTAATGGTATGCAATACTGAGTATAACTCTTTTCTGGGCAGTGGCCCTCTTTGAAAATAAAAGTTATTGCTCAAAATGGCTTCAACTCCAATTGAGAGAGGGACAGACACTAATTCCTGAGTATTATTGTCAGCAGCGCTATAAAGCACCTGGGTGAAAGCGAGGTCATTCCCTTTATTCTCAAGTTTGAAGCAGGTCTATACAGTAGCTGTTAAGTTATGGGAATGGATGTCCTTTTCTATTAAAATTAAAGTGATTGTCGATTTTGGCCTTTTTCTCACGTTTGGAGTATCATATCTTCAAGCAAAATATAGTGATACCCTATAAATAATCACAGATATTCTATGGATATCGCATTATGAGTTTGTGCAACCACAGACTAGACAGATCATTATAAATCAAATTACAGATTATCAAATATGGCACTTTGGCCAAATTTGTCATTGTAATAAATGAGTTCTTTCCAATTTTTAGGAGTTGACAATTTAACAATTATACATATTTCTTTCTGGCTTGAAAAGTTGTGAGTTGGTTCTGTGGGTATAAGTAAAGCAGATCCTAAGATATGGTCAACGTAATTAGTTAAATAATGTTTATTATGAGTGGATGAAAACGGTTAATTTCACATCAGTTTATGCTGCTACAACACCATCAATCTTCAACGGGTCATATCTCAAAAAGATAAGAAGATATAAAAATAATTCTTTGTACGCTCTGTTTGTATTAAAAACTTCTTTTAAATTAATATTTTAATTAGAGTGGATATATATTGTAAGATTTTGACTGCCGCTACGTACTCTTATGCACAAATTTCAAGTCCAAAACACTTACCAGGGTTTGATGCTACATATCCAGATTAGATAACTTAGTAAGCATTTTTTTGTTCATAGAAGGTATTATTGGGTCGATTTAATAGAACATATCACTGCCGATGCCTACAATGTTCAACACTTTGACATGGACACCAAAATTAATTCAACATATTTTCACTTCAACTCCACCCCAACAGCAAAATTCATAAACTCACATAACTATCCAGAATGGCGTAACACTAGAATATTTCTAATGAACTGACATTCATATACCGCTTGCTTAACTCCAACTGACCAGACCCTACATTAAGACTTACTTCAACTTTACCAAATGAATACAGAAGATAACGTCTGCTTACATTCTAAATACCATGTAAATACTCATATTGATCTGACTAATATTGATCTAGTCATATGACACTACTGCTGCCATATTCCTATGCAACCCTTGGGTTACAGGATTTCATTGCATTATATGCTGCAAATTGTGCACTCAACAGTTATTATATATATATACCTTTTTGTGTAAATAACCCTGAATTGAAAAATGGCTGGAAGACCAGTGCTTCGGCACTGACAAAAGACTTATTCAGCAGAATAAACATATTTACCACCAAAATAGCTTAACCCTTGGAAGTAGCAGGTATGTTCAAGATGCAGTCTTTGTCGTATCGCGACCGACAGCATGATGTCGCTCAAGATGCATAATCTGGTGGGTTTGGTTATTTCTACTCTTTAGTATAAGTACATGCATATCAGGTTAATCATTATTGTCTACCTTAGTTTCCTTTGAAGTACATTTGATCTTTTTTATTATCAGTGGCTACATTGGAGATATTTGAATGTAGAACATGCAGTATTGATTTTGGGATGCACATCAAAATTCTGACATCATTGACATCAGTGTCTGGAATGAGTGGAGACGCTCATTTGGGTTCATTGCTGAGCAAAGGGACCGTGAAGCTGTGGGGGCTTCCCCCCCCCTGACACCCAGGGGGGGGCTTGCAAGTGGGGGTGGGGGCTTGCGAGTTGGGGGGGGGGGCTTGCGACTGGGGGTGGGGGGTGGAAGGAAGGGTCGTGGTGTGCCACACAGCAACCCTCCCCCAGCAAGTTGTACCTATCATACAGCTCACAGCCAATCGAATCACAACACAACCCTGATCCACCAATCAAATCACTACACTATCCAGAGACCATCTCTCCCACACAAGTGGGACTGAACACAACGACAACCTTTTCTTCACCCACCCACACTTGCTGATTAATTAGCGCAGTCAATCAAACGAATAAACAACAAATAATGAAAAAAATTAAAGATACAAAAATGACACTAAAAGATTGACACATAGCCCCACCCCCACCCCCACTCACCTACTGAAACACTCACTCCCCCCCACCCCCCACATAGGCCGACCCCCACCCCCACTCACCTACTGAACCACTCACTCCCCCAACCCCCACATAGCCCCACCCCCACTTGCACTCACCTACTGAACTACTCACTCCCTCAACCCCCACCTAGCCCCACCCCCACCCACTCCCCACACCCCACATAGCCCCACCCCCAACTCACCTACTGAAACACTCACTCCCCCGACCCCCACATAGGACCCCACCCCACTCACCTACTGAACCACTCACTCCCCCACCCCCAAATAGCCCCACCCCCCACCCCACTCACCTACTGAACCACTCACTCCCCCCACCCTCACATAGTCCCACCACCACCCCCACTCACCTACTGAACCACTCACCTCCCACACCCCCACATAGCCCCCCTCGCCCAACCCCACCTCCCTACTGAACCACTTCTCTCTCCACCAACCTCACATAGTCCCACCCCCTCACCACCACCCATCTACTGAACCACTCACTTTCCTCACCACCCCCACATACCCCACCCTACCTACTGAATAATCTTCTTCCCACACCCTACCTAACCCCACACTGCTACCCCCACCCACCTACTGAACCATTCACCACCCACCACCCCACATACTCCCACCACCACCAAACCTACTGAACCACTCACTACCCCCACCACCCCCAAAGGCCCCCCCCACCCCCACCCATCTACTGAACCACTCACTCCCCCCACCCATACCTCCACCTCACCCAGCTACCAAACCCTCCTCCCCCCACCCCCACATGCCCCCACCCCACAACCCCCACCCCCCAGCCCCCACCCCACTGCCCCCCCCCACCCACCTTAACCGGTTCACCGGCGTCACCGGTGCCGCGGCTCAATTTGCTCGCATTGTAATAAAGAAATTACGAGAGGAAAGTGGCCTAGGAAATGTGACCTAAAAAGGTGTCCTTTTTAGCCACGTCTTGCCTGATTCAGCCACTTTGTGCGCGTCCCGGAGTCCTTGCCTTATAGCGGCTCGGCACGCGCCCGGTCATGTGCCAAGTCACGTGCACAGATCCGCGCCCCCTCGTGCTAACAATTCACCGACTGATTCTGCCAACATTTTTGTTTGTTTTTGTTTGGTTGTTGTTATACCATCGAGCAACATCTAGTGTCATATCAGGACGGGTACCGACTTGTTTGTGACAGAGCAGTGGTCATATTATCCTGACACTGAGCCAACCAGTCCTTGTCCAATCCCATTAATGCCGAGCGCTATGCTAGGAAGTGACACGTGTCAATTTTATAAGTCGTTGGTTTGACTCGACTGGGATTCAAATTCTCGACCTTCCACACGGGAGGCCTGCGTTCTACCAAACATCCGGCACTGCCAAATATACACACGCGCTTTGGCTGGGGCCTTATATGTGAACCCCACGGAAGCGCTGCTTGATTGCCAAATATAATTGAGAGGGGAAATCATACGTGAGTTGTTGTAAAAACGCAGCATTTAGTGGGCATCATTTTCAAGCAAATCACCGCCGATTTTGAATTCCCACTGAGAATTCAGTCGGTTGTGAATAATTAATGTGCAGCCCCCACCCACCCACCACCACCCCACCATTCTCCATGGAAAGGGATTGCAACTGCAAACTCCTTTTCGCTCAAAGATGGAAGACAATTCCTAAATAACCTCCAGCTCCCCCCCCCCCCCCCTGCTGCCACACCTGCCTTCCGCCCACCGCCCACCGCCCACCGCCCACCGCCCACAGCCCACCGCCCACCGTCCGCCGCCCGCCGTCCGCCGCCCGCCGCCCACCGCCCACTGTAATCGCCCACCGCCCACCGCCACCGCCCGCCGCCCGCCGCCCTCCGCCACCGCCCACCGCCCACCGCCCACCGCCCACCTCCCACCCCCCCGCCGCCCCCCGCCCGCCGCCACCGCCCACCGCCCATCGCCCACCGCCCACCGCGCACCGCCCACACATGGGATTCCAGGCCTAAGAAAACAACGATTTATCATTACCAGCGACCATAGTCAATTTTGCTATATTTAAACATAAGAGATTCAGCGATTTTTTATTTCCTCGTCCCTCACCCCCCCCCCCCCCCCCCCCCCCCTCCCTCACCCCCCCCTCCCCTCACCCGCTCCCTCACCCACACACCCACACCCTCACGCACACCCGCACCCTCACCCACACCTACACCCACACTCCTGTCATTGGTTTTGTTTGATCACAGTTCCCGCCCTTAAAAGTCACATTCTCATCTGAAACCCTTCTGTAGCCGTCACTAGTGTCAGATGAAGGTAAAATAGGATGCAGACACGGCATTCAGAAGGGTTCAGGAACAGAAGGCTACATATATATATATATATACATATATATATATATATATATATATACAGTATAACCCTGTTAAACCAAGCTGGGCTAAACCAAACGATCAGTTAATCCAAACTTATTTTGGCGGCCCGGCAAAATGCTACCATTTATCCTATAAAAAAGTTGGTTAAACCAAAGTCGGTTAATCCAAATGATCGGTTATTCCAAACAAAATTGTTGGGCCTCAGGCCACTTCAGGTATGGTTAAACCAAAGGTCATCTGAGACTTTTTTATATGATAAATGGTAGTATTTTGCCAGGCCCCCCAAAAAGGTTTGGATTAACCGATTGTTTGGTTTAACCGAGCTAGGTTTAACAGGGTTATACTGTATATACATTAAAAAACAATAATCAAAGTGTCCACATACATTGTATATTACATTCATAATGCACCCGTGTTTTCGCCAAATCCAAGTCAAAGTCGAAGCCAAAGCTTGGTTAAAACAATCACCCTTCAAGTTTGGTTTAACGGGGTTATACTGTATACATATATATGTCTGCCTACTCACAAGCTCCCACTGCCACTGCCCATCTGCCTTCCATTAATTAAAAGTTATGTTCCTTTCAGCAAATTCAAGTTACTAGAAATGGTCAAATCAAAATGCAATGCATCTGATCGCAGTCTAGCTAACATGAGGGCCAATATTTGGAATAAACTGCCAGCTGCAACACGCGATGTAGAAAACATAGCAGCCTTTAAGAAAATACTAAACAATAACGTTACCTAAACAAACAGATGATATTTAAATGCACTAACACAAAGTACAGAAAAAGCTGGATTTTGGACTGATTGAAATCTACAAACAGTTACAAGCCATAAACAAGAAGCAAGAAAACCAAAATTATTAGTAAAACACAATTCCAAAGATTTGAACCAAATTTGACTAGTGCTGCCCAGCGGTGAAAACAAGTGTTAAGCAAACCACTAATTCATTTTGAGCAGGGTAAATAAATTCATCACAAAAAAAAGAAAGTTGCGTATTTGTGTGTAGAGGGAGGCGGTGTTCGGCATTAATAGAACAGGGAAAGGTGCAGTTCAATGAGGAAGACTAATTGTCTGCGATTGAAAATGATGTTGCTTAATCAACTAATGTACAAACATTTTTTTTAACCGATGCGATGAGAATGCACTGGTGCGGTGTGGCCACCTCCCCATGCCTACTCTGTCACCCATGTATACGCCATGCCCCAACCCTCCGTCTTGTACCGCCTCACCTCGCCCCTTCAACACCCTTCCATAACACCCCAATCCCGCCCCCTCCCCTCCCCTACCCCCACTCCCCTTCCTCACCGCCGATACCCACATCCTCCTTCCCCTCCCCCCACATACATGCGGCCATTCCCCACCATCCACAGTCCCTCCCCCACACACTCCCTAACCATCTCACTCCCTCCCCACACACATATGCGCCCCCCCCCCCCAATCGCTGTCTCTCACACTACCTAGAGTCATCAGCCCCACACCCTACCCCACCCACCCCACGCACACGCGCCCACTCCACATCTACATCTCCAGCTCCCCATCCCCTTCCCACTCCAACAATACCCCCCCCCCTCTCTCTCCTCACCTCAAAACCAACCTCACTTCCTACCCCCCATGATACCCCCTTCTTTCAGTCTATAAAAACCACTCCCTCTCTCCCTCTCTCCCTCTCTCTCTGTCACTCTGACACACAAGGTCACTGCACACCTAGCTCCCCGCCCTTCCCCACTCCCCCGCTATCCGCAATCCCCTCTCCCATCCTCTCCCCTCCCCTCCTCTCCTCTCCTCACATCAACCACAATCCTCAATCACACACTTGCTCACTACCCCAACTCACACGACCCGACTCTCACTCTATACACACACACTCTCTCGCCCATACGTCCACTGCACACCAAGCTCCCCGCCCCTTCTCCATTCCCCCTGCTATCCACAACCCCATCTCCTCTCCTCCCCTCTCCCCTCTTCCCCTCTTCCCCTCTTCTCTCCTCTCCTCTCATCCCCTCTCCTCTCCTCTCTTCTCATCTTCTCTCCTCTCCTCCCATCTCCTCCCCTCTCCCCTCTTCCCCTCTATTCTCCTCTCCTCTCCTCCCCTCTCCTCTCCTCTCTTCTCATCTTCTCTCCTCTCCTCCCCTCTCCTCTTCTCTCCTCCCCTCTCCCCCCTCTCCTCTCCTCTCCTCACCTCACATCAAACACCATCCTCAATCACACACTTGATGATTACCCCCTCCTCTCTCATTCTAGACACACACACATTCACTCACACACACACGCCTACTACACACCTAGCTACCCTTCCCCACTCTCACCGCTCTCCACTCTCACCGCTCTCCACAACCTCCTCTCCTCTCCTCCCCTCTCCTCCCCTTTCCTCTCCTCGCCTCATAGAGTCACATCAACCACCATCCTCAATCACACACTTGTTCACTACCCCGGATCCACACCACCCTACTGTCTCATTCTATGCACACACTCTCACGCGCGCACACACGCGCGCATACAGACGCACACACGCACACACACGCCACCACCTCATCGGCGCGACGCGCGAGCCGCGGCCGGTAATTGTTCGGCCTGTCGGCCGGTGAGCCATCGCCCCCACGAGACCTCTAGCCGCGCCGCGCCGGCCGCGCGTGAGCAGCACTAAAACGCGCCGCGGACACGTGCTTGGACGGGCAGCGCGCCCGGCCCGCCCGGGGGAGGGCGGCGAGCGGCGGGCGGTGGGCGACGGGCGGTGGACGACGGGCGGTGGGCGACGGGTGGTGGGCGACGGGCGGTGGGCGACGTGCGACGGACAAAGGGCAAAGGGCAAAGGGCAAAGGGCGGTGGGCGACGGGCGGTGGGCGACGGGCGGTGGGCGACGTGCGACGGACAAAGGGCGGTGGGCGGCGGGCGGTGGGCGGGGCGGCGCGGGCGGGGCGACGGGCGGTGGCGACGGCGGCGGGGCGGTGGGCGACGGCGCGGGCGCGGGCGGCGGGCGGCGGGCGGCGGGCGGCGCACAGTAGAATATGCTTTAGGGCGCTGGGTGGGGTGGGAGGTGGCGCGGGGGGTGGGTGAGTGGGTGGGGACAAGGGTGGGTTGCGCATGCGCTCGACGTGTATGTGCAAAAGGGTGAGTAGAGTAGGAAGGAGAGGGAAGGGGGCGGGGAAGGAGACATCTGAGTGTGGAAAGGGTGGGGGAGAGGAAGGTGGGTGGGGGTGGGGTGATAGGAGTAGGAAGCAAAGGGATTGGTGGGGGGGGGGGGAGGGGGTCACGATGTAGTAGTTAATGTCGAATGTGAAGAGTTGGTTTTAGGAGGGGAAGGGAGGTGAAGTGGTAGGTGGGTGACCAGAGGAGAGGGGTGGGGAATGGAGGGGTGGGGAGGAGGATGTGGGGTGGAAGGGGAGGAATGGAGAGACTGGGAGGGATGTGGGGTGAAGGGGGGGGGTGGGAATGGGAGAGGACTGGGAGTGGGGAGGGGATGTGGAGTGGATAGGAGGGGGGGGCGGGAAAGGGGAGAGGACTGGGAGGGGAGGAGGATGTGGGTGGGAATGGGAGGGGGTGGGAATGGCGAGAGGATTAGGAGTGGGGGGGATGTGGGGTGGCAGGAGAGGGGGCGGGAATGGGGAGAATGACTGGGAGGGGAGGGGGATGTGGAGTGGAAGGGGTGGTAGGGGAATTGGGAGAGGACTAGGAGGGGAGGGGGAGGGAGGGGGTGAATGGGGAGAGGAGTGGGAGGGGAGGGGGATGTGGAGTGGAAGGGGAGGGGCGGGCCGTGTGGTGGAAGGGGAGGGGCGGGGAATGGGAGAGGACTGGGGGGAGGGGGATGTGGGTGGAAGGGGAGGAGGGGGAAGGGGAGAGGGATGGGAGAGGGGAGGGGAGTGAGTGGAATGGGGAGGTGGGAGGGGGGATGTGGTGGTGGGAGGGGGATTGAGGGGGTGGGGGAGGGGAAATGTGTAGTTAAAGGAGGGCGGGAATGGGGAGAGGATGGGAGGGGGGAGGATGGGTGGATAGAGGGGGAAAAGGGGAGGGGACTGGGAGGGGGGGATGTGGAGTGGAAGGGGGTTGGATGGGGGAATGGGAGAACTGGAGGGGACGGGAAGGGTGGTGGTAGGGGAGGTCGGAATGGGGAAGTGGAGGGGGTTGATGGGGAATGTGAGCAGGTGGCAGTGGGAGATGGGGGGATAGCAGTGGCAATGGGAGGGGTTGTTGGGAATGGAAAAGGGATGAGGGGATAGGGGTGTGGCGGAGGTTTGGGAGGGAGAGAGGAAGGGGAGGGGATAGTAAGTGGGGAGAGTGAGGGATGGGAGGGCCGGGGCGGGAGTGGGTGAGGGGAGGGGGGAGATGAGTGGAGAGGTAGGTGGGGGGGGGGAGAGATGGAGATGAGGGAAGGGTATTTGAGGATACATGGAAGGGGGGGGGGAGAAAGGGAAAAGAAGGGGTAAGAGTTGGGGTGCAAAGTGGGAAGGGGGGGTAGATGAGCAGAAGGGGGGGGGGTACTGGGGGAAGAATAGAGTGAGAGGGGAATGGGTAGGGAGAGGGTTGGTGGGTGGGGAATAGATCACCGGTGACAATTATTAAAAAAGGCGCGTGTGGCAACGGTTGACTGTCCTTGGTTCACATCCTGTATCGTGTGTGTGAGTGTGTGTCTGTGTGTGTGAGTGTGTAAGTGTGGGAGTTTGTGAGTGTGTGAGCGTGGGAGAGTGAGTGTGGGCGAGTGGGAGAGTGTGGGGGAGTGTGTCTCTGTCTCTGTGAGTGTGTGAGTGAGTGTGTCTTTGAGTCTGAGTGTGTGAGTGTGTGAGTGTGTGAATGTGTGAGTGTGTGAGTGTGTGAGTAGGTGAGTGTGTGAGTGTGTGAGTAGGTGAGTGTGTGCGGGTGTAAGTGTGGGGAGTGTGTGAGTGTGTGTGAGTGTGTCTCTGCCTCTGTGAGTATGTAAGTGAATGTGCGAGTGTGTAAGTGTGTGTGGAGTGTGAGTGTGTGAGTGTGTGAGTGTGTGAGTGTGTGAATGCGTGAGTGTGTGAGTGTGTGAGTGTGTGAGGATGTGAGGGTGTGGGGGTGTGAGAGTGTGAGGGTGTGTGAGTGAGTGTGAGTGTGGGGGAATGTGTGAGTGTGCCTCTGTGAGTGTGGAGTGAGTGTGTGTGAGTGTGTCTCTGCCTCTGTGAGTATGTAAGTGAGTGTGCGAGTGTGTAAGTGTGTGTGTGAGCGTGTGAGCGTGTGAGTGTGTGAGTGTCTGTGGCCGCCTGGACCTGATTGCCTGTGTGCTGCCGTCGTTGCTTGGCGCGTTCAATTTGAATCTAGATTGCGGATTTGCGCAGAGTGAAATGGTGCACTCGGTTGAACCCTCCGGGAAGGGCCACTTACTAGGAATCGTCCTCAGATAAACCTGCGCGCCGAAAGGATGCGCAGGCGCATGCGCAAGGTGCGTCTATGGAGGGTGACAGGTAACGCCCCCTGTGTGCAGCGGGAAGATTCATTAAGCTCGTTATAGCGTAACAAAGAGGGGCAGTCGGCTCCCAGAGGATAACACCACCGAACCACACCACACACACACACCCTAACTACGTCACACACGATCATCTAACCACATCACACACACACACTCACCCTAACAAGGTCACACACACTCACACACACATCATCATCTAACCACATCACACACACTCACACACATCATCTAACCACATCACATAGATCCACATTCACACATACATCATCTAACAGCACACACACCCACACACACACTAACCACATCACACACTCTCACACACATCATCTAACCACAGCACACACACACACTCACACACACCCTAACCACATCACATACATCCACACTCATACATACATCATCTAACCACACCACACACACACTCACAAACACACCATAGCTACATCACATACACTCCCACACACAAAATCTAACCGCACCACACAAACACTCACACACACCCTAACCATATCACATACACCCACACTCACACATACACCATCTAACCACACCAGACACACACCCTAACCACATCACCCACACTAACACACATCATCTAACCACATCACACATACTCACACACACACCCTAACCACATCACACACACACCCTCACACAGACATCATCTAACCACATCACACACACGCACTCACACACACCCTAACTACATCACACACACTCACCCACATATCATCTAACCACTTCACACACACACTCACACACACCCTAACCATGTCACACACACATCATCTAACCACATCACACTCACACTCACACACCCTAACCACGCCACACATGCACTCACATACACACTAACCACATCACATACACTCACACATACATCACCTACCCACACCACACACACTCACACACACACCCTAACCACATCACACACACTCACACACATCATCTAACCACATCAGCCTCACACACTAACACACACACCCCAACACCTCCCACCCACAGCACCCAACCACACCACACATCAACATCACCTAACCACATCAGCCTGACATACACTCACACACACCCTAACACCTCCCACCCACACCATCCAATCACACCACCCACACTCACACCCACACTCACACACACCACCTAACCTCATCACATACACCAGACACAACCTAACCACAACACACACCATAATACCACACATACAGCACCCAACCACACCGCGCACACATCAGCTAACCACATCACACCCACCCCCCGCACCCACACACCCCAACCACATCCCCATAGCACATCACGCACTCAGACAGACACGCCCACTCACACACCCCACTCCACCCACACAATTCACCCCACATAATCTAACCACATAACACACCCACACAGACAGACACACACACACCACCCACACCACCCACACCACCCAGCCACATCATCTAGTTACATCAACCACCCACCCAGACCACCCAACCACTACACTCATCCACACCACCCACTCAGATCGACCACGCACGTCAGACTGCAGCACCTCACCACCACCCCATTACACGGCCCTGTCGCACCGCCCTGCTACATCACCTAGCAACATGGCCTTATTAGTCACACCAACATGTCACACCAACATGCTACAACAAAATGTCACACCAACATGTCACGCCAACATGTCACACCAACATGTCACACCAACATGTCACACCAATGTGTCACACCAACATGTCATACCAACATGTTACACCAACATGACACACCACCATGTCACACCAACATGTCACACCAACGTCTCACACCAACAGGTCACACCAACATGTCATACCAACATATCACAACATGTCACACCAACATGTTATATCAACATGTCGCACCAACATGTCACACCTGCATGTTGCACCAACATGTCACACCAACATGCCACACCAACATATTGCAACAACATGTCACACCAACGTGTCACACCAACATGTCACACCAACATGTCACACCAACATGTCACACCAACATGTCACACCAACATGTCACACAACATGTCACACCAACATGTCACACTGACATGTCACACCAACATGTCACACCAACATGCCACACCAACATGTCACACCAACATGTCACACCAATGTGTAACACCATCATGTCACACCAACAAGTCACACCAACATGTCACACTAACATTTCATGCCAACATTTCACACCAACATGGCACACCAACATGTCACACCAACATGTCACACCAACAGGTAACACCAACATGCAACACCAACATGTTACACCAACATGTAACACCAACATGTCATGCCAACATGTCACACCAACATGGCACACCAACATGTTACACCAACATGCCACACCAACAGGCTACACTAACACAATGTTATCCCAACATATCACACCAACAAATCACACCAATATGTCACACCAACATGTCACACAAACATGCCACACCAACATGTCACACCAACATGTCACACCAACAGGTTACACTAACATGTTATCCCAACATATCACACCAACAAATCACACCATCATATCACACCAACATGTCACACCAACATGTAACACCAACATGTAACACCAACATGTCACACCAACATGTAACACCAACATGTCATGCCAACATGTCACACCAACATGGCACACCAACATGTCACACCAACATGCCACACCAACAGGTTACACTAACACAATGTTATCCCAACATATCACACCAACACATCACACCAACATGCCACCCCAACATGTCACACCAACATGTTATCCCAACATATCACACCAACAAATCACAACAACATGTCACACCAACATGTTACACTAACATGTCACACCAACATGCTTCACTAACATGTCACACCAACATGCTTCACTAACATGTCACACCAACACCTCACATCACCAACTTTACCTGAGCATGTCACCCAAACAGAATGCACCAAGGCAGTAGGCCTACCCCAAACATGATGCGAGCAGGTTCTAGCGTCTGTGACGTGATGTCATGTGACCTTGCTAAATACCCCTATCACACTACTGAACTGCAGCAACTGATTAGATGACCCAATGCATGCGCCTCATCGTGTTTTACGGCAACTCTCTGTCACTGTACAACAGCGGTAAAGCACATTTCATTACAAGGTATTGCTGCACAGCGACATCTTCTAAAGCGGCATAGTCCCGTCAAATTTTCTAAAACTGAAACACTTATCTAGATTTGAGCTAAGTGTATCCAACTTGGATAAAGTGCATGCATTCAGCGGTTTGTTGTTGCATAGAAGGGAATAAATGCCAAGTCAAGTTAATAGGACCTGTTACCGAATGAAGCCTAGCGTGTCAGAATTTGTCCACGCACGCCAACATGAAGTTGACATGTTTGCACTCTCCAAAGTTAGCCTTTAAGATAATTAAAGTAAGGTAGATTATAACAAATTAACGTAAGGTAGATTATAACAATCAACTTAATATATTCACCGTTAAAACATAACAGAAACTCTAAATACTCAGACTATGGCTTTTTAACTTGACCGGATGGACTAGAGGTTTAGTTTCTAATACCTGAGCTAAACGTGATGGGTTCGATTCTCAGGCCAATAAAAGGAAATAATTGAAAATTTAATATATTTTCTTGGTTTTATACTTGGCATTTGACATCATTATGTTTGTTGTTTGTCTGTTGTTGTTTTACGTTCTAGCAACATCTAAGGTCATAGCAGGATGGGTACCGACTTGTGACAGTGCGCACTCATGGCGATTTTATAGTGCTGCCCTATTGGGAAACCAGGCTGCTGGCACAATGACCTGATATCCGACTCAGTCACATTATCCTGGCACTGAGCCAACCAGTCCTTGCTCTATCCTATTAATGCCAAGCGCCAAGGAAGTGACAAGTATCAATTTTTAAGTCATTGATTTGACTCGACCAGGGTTCGACCCCACAATTTACCAGCACGGGAGATGGACGCTCTAACTCATGTGGCCATTAAAGCTGCAGAGTACGATGAAATATGAAATTTTCAAAGCCAAATCAATTATCTGGATTTGATTTTACATATCTAACTTAAATACTGATGCACATATTAAGCATTTGTTTCTGCATAGAAGGCAATACTAGGTCAATTTAACAGAACCTCTTACTGCAGAAGTCTATGGTGTCTGAATTTTGGCAAGCTTGCCAAAACTAATTTTCCATGTTTGCATTCAAAATATCTAAAAAGTTTACTATTTAAAATAAAAGTAACTTTGAACTAATATAAAGTAGATACTATTGATCGATCTAATATATTTATCTAAAAATAATACAGAAATTCAAAACCATCGGACTATGCAACTTTAAGAGAAGGTACTGACTTGGGTGAGGTGATTACGTGTAATCCTGGATCATAAGCTGTGTTCACACGGGAAAAGTTTACACCGCTTTATACAAGGCGGATAATATGAACCGAACTAATGTCGCGTTCACACGGGCAGTACTTGGGCCAGAAATCGATATCAGTGCATGAGCAAGTTCATACTAACCAGCGCCAGTTTCGGTTAGTCGACGTTGGCATGAGAGATTGTGGGTTCGACCTAGATATGTATGGACTCAATCGTATTGGTTTGGAACGGTCAAAATCATGAACAAAATATATGTGCACCTCTAGCAGGTTCATAGACCAAATTATATTATATAGTGTGACATGCTTAATCTGCCTCAAGTAAGTCGGTTGCGTTCACACGGGCGATATAAGTCGAATCATAAAATTTGGTTCATATAAACCACCTACACAAGTGGTTTATAAAATCCGAATAATATGAATCGAATCAGCCCTAATCCGACTTAGCCTTGCGTTCACACACGAAATGTAACCCGAACTATACAAGTCGATTTTTATGATTCAAATTAACTGCCCCGTGTGAACACGGCTTTAGTGTAAGTGGAACAGAACCTTATATGGCAACAGAGTAATGCCACAGGTTTTAAATCCGAGCAACATCTATGGTCATATCACTGTTTTTATGCCCACTGACATTGAAACACACTTTGTTCAACTGTGTGGATTTCATGGCCCTGCGCCAACAATTTTATACTGCAAACAGCATGCATGACCTTTTTACTAAAGTAAAACAAGAAAACATTTGAGCCTTTTTGAGGGCGGCTGGTTTGTACCATCTCATATAGGTTTTTAAACAAATTTCATCAGTGAATAGTTCTATCATTTGGAATGTTATTTAGCTTGACCAGAAACTATATGATTGTGAGTTTACAAAATTCATGAGTGTTCATTGACACAAAATTGATTGTATGCTTTTACATGTAAAAGTGATGGTTTGAACAAAAACAAACATTTCTCGCCGTGAATATGGCCTATGCTGCCGACATGGCATAAAGCAACCACCAATCAAAATCAACCGCCTTGTGACAGTGCGCACTTATGGCGAGTTTATAGTGCTGCCCAACTTTAGATCCAACTCAGATACTGGTGGACATATGACGTGTTTGCTACTGAATAGAACTGAATACTAAAGGGGCTTTCACAAAATGATGCATGGCGCCAGCATATGCCAAATTATGTGATTTTTGTCAGCTATGTCGGGATACGTCATTATGCATTATGCATGCGTTAGGCGCTTGTTGGTATACGTGAATGTACATCGACATTCAGCGAGATACGGCGTTGCACATCAGGGGGTTGGCAAAGTTTTATGCATGCACAAAACTTTCAACGTATGACAACCTATGACCTCTTACCAACTAGGCCACCCTGTCTGGTCATGACAATGCATGTCTCATGGCAGTTTCCTGTTGGAATTAAAGCCGCATAGTCTGATGAAAGCATCAAATTTTCAAAACCAAAACCAAGTATCTAGATTTGATTCTACATATCTAACTTAGATATTGGTGCACTTATTAAGCATTTCTTGTTGCATCGAAGGGGATACTGAGTTGCTTTTGGTTTTTTGGGGACATTAGTTGTTTAAGCAGGGGAAATTTCAATCGTGTACAATTGGTCGTCCTCATTCTACTGCTCCTTGCCCTATCCTAATAATGCCGAGCGCCTGGGTAGGAAGCAACAAGTATCATTTTTTTAAGTCATTGGTTTGACTCGACCAGGGTTCAAATCCACGACCCCATGGTCTACCAACACAGAAGACGGATGCTCTAACTTATTCGGCCATCCTGTCTGAGTTCAATTAATGGAACCTTTTACCATTACAACCTATGATGTGGACATTTTTAGGTGCTTGCCAAAAATAATTCTGCCTGTTGGCACTTCAAATATCTCAAATGTTAGTCATTTAAAAATAAACTTACTTCGAATAGAAGAAATGTAGATTTTAATAATCAACTGGATATATTTATGGAAGAGCATGACAGAAACTAAAAACCATCGGATTATGTAGCAACACCAGATGTGGGGGTACAATCGGCTAGAGCGTAGACTTCCTGTGTCAAAGGTCAGGAAGTTGAATACCAAACTAATGACTTATAAAATGTATACATGTCGCTACCTAACCTGGCACTCTGCATTAATAGGATAGGACAAGGACTGGTTAGCACAGTATCAGGACAATGTGACTATGTGGGATATTGCGTCATGGTGCCGGTCGCCTGGTCTGCCAATGGGGCATTACTATTAAGTCACCATGGGTGTGCACTGTCACAAGCCGGTGTCGCAGTTTCAGTTCCCAAGCAGTTGAAGTTCCCACAATTGCTTCTGCGCATGCGTCAAAGCATCTGTGCATGCATCAAAGCATTGTCTGCGCATGTGTCAACATTAGCCCGATTTAAACCATCGCTGATCACCGCAAATTGCTGTCACTATAGTGTCAGTGTGACTAACCTTATAAATTTAATATAATCTTTTTGGTAAATATGTTTTCTATATGTGTTCCAAGCGATTTGTTTCTAGGTGGTGTGGTTTTAGAGATATTTCACTTTTTCTGCATGAAGATTGCTCCCGACCATTGACAATGCGTTGAGTTTGGCGGTATGCGCAGTGCAAAAAATTATTCAAAATTAATAGAAATCCAGAACCCTAACCATATCAATTTAATATAATCGTGTTGGTAAACATATTTTCTATATGTGTACCAAGCGATTTGTTTCTAGCTGGTTTGGTTTTAGAGATATTTCACTTTTTATGGGTGAAGATTGCTCATGACCATTGACAATGCGCAGACGATGCCGTTAGATGTTGACACATGCGCAGAAGCAATTGTGGGAACTTCAACTGCTGGGAACTGAAACTGCGACACCGGTACCCATACTGATATGACCTTATATGTTGCTAGGGCATAAAACAACAACAAACAAACAGACTAGGCAAGAACCCACCAGATATCCTCTTTTAGTTCCGTTTGCGACCACGGGGCTCGGGGTGGCGCATGCTTACGTGGTAGGTTTAATGACACCGGTTGCCAAACCCTGGAACCCGGTGTCACGCTACGGGGCGCATATTTCCTGGCACCCTAGCCGCTCGACATGACCGCTTTCAGTGCTGCCCATACAGTGCTGCAGATGTGTAGCCTTCAGCGCACCAATGCGACTGAAAACTCCCCAAAAACAAACAACACTCGACTGGACTGGTGCCAAACCGCAGACTGCTATTCTGTGTGTGACGCTGAAGCGTAGATATTAAAGTTGATTAGTGTCAGGATAATGTGACTGAGTGGGATACCAGGTCATGGTGCGGGTGGCCTGGTTTCCCAGTGGGACAGCACTATAAAGTCAACATGAGTGTGCACTGCCACAAGTCGGTACCCATCCTGATATGACCTCAGATGTTGCTAGGATGTAAGACAACAACAAACAAACAATACTTAGATGTTGCTCGGACGTAAACCAACAACAAACAAACAATTCATACTCATACAATACACTAAGCATTACATATATAGGAGCGGACTGGCCAATAGCAGTATAGATGAAGATAACAAACTTGAGCCAGTCCAATCCTAGTTTTATCAGCCCACCCTGTCAAATATTGGCCCATGAAATCCACCAAGAGGGATTTTCTATTTGACGCAGTATTACATTTTGTAACAGATAGTGGCGCATTATGCTGTGAGACTTTTTTTTTTCATCAGTGACCTACCTGGGAACGTCCGTGCCTCTTATGTCAGGTGCTATAGAATGCATTTATTATCGTCCATTACAGCCAATTTTGTCTGCAAACGCCACCTTACTGGGTCACAGGTTGACCTATTTGGGCGTCTAATTGGTCTAGACTGGTGACTGAGGTCTGCTGCAAACAGCCAGGTTAAGTATAGCGCTGGCATGAGACCACGCAAACTTATATATCTGTTCTTTCTTTTTCTTTAAGATGTATACCGCCTCTCCTGGATAAGTCTGAATAGACTTGTTTTCAACATTAGACAGTTGGTCGATAGAAAGCCAGAGAGGTCACATCATCCTGATACGGAGCAAACTAGTCACTGACCTATTGTAGTAATGCCGAGTTCCAGGCAATGTCGTGATAAGGATCAATTTTGTATGGTGTTGGTTTGACTTGGCTGTGGTTCGAACCGACGACCTCCCGACCTGCAAGCCCACCCAGTTCTCATGTTGATTAGGCTATCCCACGTGATACATGTATATGTATGAAGTGATACATACTGCTAATATAATGCTGATTATATAATATAATTAGGTATGCAGGTATTGCAGGTATAGCAATACCTCAGGGAGTTTGACACCCCTGCCCTGCAGAGTTGTAAACCACTGCCTTGTGGTACAGGTTCGTGACAGAACCGAAGGCTAAAGGGCGCATTCCATATACGCGTAATGCGTAATGCGTTATGCGTTACGCGTTATGCGTTATGCAATGCCAGCATTCCATATACGCGTAATGCGTAATGCGTTATGTGGCGCACGACTGGCTATATTTAAAAAATAAAAATAAACAATTATTCTCCATACTGCTCTGTATGTGACCAAATATTGCATGTATATCTATGTAACTTTTTGTATGTCACATGGGGGTTCCTACCTTTATTATAACCAAATTATAGATAAGTATTCATATTTCTGTGCATATGGTAGCATTTTTAGCTTTCCCCTAACCGTATGTCTCCCTGGTGCCCAGCTCACCATGTGTTTCCAATTAGCACCCCTCTGTGAGACTGTTCCCTAATGCTCAGTCGCCTCTCCTGCTGTTAAACTAATGGACACCTCAGACTCAGGTTTCTATTCACATCCAGCTTGACGCATAACGCATTACGCACCGATCGCTACATGGAGCGGTCGGGATAATGAATTTCTGACGCATTCGCATTCGCATTCGCATTACGCATTACGCGTGTATGGAATGTACCTCATAGGTTTCAAGGCATTTCGATTTTTTGTCGCATTCGCATTCGCATTCGCATTACGCATTACGCGTATATGGAATGCGCCCTTTAGGGAGCAAACCCTAAGCAGAAAACCATGTCACTGTGGCAGCATTAAGGACGGCTGATGTATGGAATGCCCAACATCTCCTGACCAGCCACTGCAGGGACAAATAGTTTTGCACCTGTCTTGACATGTTCTTGCCGGTGTGAAACCTCTATTTGCTCCCCGAGAGAGTGCTGCTGGTAACTTGCAAAAGCCAGCAACACTTCAACACTTTTGCAGGCAGCTTTCATTAAATGGACATTAAGACCGACTCATGGATGCAACTCTCACAGCAGAGAGCTAAATGGAGAGCGGCAGTCAAGTAATGAAAGCAGTCTTTGTCGCATCACGACTGACAGCATGATGATGATGATATAATATGAAATTACTGCTTATAAAGCGTTTACATATACATATATGATCTGGTCAATATTTGTTATATAATGCTTATATATGGTGTGGCAACTACTGCTTATATATTATAATGCTTATATATTGATATGATGATGTTTCTTATATAATTCTTATAATATGATGTGGTAGATACTACAGATGAACCTCGATCCAATGGACACCAATGCAACGGATTCCGGATCCAACGGACACAATCCACTAGAGTGAATATCTGAACATTTGCACACTTTAAGAGAACTAGTTATTAGGGAACAGTATCAGCGAGGCAAGCAGTTGAAACTTGACACATTTTTAATAACATGTTTCTCTTTTTTTTCCTCCATTATATTTTTTACATTACAGGTTCATTATTTTTACATTGTTTACTAACTGATCGTGGGTAGCACTTTTTATGAACCTCAGTTCTGTATTTTGTGTTTATTTTCGTACCCCCCAGAAAATTTTGTCGCTGCAATGGACAAACGGCTTTAACAGACAACTGCTCCCCCTATTAGTCCATTGGATCGAGGTTCATGTGTACTTATATATGGTATGAAAAATACTCTCTTTAGAATGCTTATCCAATGTTGTATATGCTGCTTATATGATGCAATATATTGATGCGATAAATGCTTCTTATATAATGCTCATAATGTTCTTATATAAAGCTCATATATATGATGTAAATACTGCTGTGGCAAATACTGTTCATATATTATATGTGTCTATGATGTCGTAAATACTGCCTATATAATGCTTATATATTAATGGGATAAATGATGTTTATATATTGATTATATATGATGAGGTAGATACCGTTTATATAATGCATTATCCTTATATATCAATGTGATAAATGATGCTTATAATTAGTTTGCATATATAGCATGTGGTAAATACCTATTACATAATGCTTATATATTGATGTGATAAATGATGGTTATATATTGTGTAAATAGCATGTAGTAAATACTGATTACATAATGCTTATATGTCAATGTGATAAATGATGCTTATCATTATTTTGCTTATATAGCATGTGATAAATACCGATTACATTGATATATGATAAATGATGTGTATAATTATATTGGTTATATAGCATGTGGTAAATACCGTTTACATAAAGCTTATATATCGATGTGATAAATGATGCTTATATATTGCCTATACACCATGTGGTAAATACCGATTACATAATGCTTATATATATCGATGTGATAAATGATGTGTATAATTATATTGCTTATATAGCATGTCATGAATACAGATTACATAATGCTTATATATCGATGTGATAAATGATGCTTGTATATTGCCTATGCAATGTTGCTTAAATATATTATGTAAGTAATGGTTATATATTGCTTATACATGCTGTGGTCAATAATACTTATAAGTTCTACATACTTTAAGAAATAACACTGTCGTCAATAGTGCCCTTATATAATTAGCAAATAATGCATATATATTGCTTATGCATGCTGTGGTCAATAATGCTGATATATATTTTTAGGAAATAACACTTCTATATTGCTCATACATGATGTGGTCAACAAAGCTCATATTAATTTATAATAAGTGATATATAATTTAATAAATAATGCTCATTCATAATGCCTATATCTATACATGATGTTCTATATAACACGTACATATAATTGATTAAATACTGCTTAAATTATATATTGCTTATACATGATGTGGTAAATAATGCATATATATATATATGTATATATATATATGTGAATATGTAAATAATGATTCAATACAATTTCCATCAAACCACATGCTTACACAGTTAGAGCAAGAAACCTGGTGCGGTGGCCGAATCGGTAGAGTGTGGGCCTTGCGTGCAGAAGGTCGGGAGTTCGGTTCCCGGACGAGTCAAACCAATGAATTAGAACATTGATACTTTTCCCATCCTAGCTTGGAACTTCATATTAATAGAATAGGCCAAGGACTGGTGAGCAGTGTCAGGATAATGTGACTGAGTGGGATATTGGGTCATGGTGACAACAGCCTGGGCTCCCAGTGGGGCTGCACTATAAAGGTGCCATGAGTGTGCACTGTCACAAGTCGGTGTCTGTCCTGATATGACCTTAGATGTTGCCAGGACGTAAAACTCCAACAACCAACCAACCTTACCGAAGACTGTCACCCTCCCGGCGACGCCTCCCCCTCCCCCGCCTCCTCTCCCCCCAACCTACCCGTATGAGGTCCCCCCAGCCCCCCCCCCCCCAACCTACCCGGTCTGAGGTTCCCCCAGCCCCCCCCCCCCCACCCTACCCGGTCTGAGGTCCCCAGCCTCCCCCCCCGCCAACCTACCCGGTATGAGGTCCCCCCCGCCCCCCCCCCCACCCAACCTACCCGGTCTTTAGTCCCGCCAGCCCCCACCCCAACCTACCCGGTTATGAGGTTCCCCCCAGCCTCCCCCAACCACCCGGTTGAGGTCCCCAGCCTCTCCCCCCCCCCCCCACCTACGGTATGAGGTCCCCCCCCCAACCTAACCCGGTTGAGGTCCCCCCAGCCTCCCCCCAACCTACCCGGTATGAGGTCCCCCCCCCCCAACCTACCTGGTCTGAGGTTCCACCAGCCCCCCCCCCCTCCCCCCCCAACCTACCGGTTATGAGGTCCCCCCGCTCTTCTCCCCACCAACCACCGGTCTGATGTCCCCCCCCCCCGCTGTCCTTCCCTAGATCTATTTGATGTCTCCCCACCCCCCCACCCCGAGCTGTCCTCCCACCAACCTACCAGTTCTGATTCCTCCCCTGCGCCCCGCTGTCCTCCAACCTACCCGGTATCAGCCTCCCTCGCGTCCTCCCCCACCTACCTACCCAGTTGAGGTCCCCCCCCCCCCACTCCGCTGTCCTCCCCCCCCCACACCCTACCCGGTCTGAGGACCCCCTCCCCACCGCCCCCCACCCGGCTGTGACAGGTGACAGTGTAATGGTAATTGACCTGTGCTGAGCCACCTGTCCCATCACCCTAATAGGTCGATGGTCAGCCTCTCGACAGCGCTTTGATCCTGTGACACGCTGACAGATCTGCTCCCCCCGGGGTCGCAGTAGATCAGGTCTCAGGCCTCACAGAAGGCGCTCTGACCATTTAAGGCTGAAGAGCATCGCGCGCGACGCACCGCCGATATTTTTATCGGGAATCACGTTGATCGGGGTTTGCGCGCCCAGATCCCGTTCCCTGACACTGACAAGATTATTCAAACATCATCAGGGTTTGATGGGATTATCTTAGAGCTGCCGACATTATATTTAAAATTTCGAGCGAGTGGGGTGTTGTGCCCCGCGCAGGGGGCCGGCGAGGTGCATGCCGGACACCCCCGCACACCCCCCCCCCGCACCCCCCCCCTACTCCGGGAACAGGAGGGGCCAGGACACTCCAGAGCTTACTAATATTACAAGCCATAATGAGTTTATCACTATATATATATATATATATATATATATATATGGTAAAACCTCTCGACCGACCATATGACCGACTTTACATGGTCCATTTAGGGAGGTGGTCGGCTTAAGGAGTGTTTTAATCATTGCACTGGTATTGTATAGGCAATTGCTTGGGACCCAAATAAAGCAATTGATATAGGGGAGTGATCGATTTGTGAAGGTGGACTGTTAGTGAGGTTTTAATCTACCTATATGTATATATATATGTGTATATATGTATATATATATATATTATATGCATATCTATATTATATATATATAATGTTATAAAGTATATATATGTATATATATGTATTTATATGTATATATAATGTATATATATGTATATATATATAATGTATATATATGTATATAAATGTATATAGGTATATATATGTATATATATATGTATATATATATATGTATATATGTGTATATATATGTATATATGTGAGTATATATGTATATATGTGAGTATATATGTATATATATATGTATATATGCAGGTATTGCAGGTATTGCAACACCTCAGGGAGTTTGACACCCCTGCCCTGCAGAGTTGTAAACCACTGCCTTGTGCTACAGGTTCTTGACAGAACCGAAGGCTAAGGGAGCATACCCTAAACAGAAAACCATGTCACTGTGGCAGCATTAAGGGCGGTTGATGTATGGAACTCCCAACATCTCCCGACCAGCCACTGCAGGGACAAATAGTTTTCCACCTGTCTTGACATGTTCTTGCCGGTGTGAAACCTCTATTTGCTCCCCGAGAGAGTGCTGCTGGTAACTTCCGAAAGCCAGCAGTACTTCAACACTTTTGCAGGCAGATTTCATGAAATGTAATCAAGAGAAACCTGAAGCTGAGAGACATTAAGACCGACTCATGGACATCACTCTCACAGCAGAGAGCTAAATGGAGAACGGCAGTCAAGTAATTAAAGCAGTATTTCTCGCATCGTGACCGACAGCATGATGATGATGATGATGATGATGATGTGTATATATATGTATGTATATATGTGTATATATTTGTATATATATGTATATATACATGTATATGTATATATATATGTATATGTGTATGTATATATATATGTATATATCGGTCATTCTCGGAATGTGTACCAGATATCTGGTGTCCACATTGCGTCATTAATATAACCATCATCTAAGGTATTTCACTCTAAACAAAATTAATAGAATAATGAAATAAAGAAAATAAACACATTAATTTAATATAATCTGTTCGTTGAATATGTTATCTCCCTGTGTGCCAAACGGCTTGTTTCTATGTGGTGCGTTTTTGAGAGATATTTAAATTTTCCTGTTTGGTAAACATGTTATCTATTTGTGTGCCACGCAGTTTGTTTCTAGGTAGTACGGTTTTCAGAGATATTTTACTTTTTCTGTATGAAGATTGCTCATGGCCATTGAGTTTGCAATGTGACAGTGTGTCGTCCTGCAGCCAAGCAGCGCGCGCACTGACCTAAATACATATGCTGACTTCATGTGTAATAGGCCAATTTGGTTAGTACTTTCTGGAAACTTGGTTTTGTATCGCTTCTAATCCAGTGTCAATCCGTTTAATTGTCGATTGCGATTCTTCAACAGAATGTCATTGTGTTAAATGCTCCAAATTGTGTATTCAACAGTTATTGTATACCTTATTCTATATACCTTTTGTGTAAATAACCCTGAATTGAAAAATGGCTGGAAGACCAGTTCTTCGGCACTGACGAAAGACTTATTCAGCAGAATAAACATATTTACCACCAACAACAACAACAAATTCGATGTAATAGGTTGTCAGCTAAAAGTCTGGGTTCAGGTCTGTAGGTGTAACCAACACCTGTCTAACACCCCCCCCCCCCTCCTTTATTTTAGATCTGTGTTCTCTTTTCTTGCTGCCAATATTACTAGATTGACCACTTGCTGCCAATAATAGATTGACCACTTACCGAATGTTTTTTTTTAAAGAGACAATAAAGACCCCCCCCCCCCAAAAAGGAGAAAATATTACAAAAAAAGCAAAGAGACAAAAAAGGTTATACAAGCAAAATGCCAACAACAAAACATAAACAAAAAAAATAGATACAAAGGAAGGAAAAAGGAAAAAATTAGACACACATAGACAAAAAGGAAAAAAAGATCCACAAAAACATAAATAAACAGAAAGAGACAGAAATAGACACAGAAAAGACTAAATAAATTACAGATAAAAGAAGACACGAGGGTGGGTTTTGCGTGGCCTTCTCTGAAATAGGCCAATGAGCGGTGTATTTAACTGGGCCACATTGTGAACCCGCCACCTGTCGGCTGCCACCCTCACTAGGACATCTTGTTGTACTGGAACAGGGCGGTTATTGTACCCACCAGTTTCCAGGAGCATCTTGGTTGGTTTGTGTGACGTCATTCCTCGAAATTGTAAAGAAAGTTGAGGACAATTGTTATTGTCGCCCAAAGGAATTCATTTCTGAGGCAAAATTGGTTATAGATCGATGGAATACGTGGAATAAATAAGTATTAACTCATTTAAATAGTATGGGACTCATCTGTTGTCAGATTGTATGACACACATATAACATATATAACCCGCGCATAACATATGTATCACTGTTATAACAGATATAGCATATATAGCATATATACTATATGTAATGTATTGTAGTGGTCTGCACTGACCTCTCAGCACTGACCTATCAGGCAAGGAGCCACATAGACAGAGGTAGGCGTGGGTAGTATGGTGATATATGGGAGCCTAGGTGGTCTAATGGTTAGCACGCTGGCCCGGAATGCAAAGAGATGTGGGTTCGAGTCCCATTCTAGGTGTAATATTACCCATTTACATCACCTCCACGACAGTATTAACACATGATATATAGCATATATAATACATAACTAATATATAACCTAAATATACAACAAATACAATATATGCAACATATATAACATACATCACATACTGAATATAATAACATATCTATTATATAATGAATATATAGGACACATTCGAATCAAATGTTCAAAAGTTCCTTTTTTTACATTACTATCTATTTGTTCATTGTTCCATAATCACTTAATGTCAAGAAAAGTGGAATTAGACAGAATTACCATTACCTTCAAGTAGAAATCTTCTATTTTAATTAATTGTCTGGATTGGCATTTATGTGGTTTTGCACCTGAATTCTTCATATATATATATATATATATATATATATATATATATATAATAATTCTTATGTTCTACCTATGACATAGAAGACAAGTATGGTATAAACGGAGAAGACAAGAAGTGCGATATGAGTTGGCGGTAAAAGACCCAACTCCTTTATTTAAAAAAACAACTTCCAAGTGAGTGGAGTGTCAAGCGCCGCACAGGAGTTGGAGCGGTGCATGCCGGACCCCCCCACCCCTCAATCTTGGGGTGGGGGGGGGGGTAGGAGAGGAGGCACTACAGAGCTTATTACAGGCGATAAGGGGCTTATCAAGGCATGGTGAGTCCCCTAGTGAGCGACGCGCCCCTCCTAAACAAGAAGGTTTGTGGTTCGATTCCGCATGCCACCCAACTCTGCCAATTTGGATTTCCACCGCTGTGTATAACTTACAGCGTCATCAAAGGCCAGTTGCTCTCATACCATGTCTATGTGGTGTGGGAGGTTAAAAATCCCTTGGGTTGGTAAAAGTGTAGGCTCGGGCTTTCTCTCGACAAACTGTCTAATGGTGAAAACAAGTCTATTCAGACTTATCCATGATAGGCAGTATAAATCTTCAAGAAAAATCAATATCCAATAATTCTTACGAAATTTTAGAAGGACACATTCTAATAATATAATCTATAACTCATTTCAAGCGTTTTCACATTCCATAGTCCAAAGAAAGCTACACTTATTACTAGTCAAATAAGTAATAGGTGCTATGACATCAGCATAGTTAGGAATCAATTGTCGATAATATCCTTCTGAACCTAGCAAACGTCTTACTTCTTTCTTACTAATTGGAGAAGACAAGTATAGTTGACATAGAAGACAAGTATGGTATAAACGGAGAAGACAAGTAGTGCGATATGAGTTGGCGGTAAAAACCCCAACTCCTTTATTTAAACAAACAACTTCCAAGCGAGTGGAGTGTCAAGCCCCACACAGGAGTTGGAGCGGTGCATGCCAGACTCCCCCCCCCCCCCCCCCCATCCCTCAATCTGGGGGAGGATAGGAGAGGATTCACTACTGAGCCTATTACAGGCGATAAGGGGCTTATCACTATCCAATAATTCTTACACTCTACCTATGACATAGAAGACAAGTATGGTATAAATGGAAAAGACAAGTAGTGCTATATGAGTTGGTGGTAAAAACCCAAATAGAACCCAACTCAAGAGTAACAGGCTGGAATGAACGAGGTGAGGATGGGTGGCCATGGCAGGCCGGGCAAGGTGAGGAGGGCTAGGCAGGGGAGCCCACCGAGGCTAGAAGGTTGGCAACCCTTAGATTGTCAGCGATACGTTCCTGCAGGGAAACGCATAGGTACAATAAATGCAGTCACTTGCCCAGTCGCCCCGGGTCTTGATTTCCTGGATTGAGCTGCCTGCCAAGAGGAGGTAGGTGCCTCCCCCCCTCCTAAGTAAGTCGCTTGAGAATAGATCGGGATTGAGGCCTGAGTGGTGGCAGAGGCGTTTGAGCAGCGCTAGTAGTTTGAGTATTCCATAGGCGTAGAGCCTGATGGGCCGGGCATGTGGAAGGCCTGATCTTGCTGTCGGGCTGGGAGCTGGGAGAAGTGGAGTTCCACCGCCCCAACCATGCACAGAAGCAGGTGAGATACCCTGGCTATCGGGATGTCTAGGGACCTTTCTGCGAATTGGATCGTTTTCGATTAATTAACCCTTATGGACATCCCCAAGGGTGGAAGGTGACGTCTTCCCAGAGAAAAGACGCATCTGAGCATGTAATGTGTGCTTTTCTGAGGAGACCTCTAAATGACTTTAAGATCGCAGCTTTGAAAGATATGTGAGCATCTGAGAGAAGCGATAGCATCGCTGAGAGCTGTGCGGGTAGCAGGGTGGCCGCCTGGCATGGTAAGTCCCCTAGTGAGCGATGCGCCCCTCCTAAACAACGACTATATTAAATGCTGGACCAGTTGATGCTTTAAGATGTAAATTGAGCGAGCTTAGGTATGAACGAATAGAGGCGTAGTGCATTGATTTAGCTAGCCATGTTATGTAAAGGCAGACCTGCCATGAATCTCACGGGGCAGGCAGGCGGCCATAGAATTCGCAAAAGGTGAGATATTTGCGGAGCCTGGAATTTGCACATAGTTTCATGGAGGGTGCCAAGTGTTGGCTCATCAGGGCGTTGCAGTCTTCCTTGAGGGCCAGTCGCCGCATGGAAGGCTGTGAAGCCGAAGCAACTGGCGTCACTGTAGGTGTAGAGGACTTGGGACTGGCGGGGGCAGATGTTGGCAGAGCCATTGAATGTGGAGGCAAATTCAGCCACCAGGGCAGGTTACCCCTTTGGTGAACTGCCAGGAGAGCCCTTGGCGTCAGGCGCTCGAGGGGTGGATGCTGACTGCTCTATATGCATCTGAGATATCTACTACCGACATGAAATCGCCAGGTAGCATGTCATCTGTGATGTCATCTATGCTTTTGTAAGCAAATTTTGTTGTGCATTGTTGTGCATTGGACTGTAAACAAATTAACACATGTGTCACGTGGAGCGCTGCAATCGATTATAGTTCTGAAACTGACCGCGTCCAATTTTGGGACTGTGCCGATCGGGTGGGTGCATATCTCGGGCTTTCTTCTGACAGTTAATATACTGGTATCGATTTTGTGCTGCAATTTTATCAGTGTAGTTTTTCAAGCTGTACTTATGATGCAGGCATCTCTCCCGGCTGGAGCTTCTTGGTCTGCTGCAGCTGCAGCAGCTGTGGCTGCTGCTGCTACTGCGTGATCGGCAGTGACAGTGGCGGTGGGGGGGGCGACTTCTTCCTCCTCTGGCGGGAACTGTATTTGGAATCCCTGGTCGTCAATGGTTCCACCGCTTCCCCCTCTGAGTGAGCCGAGTCGTCTGACCCCCCCGGCCTGCCATCATGGCTGCTGCGGCACGTCCCAGCCTTGTCATGGCTGCCATGGCACGTCCCGCTCTTGTCCCGGGCTCCCCCACTGCGCTCCTTGATATCAAGGCTTCTACCTCCTCCTTGAGTTCTTCCGGCTGGCACTGTAGGGCCAGCCCTTACTTCCGTGCTTGCACCGTGACTATCCGCCCCCAGAACTCCCTTTCTGTCTCGCTCAGTTCCTGGTGAGGCTGTTCTTCCTGTAGCGTCTCCAGGCTCTGTGCTGTTCCCAGGCTATCAACCGTGACTCTATGCTTTGTTCCCGCTCCTTGCTGGATGCATGTGTTTGCCATTGGTCTGCCATAACCTGGCTGTTGCGGTGCCGTCGTCGCCTACTGGGCCAGGGTGAGGTTCCGCGCAAGCGGCGCAAAACCGGTGTGAAAGCGGCATTGGCCGGGAAGGATGGGGAAGGCGGAAAACACATCCGTCACATCCAAAACTTTCGAGCGAGTGGGGTGCCAAGCCCCGCGCAGGACGTGGAGCGGTGCATGCCGGACCCCCAATTGGGGGGTGGGGGGAGTGTGTGTGTGTGTGTGGTGGTGGTGGGGGGGGGGAGGGGGTGGTGATAGGAGAGGAGGCACTACAGAGCTTATTACAGGCGATAAGGGGCTTAAAAGCATCCATATATATAGGTATGTATATATATATATATTACCTTGGTTATGCCACGCCCACTTGAAGGGAATTGGTGGCAATCGATTAAATGCTTATTAAATAATGATAATTAATGTGCTAGTGCTATTAACAAACAGAAGACGCAACAAAGATAGACATCTTAACTGAGAAACAAACACGGCAGATCCTTTCACGGCCATAATCAATATGATACAGTGCAATAGTAATGGCACCCCAAAATAATCACTTCATTGCCACTTTATGGTTTGGTGGTTCTCAAGCTTTTGGCATAGAAATTGAGCAAATGTGTGCTTAATGTGTCCGCAAAAGGCTCTCTCTCTCTTCTCGCTTTAATTATGTTGTTTGAGGGAGATGTTCTCTTAAATGCTCTATAGTAATTTAGGATTGCCTTCATGCATCACTAATTGTTTATTTTGAAGATTCTGATTGGTCAAACTTTGAGGGAAAATATATCACCTACCTTCATATATTCTCATGTCATTATTGTAATGTATATGCTAGGTTTGGTATATAATATATACAAAGCATATTATGTATTATATACCCCGTGTCTTGCATTGTGATTTGTATGTATACATATATATGCATATAAATACATATGTATATATATGAAGAGTTCAGGTGCAAAACCCAGTAAATGCCAATCCAAAAATTGAGATAGACACCCGAATTAAACCTTCAACATTTCTTTTTTTCACGTTCATATTTCTTTGTTCATTGCTCTATTACCATTTCATTAAAAAGGAATTATTGAGAATTAAGATTACCTTCTCATGAAAATCTGTTATTCTAATCAAATTTGTGGATGTGAATTTATGGGGCTTTGCGCCTCTTTATATACATATATATACCTATATGCACATATAGACATATACAAATATGCAAACATGCAAATATACACATATATGCATATGCACATATATTTGCATATATGTGCATGTATATACACATGTGCGCAGATATGCATACATGGATATACATACATATAAACATATAAACATATGCACATATATGCACATGCACATGTATATACATATATATATATATATATACCCATATATGTACATCCATATAAATATCCATATATATATATATATATATATATATATATATATATACATACCGTATATGTCCCAATAGAAGCATGGTACCCTATAGAAGCATACTCCCCATTTCAAGATTGAAAGCACACCCAAATTTACGATCATATTCAGACTGAATGCACATAAAATAAGACAATCCCACTTTATTTCAGAGGCACGACAAAAACAAATCCATGAAATTCTTTAACTTTGAATACACATGCATCCATGTATCTGCACCTGTGCAGTGCGCGTTTATTGGGATATATACGGTATATATATACATAAATATATATGCATACATATACATATATATATATATACATATGTGCATGTATATACATGTACATGCATGTATATATTATTAGAATAACGTTGATAATTATTTATACAGAACCACTCTGCCTTTGCCAGCAGAAACAAATTAGCGTACAGTAATAACCTCCCTTGGCATATTTTCAAGACGCTCTAAGCACTTCTCGACAGTGTTAAAAATGCCGTCAATACAGAGTTGGTTGGCAGCCATTGGCCAAATCCCACATTCCCAGCGATAGAATGCGATCACTGGGTCTTATGTTTTAATGGGTAAAAGTGGGATGGCCTGAGGCACCATTACCACATAAACCTGTTCTAGCCCATAATCTAAAGTCATTAGTTACTTATCCGCCCTTGATTTGGTAGGCTGTAAACGGTACATTCCTTACACGCGGCATGCAAATGCGAATGCGGCAAAAAATCGAAACGCCTAGAAGCCTATGGGCTACATTCCTTACACGCGGTATGCGAATGCGAATGCGAATGCGACAACTTGATCGGTCCCTGTAGCGATCGGTGCGGCATGTGGCATGCGGCACGCGGTATGTGAATAGAAACCTCAGTCGCACTTGTCCATTAGTTTTAGACTAGGAGAGGTGACTGATCATTACGGAACGGTCAGACACAGGGGTGCGGAAGGGAAACATATCATAGTGGTGTTGGTGGGGATTCGGGTTGGTAAAAATGCTACCAAAAAAAGCCACAAAAATATGAATACTTATCTATAATTTGGTAATTATAAAGGTAGGAACCCCCATGTGAGTACCAAGAGGTACATAGATATGACTGCCATATTAGGTCATATACAGTGCAGTATTGAGTATACTTGTTTATTTATATTTTTTAAATATAGCCAGTCGTGTGCCACATGCCGCATGCCGAATACCGCATAGAAGGAATCATGACATTCACATACCGCATACTGCATGCCACATGCTGCATACCGCATTCCGCGTGTAAGGAATGCACGCTTAAGCCTGCATCATAATATATATAGCACCTTGAGTCCCAGGTAGTCCCCCATCTAAGCAGTGATGAGACTCAGTCTTGCTTAAATCTGCATAATCAGATGAAATGGTCGAATTTTAGCAACTGAACTTATCTAGATTTGATTGTACATACATATATGTGAAGGGTTATTTATACACGTGCACTTATGAGGATGTCATCAGACAGGCTACCAAAGCAGATCCTCTATTCTCAACTGTCTTCTGGTTACAGAAAGAGAGGGTGCCCTTGTCTCCGGTTCAAGGATACCATCAAGAGAAATCTGAAGCTGAGAGACATTAAGACCGACTCATGGATGCAACTATCACAGCAGAGAGCTAAATGGAGAGCGGCAGTCAGGTAATGAAAGCAGTCTTTGTCGCATCGCGACCGACAGCATGATGATGATGATGCACTTATGAAGCATTTGTTGATGCATAAAAGTGGATATTAGCTTAGTTTAGTTTAGTTCAGTTTCGTTCAGTTTGAGCATGTGGCGCTCAGGCCAGGTCGTTGACCCCGCCTTGGTCATCTAGTTTGGATGCAGTGGTCATTGCGGGCAGCTTTGTCATTTCCAGCAATGAGTTGGTGTCCGTTATTGTCAGGCTGGTATATCCTGGGATTCTTTGTAGATCTGGGATGGTTCGGAGATATTTGTCCAGTTTGTAAGCTAGCCACGTATTACTGTCGTGTATATGATAGTAAGTCAATTTAAAGTTGCATACTTTGATGGTTTTGAGTTTCTGTCATTTTCTGAGAAAAATAGATTTGGTTAGTCGCTATGATCTGAATTACATTAAGTTGAAGAAACTGATTTTAAATTAACTTCAGAGATATTTGAAGTGTAAACATGGGACAGTATTTGAAGATTTTTGGTGCAAAACCCGTGAACGTCAATCCACTAAATGAGTTAAAATAAAAGATTTTTACCTGAAGATAATTTTAATTCTCACTAATTCCACTTTTCTTGTGATGAAATGGTTATAGAGCAATGAACAAAATAATAAGTTTGTTAAAAAATTAACGTTTTGAAGGTTTTATTCTAATGTTTATCTAAATGTTTGGATTGGCGTTTACAGGGTTTTGTGCCTGAAATCTTCAAATATTGTCTCATGACATTTTGTATGGGTATGTATGGGTATGTATGGGTATGTATGGGTATGGGTGCGTGTATATGGGTGTGTGGTTGTGTGTGTGAGCGTGGGTGGGTTTGGATGGGTGAGAGTGGGTGTGGGTGGGCTTGGGTTGGTGTGGGTACGTCTGGGTGTGGAGCTATGAGGTATGTGGGTGTGGGTTGATATGGGTGGGTGGGTGAGTGAGTGAGGGTGGATGTGGGTGAGTGGGTGTTGATGGGAAGGGTGTCTGGGATGTGTGATGTGTGTGGTGGGCGGGTGGTATTGGTGGGGGGGCGGTGGGGGTTAATGGGGGTGGGGGGGAATGTGTGGAGTGTTGGTGGGGTGTATTGGGCGTTGGTGGGCGGGTACAGGGTGGGTGGGTTGTGGGTGTGGGTGGGGGGTGGGGGTGGTGTATTGGGGGGTGGGGCGGGTGGGGGTATGGGGGTGTTGGCGGAATGTGTGAGAGTGTTGGTGGGATGTATTGGTTGTGGGTGGGGGGTGCAGGTGGTGTCGTGAGTGTGGGTTGTGGGTTGGCGCGGTACAGGGGTGGGAGGGGTGTGGTGTGGTGGCGTCCATGGGCAGGTGCAGGGGTGGACGGTGTGTGTGCGTGGTGCGAGCGAGTCAGGGTGCGGGTGTGTGGGGGTGTGGGTGGGCGGTGGGGTTGTGGTGTGGGTGTTTGAGAATGAGGTGTGGGTGGCTCGGGATGGAGGGTGGGGGTTGTGTGGGGTGTGCTTCGGAGGTGACTTGTGGGTGGGCGGGGTACAGGGTGGTGTGTGGGGGTGTTGGTGGGGCGATGTGTGGAAGTGGGGTGACTGATGGTGTGGGGTGTGTGTGTAGTGGGTGGGGGGGGGGGGGTGGTGGTGTGTGGGGCATGTGTGTGGGTGGGTGGGCGGTATAGAGGGTGGGGTGTGTGGGGGTGTTTCGGGTAGGGGGCGGTGTCGTGGGCGGGACAGGGTGGGGGTGTGGTGGGGATGTTGAGGGGAAGGTGTCTGGGGTGCGTGTGTGGTGTGTTGGGGGTCTGGGGGTGTGTTGGGTAGGGGAGTGGTGTGGTGTGGTGGGTGCGTGTGGTCGGTGTGGGGTGTGTGTGGGGGTGGGGTGTTGGGGTGTGGGTGTGTGTGGTGGGCAGGTACAGGGTGGGTGTGTGGGGGGTGTTGGTGTGGGTGGGTGTTTGAGTGTGTGGGTGTAGTGGTGGGGGAGTGTGTGTGTGCGTGTGTGGTTGTGGTGGGGTGCGTGGTCGGTGGGTGGGGTGGGGTACTGTGGGTGTTTGGTGGGGGTGGGAGGGTGTGTGTAGGGTGTGTGTAGGTCTGTGTGGGTGGGCGGGTACAGGGTGAGGGTGTGTGGGGGTGTTGATGTGGGTGGGGTTTGAGTGTGTGGGTGTGTTGGTGGGGGAGGGTGTGTGTGGGTGTGTGTGCGTGTGTGTGCGTGTGGGTGGGTGTGGGTGGGATGGTACCGGGTGTGTGTTTTGGTGGGGGAGTGTGTGTGTGGGGGGGGTGGGTGGGTGGGTGCGAGTGTGGGTGTGTGAGTATGGGTGGGCAGGTACAGGGTGGGGGTGTAGGTGTGTGTGTGGGGGGAGGGTGTTTGTGGGTGGGGGAGCTTGCGTGTGGGTGTGGGTGGGTGCGCGAGGGTGTGTGTGTGGGTGGCCGGTACAGAAGCAGGGCTGATAAGAAGCTGCAGGCAGTGGATGACTGCGTACGACGCGCTACTTGTCGCGTTATTTGACGGTCGTTATGTCAGACCACATGACTGCGTGAGTCACTCACGTCTCCGGAGCCTTATGTAGGCCAACTGTATTGTGACGTCACAGTGAGCCCGCCGCCGTGCTGCTCGCAGAGTCACTCCACACACGGCAGCCTTGTGAATGCTTGGTGTGAGGTGGCGTGCGAGGGGTGAGGGGGTGTGGGTGAGGTGTGAGGGGTGAGGGGAGTGAGAGGTTTGACGGGTGAGGGTGAGGGGTGAGTGGGTGAGGGGAGTGAGGGGTGAGGAGTGAGAGGGGTGAGGGGTCAGCGTGAGGGGTGAAGGGTGAGGAGAGTGAGGGTGAGGGGGTGAGGGGAGTGAGGGTATGTGAGGGCTGATGGGAATGACGAAGTGAGGGGGCTGAGGGGGTGAGGGGTTATGTGAGCGATGGAGTGACATATCAGAACTGTGTACATAAACACATACACAACCAACAAAACTATGTGTTGGTGTGAGTGGGTGTGTGCGTGTGTGTGACATCTCAAAACGACTGGACTATGCAACTTAAAGTTGCATAGTCCGATGGTTTTGAATTTCTGTATTTTTTCTGAGATAAATATATTAGATCGATCACTGGTATCTAGTTTACATTAGTTCAAAGTTACTTTTATTTTAAATGGTAAACTTTTGAGATATTTTGAATGCAAACATGGAAAATTAGTTTTGGCAAGCTTGCCAAAACGCTGACACTATAGACTTTGTAGTAGCAGGTTCTGTTAAATTGACTCAGTATTGCCTTCTGCACAGAAACAAATGCTTAATAAGTGCATCAGTATCTAAGTTAGATATGTAAAATCAAATCTAGATAATTGGTTTTGTTTTGAAAATTGGATATTTCATCGGACTATGCAGCTTTAATGCAGAGCGCACCGACCCCCTTGGGGAGGGGGGAGGGGGTGGGGATGGTGGGGGAGGTGGAGGAGGGTAGCCAATATGGGAGGCTGCCAGGTAGACTGTCTGGCAGATTACACTTACAGGTGGAACAGGTGGCCGGGTTGGTTGGTTCAGTAGAGCCTACACCAGAACTTGACACCATAGGTTTTGGCTGTGACACTAACAGGTTCTAATAAATTGACTTAGCATTTCCTTCTATGTTGCAACAATTTTACGTCCTGGCAACATCTAAGAGAATATCAGGATACTGACTTCTGACAGTGCACACTCATGACAATTTTATAGTGCTGCCCCACAGGGAGATCAGGCCACCAGCTCCCCGACCTGATACCCTACTCAGTCACATTATTGTGACACTGAGCCAACCAGTCCTAACTCCTATATGATGTTGTAGAGCTTCAATTAAAAGCTTCAGGAGTAAAGCATAAGAGCTCTCCCAGCGGGTGCGAAGGAGCCGCAAACAACATATAAACAAGCCAACAGGCTGCAGCTACGCCCAAGTCAATACGTACGAGCCTATGATATGTAAATAGGAGTAGGCTAGTCTTGTAGTAAGAGGAGAAAAAAATAAAATACATATATGCCAAGAAAAAAACTAAAAAAACTAACATAGGCTACTAACCACACCAACCAAATATCTATCTGCTACTGAAATGCAGGCAATCAAATACCTTATCAGCAGCAACTGTGTGATAAGATAACACCAACACTACAGCTAGCCAGCATTGAAAACAAGCCTGAATACCCAGGCTTATATGCTATGGACAGTATAAATACAGCCTCAATAAAAAAATTAAAAAATTAAAAATCCCACCAATCTATTATTGGACCATACACTTGTATATGACCTAGTTTTGTAGCTTTTGCTTCTTCTGCGCTCTCGGTTATACCTGGCTTTTTTCTTTGTTTGCTTTTAAATACTTAAATGTCACTGCCATGGCAAGCTTCCCAGAATTCTCTCTTATTTTGGTGTGCTTCTTTTTACAGGCGTGCGTGTATGCTTCTTTCGAGAAGGAGCCAGTTACCAAACATGGCATATATATGAGAGTGTCTCAAAAGGTGCAAAGCAATATGGGACAAAACTTTGTCCAGTGTAACGATCAACATAATATCTGCTTATGCATTTGCTCAGGATAAACTGATTTATTTTGTACATGGTGTTTCATAATCCCAATAGAATAGATATTGATTTGAAGCAAATGTCCTTGTGTTTTCAGTGTAAGCGTTTCTGTACTGTTTTGTGTGAATCATTACAATGGACAAAAAAAGAAGAGTTATCACCTTTGGAGACAGGCTCATATACCATTCATGCACAAATTAGTTACTTTAATTACTGTTGGCTCAGAATTACGGAGTTCCCTTATGTGGAATCCACAGTGGCAACAATTACCCTAATTGTTTTGACATATATCATATCGTTTTTACTAGCATTTTCTTTATTTATCCAGCTATTCAGTATTCTGTTAACCTGGCTATCTCCCTTCGTGCCAAGATTTATTTGGCCTATAATATTATTCCTTTCCAGACTATTTGTCCTATTAGTTTGAGAGTGTACTTGCATTTTATTAGCACATGTAACATTGTCTGTATTATCAGCTGTACCGCCCCCAATTACCTTGTTATATATAGTGTATATAGTATATATAGTACGTATGGTATATATAGTAGATATAGTATATATAGTATATATATTATATATAGTATATATATTATATATAGTATATATAGTATATATAGTATATATAGTATATATAGTATATCTAGTATATATAGTATATATACTATATATATTATATATATTATATATAGTATATATAGTATATATAGTATATATAGTATATATAGTATATATAGTATATATGGTATATATGGTATATATAGTATATCTAGTATATATAGTATATATAGTATATATATTATATATATTATATATAGTATATATAGTATATAGTTTATATATAGTATATAGTATATGTAGTATATATAGTATATATAGTATATATAGGATATATAGTATATACAGTACATAGAGTATGTATGGTATATATAGTATATATAGTATATGTAGTATATATAGTATATATAGTATATATAGTATATATAGTATATATAGTATAGTATATATAGTATATATAATATATATAGTACATAGAGTATGTACGGTATATATAGTATATATAGTATATATAGTATCATCATCATCATGCTGTCGGTCGCGATGCAACAAAGACTGCTTTCATTACTTGACTGCCGCTCTCCATTTAGCTCTCTGCTGTGAGAGTTGCGCCCATGAGTCGGTCTTAATGTCTCTCAGCTTCAGGTTTCTCTTGATGGTATCTTTGAACTGGAGACGGGGGCGCCCTCTCTTTCTGTAGCCAGAAGACAGTTGAGAATAGAGGATCTGCTTTGGTAGCCTGTCTGATGACATCCTCATGAGGTGTCCAGTCCACCGGAGATTCTTTTTGATCAGAAGATCTTCCATAGAGGGCAGCCCCATCCGTTCGAGTATTTCCTTATTCGTCACTTTGTCCTTCCAGGTTAGCCTCATGATTGAACGCAGATGTCGCATCATGAAGGCATGCAGCTTTTTCACCTGCTGTCTGTACACTGTCCAGGCCTCGGCTCCGTATAGTAGGGTGGATAGCACGATTGCATGGTAGATCTTACCTTTGACCCGAATGGACACATGGTGGTTGTTCCAGAGTCTCTGGCGTAGTCGGCCGAAAGATGCGCTAGCCTTGGCCATCCTCCTCTGTATCTCAACATCAATGCGTCCATCACTTGATATAGTGCTTCCGAGATAGGTGAATTCCGGAACAGAGTTCAGCTTGTTTCCGTCAACCATGATCTCCTCCTCTCGGGTTCTTGTAGAGTTGGGTTGGTACAGCACCTCCGTTTTCTTGATGTTAATTTTCAGGCCAAACTTCTTTGATGCATCGGAGAAAGCGTCCACTATTTTCTGGGTCTCTTCAGCAGAGTGGGCAACCAGTGCACTGTCATCTGCGAATAGTAGCTCTCTCACCAGTATCTGAGTAGTCTTGGTCTTCGCTCTGAAGTGTGCGACATTGAATAGGTCAGCGCTCTGTCTGGACTGTATATAGATGCCATCCCCCATGTCTCGGAAAGCCTCGTCTAGCATTGCTGATAGGAAGATGGAGAAGAGCGTGGGGGCCAGTACACAACCTTGCTTGACCCCATTGGTAACCCCGAACGATTCCGAGACTTCCCCTCCAGCACTAACGTTCGCCATCATTCCTGTATGTAGAGCCTCGATCATAGTTGTGAACTTCTCTGGGCATCCGTACTTCCTCAGTAGCTGCCATAGCCCGGTCCTCCCGACTGTATCAAATGCCTTAGTGAAATCGACAAATACCATGTACAGTGGTCGGTCCTGCTCAATGCACTTTTCTTGTAGCTGTCGGAGACAAAATATCATATCCACAGTGCTCCGGTTACCTCTGAAGCCACACTGTGACTCCGGAACTACACCAGGTGTTATAGTATAGTATATATAGCACATATATTATATATGGTATACATAGTATGTATGGTATATATAGTATATAATAGTATCTATAGTATATATTATATATATAGTATATATAGTGTACATAGGATATGTGTAGTATATATAGTATGTATAGTATGTGTAGTATATATATTATATATAGTATATATAGTATATATAGTATATATAGTATAAATAGTATATATAGTACATGTAATATATATAGTATATATAGTGTATATAGTGTATATAGTATATATATAGTATATATATAGTATATATATTATATATGATATAAGGCCGGCAAAGAGAAGGGGGAGAAAATGAGAGGGATGGGAGAAATGGAGAGAAAGGGAAAGAAAGAAGGAAAGAAAGAAAAAGATAGGGAGAACAATAAATTGAGGGAAAGAGAGAAAGAGAAAAAGAAAGAGAGGGAAAGAGAGAAAGAGAAAAGGAACGAGAGAAAGAGAGAAGGGAAGTGAAACAAAGAACAAAATAAGGAAATGGTAAGGGAGAGGAAATGAGACAAATAGAGAGAAAGAGAACGCGAGAGAGTTTTAGCATTAATAGTTGGGTGAGGTGTCACAGGATGGAGGTTGGCCTTCGGTATTTTTTATTCCAAAGGAGGACAGGAAAGAATGCGATACAGTGATAGAGGAGGAGGCTTAGACAGTCATTGCTGGTAGATGACAAAAAGAAACAAATTATTGCTAGGATAAGGGATTTACAATTGGTCATGTCGGTTGTGTGAACACTATAGAGCAGCATAATTGTGGTTATGCATGGCTGGAAGACCAGGGAGCGGGACATAGCTCAGGTGGTAGAGTGTCCACCTTTGAAGGTGTGGGTCATCCTATCGGTCCTGCTCTGTGGAGCCATTTTTTCAACTTTAAGAATAGGTTGTTGATGTTAGGATTATGTGTAATGTGCAGATGTGTGTCTAATCTCAAGTGTTGTAGCAGTATTTAGAGTGGAAGCCTCATGCCCTGACAATTAAAGGCTAAAGTATTTTGAATCTAATGGTTCTACGACATTTGCCACCCGTGATTTGCCACCCGCTATTTGCTGGGTGATAATTTCCATCCAACATTTTCTCGGCCAGGACTTTTGCCAGCTGGGACTTTTGCCAGACGAATAGATTCCTGTGCAAAGTTCGAGAGTAGGCATACTAGCGTATATGCACATATGTGCACACGCTCACACTAACACATTCACATTACATGGACACACATGTCAACACACATGTGCACATGCACACTCTGATATACACATGCACATGCACACACACTGGCACACGGCACTATAATCTGATTGCATATAACTTATAAGTCCTGGCTGGCAAATAACATATACAGTAATACTTGTCTAACCGACCACCTCCACAGATCGAACACTCCCTTATTTTGATCGCTTTATTTGTGTCCCAAACGATCGCCAAAAACATGCCCTCACGTTTGCAATCCACCAGAAACATGTTTGTAATCCATCAGGAACATGCCCACGTCTTTGCAATCTACACGCGAAATTTCAACATGTTCACAATCCATGAAAAACTATCCAACATGTCCGCAATCCACCAGAAACATGTCAACATTTCCGCAATCCACCGCTAACATGTTAACATGTTCACAATCCATCGTCAGCATGTTAACATACCTTAAATCCACTCAAAACATGCTGAGATGTTCGCAATCCACGCGAAACAGGCCAAACTGTTTGCAATCCACCCAAAACATGCCAAACTGTTCGCAATGCGCCAGAGATTTGTCCACACGTTCACAATCCACTGAAGGCATTCCCACATGCATCGCAATCCATCGGTAACATTCCAACTTGTTTGCTATCAACATGAACCATTCCAACATGTGCACCATCCACCAGAAACATGCCCACGTTTTTATAACCCACCAACAACATGCCAACATGTTCGCAATCCACCGGATACTTTCCACATTGTTTGCTATCAACATGAACCATTCATTCCAACATGTGCACCATCCACCAGAAACATGCCCACGTTTTTATAACCCACCAACACCATGCCAACATGTTCGCAATCCACCGGATACTTTCCACATTGTTTGCTATCAACATGATCCATTAATTCCAACATGTGCACCATCCACCAGAAGCATGCCCACGTTTTTATAACCCACCAACAACATGCCAACATGTTCGCAATCCACCGGATACTTTCCACATTGTTTGCTATCAACATGAACCATTCATTCCAACATGTGCACCATCCACCAGAAACATGCCCACGTTTTAATAACCCACCAAAAACACGCCAACATGTTCGCAATCCACCGGACACTTTCGACATTGTTTGCTATCCACCCAAAACATGAGCTACAAGTTCACAATCCCTCAGAAACATTCCAACATGTTCGCAATCCACCTGAAACATTCCAACATATTCGCAATCCACTGGAGACATGCCAACAGGTTCGCAATCCACCACATATGCCAACATGTTTGCAATCCACCAGATACATGGTCACATGTTCGTAATCCAGCAGAAACATACCCACATGTTTGTAATCTACCAGAAACATACCCGCATGTTCGCAATCCACCAGAAACATACCCGCATGTTCGCAATCCACCAGAAATATGCCCTCATGTTCGCAATCCACCAGATACATGCCCACATGTTCGTAATCTACCAGAAACATACCCACATGTGCGCAATCCACCAGAAACATACCCACATGTTCGTATTCTACCAGAAACATACCCACATGTTCGCAATCCACCAGAAACATACCCGCGTGTTCGCAATCCACCAGAAACATACCCGCATGTTCACAATCCACCAGAAACATGCCCACATGTTCGTAATCTACCAGAAACATGCCCACATGTTCGTAATCTACCAGAAACATGCCCACATGTTTGCAATCCACCAGAAACATACCCACATGTTCGCAATCCACCAGAAACATACCCACATGTTCGCAATCCACCAGAAACATGCCCACATGTTTGCAATCCACCAGAAACATACCCACATGTTCGCAATCCACCAGAAACATGCCCACATCTTCACAATCCACCAGCTACATGCCCACATGTTCGCAATCCACCAGAAACATACCCACATGTGCGCAATCCACCAGAAACATACCCGCGTGTTCGCAATCCACCAGAAACATACCCGCATGTGCGCAATCCACCAGAAACATGCCCACATGTTCGCAATCCACCAGAAACATGCCCACATGTTTGCAATCCACCAGCAACATACCCACATCTTCACAATCCACCAGCTACATGCCCACATGTTCGCAATCCACCAGAAACATACCCACATGTTCGTAATCCACCAGAAACGTACCCACATTTTCGCAGTCCACAGGACTGATTTCCAAAAGGCGGCCTGTAGTCGTCTATGTGACATTATGAGAGGGTGAAGCTCAGTCAGTACCCCAATACAAGAGCCCCTCTACTCACAGAACAACGCCTTTGCATGTCTCCTCATGTGTTGTGCTGACTAGCCTAATTCAGGCGGTGAGCTGCGAGTTGCCTCGTGAGGCTGACTGAGGGTTGCACACACTGGGGGCTGGCGCGCGTGGCGTGAGGCAGTGTATATATATATATATATATATATATGTATATATATATATATATATATATATATATATATCCCCTGCTGGTGTTAGTTTTGTGGAGCATCCAAGTTAAGTGGATGTAATCTCACTCCTCCAACATTGCGTGTTTTTGGAGACTTCTCATGTAGGCCTCACTTACAAATAAATCATCGTCGTTATTTATGCCAAAAACAAACAAGATACACAAATATATGAGGAGTTCAGGCACACAACCCGTAAATGCCAATCCCAAAATATTAAGATAAGCATTGGAATCAAACCTTTGAAAACTTCCTTTTTTTTTTACATTCCTATTTATGTTTGTTCGTTGCTCCATCATCATTTCATCAAAAGAAAAGTGGAATTAGCGATAATTAAAATTACCTTCAGGTAAAAATATTTTATTTTAATTTAATTAATTAATGTTTTGGATTTGCGTTTATGATTTTCTTTTACACCTTACCTCTTCATATATATATATATATATATATATATATATATATATATATATATATATACATATATATATATATTATATTAGCCATTACCTTCGCTAATATCCAGCCCACACATATCACACTCGGCATTATTCAAAACAAGGTTGTTGCTATTGTTTGTTGTTGTTTTACGTCCTAGCAACATCTAAGGTCATATCAGGATGGGTACCGACTTGTGACAGTGGACACTCATGGTGAGTTTATAGTGCTGCCTCACTGGGAGACCAGGCTGCCAGCACCATGATCTAATATCTCACTCAGTCACATTATCCTGACACATATCCAACCAGTCATTGCCCTATCCTAATAATGCTGAGCGCCTGGTATCTGATTAACCCTTCTATTCTTATAGTTCTACATATGTCATTAACCATAGGATATAAATAAAAACATGAATAAAATAAGTTAAACTGACTCTGGCTATATCTCTAACACCAGTCTGAGTGCCCAGATTTGTCTAAATCTAAATGCACATAAGATGTGCTGATTATATTGATGGAAATGCAATGCTGGATAAAAGATTAATATCTTAATTTATCATATATATTTGTTTAGTTGGTATTCTATGTTTCAAACAAGAGCTGAAATGAGCTGAAACTAGCACATTTCATAGCTGCACCCAGTGTATTAACATGCGGCATGTGCTTCTCGAGGGGTTGTCTTTCTGCCACGCATCCCACAATGAACCACGTGGCTGGAATGGCGATCTAGTCTAATAGAATGCACCAGACAACCGTCGGAGTGTCAGTGCATGTAGGGAACGAACAACTGTATCCAATTGTTGGGTACCTGTATTGTCAGGGCGGTGCTATTGTTATACACACAAATGCCTTTGATGTCGCTAAGTACAAAAGGTTTACAAAGTCCTGTATGAATACTGCAATACAAGTTTTAGCTAAAAAAAATAAAACAGCATTACACTGTGAATAAGACATTGCGACACGAAAAAGAGAGAGAGAGAAAAGTAGACTAGCTTTGATACGTTAAAGCTACGTAGTTCCGATGAAAGCCGCAACTTTTCAAAACCAAAATAGTTATCTAGGTTCTATTCTGCATATCCAATTTAGATACTGGTGCACTTATTCGGCATTTGTTGCTGTATTTTTTAATAAATTTTTTGGGGTAAAGTATTTATTCATCTGGATATGACATTTGTCAGCGCCGGAGCACTGGTCTTACTATTGGAATTGACAGTCTAAATAATCTAAGTTTGATCAGTGCTGTATTAGTCACAGCACCGATCCTGTCGAATTAAGGGAGTACTCCTGCTGTATAATGTACAGCACCAGTCACTGTGAAAGTACGACGTCTGAACACTTTGACTTCTGGATACTGAATGGTTTATTCATGGCCTAGGGCTCGCTTGACTCGCTGGCTAAACTTTCCATGACGTCATCTCATTAGCATATTCCTTTGTCTCAAACTCTGCATCTCGTTAACATATATTAGCCACACCACTATATGTCTATTACGCATATATCACAGTCACTGTGGTTCATGCAAAAATGGGGAGCAGCACTGAGTAGAAGGTGTATACTCAGGGCAACTCAAACAATCGTTGTGGGTTACATTTTTCCTCTTATAAAACAAGCTAAGTTTATAGTTGACAAGACATTTTGTATAAAAGGGAATATTATTACAAAGTCAATTTAAGAGAAACTGTCAAAGCTGAAGCCTATAATTCCTGGAAGCATTAGTAGGGCTCAGATAATAATTGTGAAAAGAAGTTTCCCCCTCCCTAATGAAAAGAATATAAATGAATAGACACAAATGTTCAAACGGCTAGGAATCCAGGGTGTTGGTTCTGGCTAATGACTTATTTAGAATATGTTTTGTTTTGTTTGTTGTTTTATGTCCTAGCTAAATCTAAGGTCATATCAAGATGGGTACCGACATGTAACAGTGCGCACTCATGGTGACTGTATAGTGCTGTCCCACTGGGTGACCAGGCTGCCAGCACCATGACCTGATATCCCACTCAGTCACATTATCCTGACCTGAGCCAACCTGTCCTTGCCCTATCCTAATAATACCGAGCGCCTGGCTAGGAAGTGACAAGTTTCAATTTGTAAGTCATTGCTTTGACTCGACCCAGGTTCGAGCCCACGATCCAATGGTCTACCAACACGGGAGACAGATGCTCTAACTCATTCAGCCATCCTGTCTGGTTCGTATTTAGAAGAAGGACACTAATATGTACACAACAAAATTAAGAAATTAACCAGTAGTTATAATTACAGATACTTCTTTGATTACTGTATCATAATTAATTATTAAAGATACATAGTATCAAATTTGTAACTTATCTACATTTGATTCAATATATTTAAATTAGATACTGGTGGACTTATTAAGAATCAAATTTTGTTGCTACATAGAAGGGAATAATGAGTCAATTCTGATATGAACCCAGATGTTGCCAGGACATAAAACTCCAACAACCAAACAAACAATCAGTCAATGTAATAGTAATAGAACATGCTTCCGCTGAAGCATATGGTGTCAGGGTTTCGATGTGCATGCCAAAACTAATTTGACATGTTTGCACTTCAAATTATCACCAATGTTAGCTATTATTTAAAATTATTTCAACCTAATGTAAGGTAGATTATAACAATCAACGTAAAAAACTTTAAAAAAATGACAAAAACTAAAATGTATCGGATTATGCAACCAGACGGGATGGCCGAATGAATTAGAGCATCCGTCACCCGTGTTGGTGGATCGTGTGATCATGGGTTCGAACCCTGGTCGAGATAAACCGATGACTTAAAAATTTATACTTGTCACTTCCCAGCCAGTCGCTCAGCATTACTAGGATAGAGCAAGGAGAAGTGGAATGATGAGACCAATCATCTGCGACTGAAATTTCCCCTGCTTAAAGAACTAATGTACCAAAAAAAAACTAAAAAACTCTAAATGTTGCATAAATAGAGAATGTACAAAGAACCAGAAGTCCAGTGACCAAAAATTGTATTCAGAAGAAAAGGTAGTTACACCCCCCCCCCCCAACACACACAGCCATCCCTACACTCACCTAGAAAAAAGTAGCCAATATTAATTCCAAATTGTCTGTTTCTATTGACTGCCCACGTGTTGTGAGTCGAAGTTGCAGAGTGTCCTCTTGTTATTGCATCATTTAAAGCCGGATGTTTGTGACCGGGACATTCTTGTGACGTCTGACGTCTGACGTCTGAGAGTGTGCCACCGTACCCGCCCTCTCGTAAATCAACATGCCCGGCGTGGAGGTGATGTTACTGATAAACAATGTACAGCAGACACCTGCAGGTTACCGCATGGAGACGCATGATAGCATGTAGGCACAACACCCGTCGTCACCCCCTCACGTACGCACCAAGCCCCGGCTAGGTTTGTATGTATAATATAATGTATGTAATGTATAAGAGTTATACAAGTATAAATGCGCGGAAGGGAAAATTCGCTATATTTATCACCCTTATGGTGTGTGCTACTTTAAGGTGACCCCCTTTCACTGTTGGGACAGGTGGCGCCACCACCCCCAACCCCTACCAGTGCCATGAATACTGTCCCTCGCGCACTGGATTTGTTATAATATATATAATATTATATATATAATATATATAAGATATATATTATAGATATAATATAGATATAATATACTAATAACAGTAGTATATGTATAATATATATAATATATATATAATATATATATATAATATATATATAATATAGATATACTATATCAAATATATAATATATATATAATATACATAATATATCATATATATTGCATGTATTGTATATAAGATATAATATATATAATATATATAAAGTATTTTGTCAAATATATAATATATAATATGTGCAATATATACAATATATGCAATATATTCAATATTTTCAATATATACAATATATTCATTAGATGCAATATATTTCCCGCCCCCACTCCCGTGACACACTAGCCCGACCGCTAGTACTAGTACTACTAGTACTACTAGTCTACTAGAGCTGTCACCCTGCTAGCGTCACCCAGCTACTGGTGCAAATACTAATAGTCTACTAGAGCTGTCACCCTGTTGAGTCACCCAGTTACTAGTGCTAATACTAATAGTCTACTAGAGCTGTCACCCTGTTGAGACACCCAGTTACTAGTGCTAGTAGTCTACTAGAGCTGTCACCCTGTTGAATCACCCAGTTACTAGTACTACTAGTCTACTAGAGCTGTCACCCTGCTAGAGTCACCCAGCTACTAGTGGTACTAGTCTACTAGAGCTGTCACCCTGTTGAGTCACCCAGTTACTAGGACTACTAGTCTACTAGAGTTGTCACCCTGCTAGAGTCACCCATCTACTAGTGCTAGTAGTCTGCTAGAGCTGTCACCTTGCTAGAGTCACCCATCTACTAGTACTACTAGTCTACTAGAGCTGTCACCCTGCTAGAGTCACCCATCTACTAGTGCTACTAGAGCTATTACCCTGTTGAGCCACCCAGTTACTAGTACTAGTAGTCTACTAGAGCTGTCACCATGCTAGAGTCACCCATCTACCAGTGCTAGTAGTCTGCTAGAGCTGTCACCTTGCTAGAGTCACCCATCTACTAGTACTACTAGTCTACTAGAGCTGTCACCCTGCTAGACTCACCCAGATGCTAGTAGTAGTACTACTAGTCTACTAGAGCTGTCACCCTGCTACGGCGCCGGCTAGGCGTAGTGCCGGCGTCACCTACAGGCGTCACATTGACCCCCGATTTATGGCGCTATCAAAAGCTATAAGCGTCAGGCATCAGACAGCTGCCGAGTCGCCCCCCCCCCCACACACACACCGAGAAAACTGTCGCGTGTAAGGTGCGGGGGAGGGTGTGTGTGTATGTGTGTGTATGTGTATGGAGCCGGGTTGACAATATGCACAATTACACTGTTGATTTGTTTGTTGGAGTTTTACGTCTTCGCAACATATCAGGACGGGTACTGACTTGTGACAGTGCACACTCATGGCCACTTTATAGCATTGTCCCACTAGGAAATCACTCCACCAGCATCATGACTCGATATCCCACTCAGTCACATTATCCTGACACTGAGCTAGCCAGTTCTTGCTCTATCCTAATTATCCCGAGCGTCTAGCTAGGAAGTGGCAAAATTAGTATCAATTTTGTAAGTCATTGGTTTGACTCGACCGGGCATTGAACTCCCGATCTCCCCCATGGGAAGCCTGCAGTCTACCGATTCTGGCACCGCGCTTACACCCATGATTTCCTGCAGGATAATGTTAGAAAACCACTGCTTTGGCATTGAGGAAAAAAGCAGTTGAATAAAGCATATTTTGTTTGTCTAAAGCTGTATAGTCCGATGAAAGCATCAAATTTTCGCGAAAGCACCCAAGCAAACAGACTTATCTAGATTTTATTCTGCATACCTGGCTTAGATACTGGCGCACTTATCAAACATAGTGGACCAGACGGGATGGCCGAATGAGTTAGAGCGTCCGTCTCCCCTGTTAGTACTAATAGTAGATCGTGGGTTCGTGGGTTCGAACCCTGGTGGAATCAAATCAATGACTTAAAAATTGATACTTGTCGCTTCCTAGCCAGGCGCTCGGCATTATTAGGATAGGACAAGGACTGGTTGGTTCAGTGTCAGGATACTGTGACTGAGTGGGATATCAGGTCATGGTGCTGGTGGCCTGGTCTTCCAGTGGGGCAGCACTATAAAGTCGCCATGAGTGCGCACTGTCACAAGTCGATACCCATCCTGATATGACCTTAGATGTTGCTAGGACGTAAAACAACAACAAACAAACAAATATTATACATAGTTGTTGCTACACAGAAGGAGGAATACGGATTCACCTGACTGGAAGCTATTACTGCTGAAGCCTATGGCATCAGAGTTTTGATGTGCTTACCGAAATTAATTTGGCATGTTTACACTTCAAATATCTTCAAAGATGGCCCTTTAAAATAGAAATTTCTTCAAAGTCAAGTAAGGTAGATTATAATGAACTTGATAAATGGATCTAATTTGTTGTTACTTATTTGAAAGAATAGCAAAATTATGGCACTATGAAACTTTACAAACCTGTTTTAGAAAGATATTATGGGATGGCGGAATGAGTTGTGCGTCCATTCCTCGGTTTGGTCGATCGTGAGATTCTAATGCTCGGGTTCGAACACGCGTTGAGTCAAACCGATGACTTACCAATTGATAGTTGAAACCACCTACCCTGGCGCACAGCATTACTAGGATAGGACAAGGAACAGTGGAATGAGGAAGACCAATTTTGTAGAATTGAAATTTTCCATCCTTAATCAAGTAATCTACGAAAAACAAACAAAAAACGTGTATACATTGTACTTTTAAATGTGATTAAGACCCTATTTCTCTTGAAGCAAAAGTGACAGAATAAATGCACAAACACTCCGCTGCGAATATATCCTCACTGACACAGCCTTAAGTTAAACTTAAAGGGTAATATTCCATTCTGGGTTCTCTGAGCAATTTACAACTTACATGACAGAAATAAAATACTATGTTTCCCCATACATACCATATTCTTCCTCAAATTTCGAGCACATACATATCCTGGTCTCTGTGAGAGAGTGGTTAGAGCGTCTGACTTTTTTCTAGGTCGGACTCCTAATCTAACGGTTGGTGGTTCGATTCCCCATGCCCCCACCTCAGCCAATTTGGATTTGGGTCAGTAAAAGTGTAGGCTCAGGCTTTCTATCGACGAGCTGTCTAATGGTAAAAACAAGTCTATTCAGACTTATCCCGTATAAATCTTCAAGAAGAAAAGAAGTAATATTTACATATACATGTAAATTTTGATATTGTGGTATTGTAGTATTGTAGTATTGTAGTTTAGTGTGTGCACATATATTGGTGTCTCCTTATACCCCTGTCACACTACGACGTAACGAGCCAACGTGAGCCTAACGTGATGATTTTTCGTCATTACGTTGCCGTACGTTGGGTCACGTTATGATGACGTCATAATGACGTTAGAGTGACGTCGAGCTACGTCATGTTACGTCGTGTTACGTTGGCGCGCGTCGAGGTTTTGAACCTGTTCAAAACTTTCGACGTATCTCAACGTGAAGCCGTTACGTTGGGATGACGTGACAATGACGTTAGGTTGACGTTCCGCGATCGTTATAGCAACGTAAATGACGTTAGAGTCACGTTATGTCACGTCAGACCGACGGCCCGGGTGGGAGCAACGTGTGGGCAGCGTTTTGCACGTTACGGTCACGTTACGGTCACGTTACGGTCACGTTACGGTCACGTTACGGTCACGTTACGGTCACGTTACGGTCACGTTACGGTCACGTTACGGTCACGTTACGGTCACGTTACGGTGGCGTTACGGTCACGTTACGTCCACGTCGCACCCGTTACGGCGACGTTACGCTCACGTTACACTAACGCCCGGTCACGTCGCCAATTACCCCTCCCCCCTAACGTTTTCACGTTACAGCTAAGGTCACGACGTACACCCACGTTACTTTCACGTTACGCTCACGTCCACAATTTGCATATTACGCCGATAACTTCGACGTGATATCATTATTTTCACGTTGTGGTTACGCTGACGTAGTCACGTCGTAGTGTGACAGGGCCATTACAACTGAATAGTCCAACGAAATCATCAAAATTTCCAACCCAAGACAACTACCCAGATTTGATCCGACTTTAGATATTGGTGCATTTGTTTCTGCACTAAGTCAATTTAATAGAAGCTGTTTCTGTTGAAGCCCACATTGTCAGAATTTGTACGTGCTTGCCAAAATTGATTTATCAATTCACTTCAAATATATCCAGCATTATCCATTTAAACTAAAAGTTACTTCAAACTAAATTATCATAGATTATAATGATCAATATAATGTAGTCAGTCATCTCAGAATGTTGCAGAAACCCAAACCCCTCGGATTAGGCAATTTTAGGCTCTCCCATCCAAATGTATTTAATAAACAAATTGAGTATCGACCCTCATCCCCACATTGTATTGAGTATCAACACTCACCCCCACATTGTATTGAGTATTGACACTCACCCCCACACTGCATTTAGTATCGACCATGACCCCCATACTGATTTGAGTATCGACACTCACCCCAACATTGCATTGAGTATCGACGCTCACCCAACCATTTCATTGAGTTTCGACCCTCACCCCCACATTGCATTGAGTATAGACCCTCACCCCCACATTTCATTGAGTATCGACCCTCACCTCCACAGTGCATTGAGTATCGACCCTCACCTCCACATTGTATTGAGTATCGATTCTCACCCCACATTGCATTGAGTATCGACCCTCACCCCAAAGTGTATTGAGTATTGACCCCCACCCCCACATTGCATTGAGTATCGACCCTCACCCCAAAGTGTATTGAGTATTGACCCCCACCCCCACATTGTATTGAGTATCGACCCTCATACCCACATTGCATTGAGTATCGACCCTCACCCCCACATTGTATTGAGTATCGACCCCCACCACCACATTGCATTGAGTATCGACCCTCACCTCCACATTTTATTGATTATCGACCCTCATCCCCCACATTTCACTGAGTATCATCCCTCACTCCCCACATTGCATATGCTAGAGCTGTCACCCTGCTAGTCGCCCACATTCAACCCCTCCCCCTCCTCCTCCACCGACCCCACATTGCATTGAGTATCGACGCCCTCACCCCCACATGCATTGAGTATCGACCCTCACCCCCACATAGCATTGAGTATCAACCCTCACCCCCACATTGCATTGAGTATCGACACTCATTCCCACATTGCATTGAGTATCGACCCTCACCTCCACATTGTATTGAGTATTGACCCTCACCCCCATATTTGATTGAATATCGAACCTCACCCCCACATTGCATTGAGTATCGACCCTCACCCCCACATTGTATTGAGTATTGACCCTCACCCCAACATTGCATTGAGTATCGACCGTCACCCCCACATTGCATTGAGTATCGACTGTCACCCCCACATTGTATTGAGTATCAACCCTCACCCTGCATTGCATATGCTAGAGCTGTCACCCTGCTAGTCGCCCACATTCAACCCCTGCCCTCCTCCTCACCCCCACATAGCATTGAGTATCGACCCTAACCCCCACATTGCATTGAGTATCGACCCCCACATTGCATTTATTATCGACCCTCACCCCCACATTGCATTCAGTATCGACCCTCACCCCAACATTGCGCTGAGTATCGACCATCACCCTACATTGCATTGAGTATCGACCCTCACCCCACATTGCATGTCAACGGTAAATACCTAGAAAAAAAATCCTCCATGCGACGGAACGTGTGGCGCGTCCGTTAGGGATGAGGAGGGCCGGTGGTGGCGCCACCGGTGACATCTGTGATGTCGACTAGCGATAATATAGAATAATCGGTATGATATACACACAAGTAATTCCCCTACTAGCCTTTATGCTTGCATGATGTGTTATGCATAACAAGCACCCCCCCCACACACACACACATATATATATATAATACATTATATATATCCTGGTTGAATATACATCACAAGCACACACACATATGTATATATATATATACATATATAATACATTATATATATATGATGGTTGAAGAAGCATATAGAAGAAGCATGACACATATGTTTAACTTCAACTGTGTGTCGCGCGAGGGGGGGGGGGAGCACCCGTATACAGCTCCTGACAGCTGGGGAGGGCACTCCACCAATGCGCCAATGAAGTAGCATAGTAATTTTTTAGTATATATGTTCCCTTAGCATTTATACTTGTATAATGCGTTATACATCACATAATCATAATGTATTATTTATATAAATATAGATATAACTATATATATATATATATATATATATTCAAGCATGACACACATCAACATCATAAAGTGTGATAAATATATATATATAAATATATATATATATATTCAAGCATGACCCACATCAACGTCATAAAGTGTGATAAATATATATATATATATATATATATATATATATATATATATAATTCAAGCATGAAACACATTCAACCTCATAAAGTGTTATCAATATATATATATAAATATATATATATTATATATATAATTCAAGCATGACCCACATCAACGTCATAAAGTTGATAAATATATATATATAATATATAGATATACAAATATATAGTTTATATAAACAGTCGTCCCCTGGAAACAGAAATAACAAAAGACAGGAGTGGTTGAGAAAAGTGTATATTCTCTGGCGGGAATATATAATATGCCCACCTAAAATTTAAAATCCGTCCGGCTGAGCGGGAGCGGCAGTGGTAGTGACCAGGCGCAGCTGGTATCATGCAGTCATGAGCCACTCACAGGTGGCAGTGCAGTGGTGGATGCAGGAACTACGCTAGGCATAGCAGGTTGGGTAGTAGTAACTCAATGAATAGGAGTGGGTACTAGCTAAGTCACATGACATTCAGGTGTAGAGTAAATAGAGGGGGAGAACTGCCCGGTGGTAGTGTCCTTGTTTATATTCCCATAATAGATTATAGAGCACATATATATATATATATATATATATTCAAGCATGACCAACATCAATGTCATAAAGTGTGATAAATATATATATATATATGTATAAAAAAAAAAATATATATATTCAGGCATGACCCACATCAACGTCATAAAGGGGGATAAATATATATATACAAATATATATACATATATATTCAAGCATGACCCACATCAACGTCATAAAGTGTGATTAACAATAGCATGCCAACCCCTACGTGTGCCCCTGTTACGTGTATACACAGACGAGGTGTGAACAAGTAATGGCTGAAGTGGTGGTGGGGGGGGGGGGGGGAGGTCCGAGGCTGTGCTCATGCACCTCTTGCTCCGTCTCTCTTTCCATAATTACATAATTATAAGCTAAGGAAATTACAGGACGTTTACGACCGTCAGCATGAGACTTTCCCCGGCTTACATAACGGACAAAGTTACGGGGCAAAAAGGTGAGAGAAAACCGCACGCGTTGGCTCTTCTTGTGTGGGTATATATATATATATATATATATATATATATACACAAATATACACATAAATGCACATAATTATATATATCCATATGTACATATACATATATAATAAAATGTATGTGTATACAGAAATAAATGCATTGAAAATAGTTATATGTATATAGATGGGTGCATAGATTCATGCATTTCTGTAAATATATATAGATACAATAGATACACAGATACAGATATATATATATACATTTATATATAAATACATATATAGATTTGCATATACAAAAATACATAAAAGTATATATCCATATATATATATATATATATATATATATATCCACAAGTGTATTTGTATATATATATACGTATGCATACATGGAAATATGTGTATCTATATGAAAATATATACTTAGATGCATTTCTGTGTTTGTATGCATGTATAAACTATAAATGTATATAAGTGTATTTGTATATAATATATATGTATGCTCACATATAACTGCATGTATTAATGAAAGGGGGAGCATGTATATATATAAATATATATATATATGCATATTTCTCTGTTTATGTATAAGTATATATATATATATATGAAGAATTCAGGGGCAAAACCACGTAAAGGCCAATCTAAAAGTATAGTTTAAATAAAAGATTTTTAACTGAAAATAATTTTAATTCTCATTAATTCCACTTTTCATATGATCATATGGTTATGGAGCAACAAGGTAAGACTATAACAAAATAAATTCTTTGAAGGTTTGATTCCAATGTCTATCTCCATTTTTTTAATTGGCATTTACGTGGTCTTGTGCCTGAACTCTTCATATATACATATATATATGTGTGTATTATAATGTATTATAATAATATAAAAGGAATGGAGCATAACCCAGTGTTAATTATATTATATATATTGTTAATTATACTATCTATTATATGTATTCGGAGTCTCGCATCCACCTTAGTAAGGAGCGTGTGAATGGGGTGCCACCTGCGTGGTGCAGAATTAACCAAAATCATTGTCACTTTGATTACAATTTTTGTTATAGGTAGGGCATATATAGTCCCAGCCAGAGAACTAATAAAGAACTCAGCCCAACTCTGCATTTGTCTAACCTTATTGCCTAGTGGATTTATATATATATATATATATACATGCTCTCCCTTTTTGCAGTGAACCCAGTATAACCACCTATCTGCTCACACACCCTTCTATCCACGCCGTGCCGAGTTAGCCCCCCCCCCCCCACCTCCGCCCCCTCCTCCGCCCACCTCTGCTCCCCGCTGCTGCCTGGTGTCATAAAGCCGCCGTCCAGCCGGGGCGCACCTGCCCCCTGTGGTCTCTCACCTGTAATTTGCCGTCCTCTCGGCACGGGGCGGGGCGGGGCGGGGCAGGAGGCAGGGGGATGCGGGGAGGGAGGCCGGGAGGCCAGGAGGCCGGGAGGCCGGGAAGGGTGGCCGGTAGAGGCCGGACCGGGAGGGAGGCCGGGGGTGGCGGGGGCGGGGTAGGCGGGCCCGTGCCGCTTCTTCCCCGGCTACAGCGGGGCGTTGTGTCAATACCACCTCGGAGACCACGCCTCTCACCCTTTCATTACCCTCAGTACCTACCAATCCCAGCCCCATCCCCTCTGCCCCCCCCCCCCGCGCTCCCCTTGTGTACCCCCCCCACCCCCCCAACCACTGGTGGACCTCACCTGTGATACTAATGGATACACCCAGATCTTACCTTTCACCTGTCGTGGTGGCCGAATGCACACATCCCACACAGAAGGTCGGGAGTTCAATTCCCGGTCTTTTCAAACCAATGACTCACACAATTGATACTTGTCGCTACCTATCCTGGCCCTCGACATTACTAGACCACGACAAGGACTGGTTAGCTCAGTGTCAGGATAATGTGACTGAGTTGGAGATCAGCAGCCTGGTCTCTCAGTTGGGGCAGCACTATGAAGTCACCATCAATGTGCTCTTGTCACAAGTCACAAGTCGGTGCCCATCTTGATATGACCTTAGGTGTTGTCAGGATATAAAACTCCACAACTCTTACTTCACACTTATCCCCTCCCGTACCATCATACATGCAGTTCCTTCCCGCTCTCACACCACATTCCTTTCCCCCTGTCCTCATCCCCATCACTCCTCTACCCCTCACCTCACCACCTCTACACCCCTTTACACCCCTCCCCTCTACCCCTCCGCTCTCCACCTCTACCCCCCTTTACACCCCTTCCCTCTACCCCTCCCCTCTCCACCTCTACCCCCCTTTACAACCCTCCCCTCTCCACCTCTACCTCCCTTTACACCCCTCCCCTCTACTCCTCCCCTCACCACCTCTACCCCCCCCCCCTTTACACCCCTCCCTCTCCCCTCCCCTCCCTCCACCTCTACCCCCATTTACACCCCTTCTCCCCTTACCCCTCTTCCACTTTACCCCCCTTTACACCCCTCCCCCTACCCCTCCCTCTCCACCTCTACCCCCCTTAACACCTCCCCTCTACCCCTCCCCTCTCCTACCTCTACCCCCCTTTACACCCCTCCCTCTACTACCCCTCCCCTCTCCACCTCTACCCCCCTTTACACCCCTCCCCTCTACCTCCCTCTGTATCCCCCACCTTTACCCCCTTTACAACATTCACCTATACCCCTCCTCTCTCCTCCTCATCACTAATCTCCCTTGTCATACTTCAACCCCTCCCCCTCCTCCTCTAACACCCCTCATGGCCCCCCCCTCTCCACATCACCTCCTCCCCACCACTTCTACCCCTCTTCCCATCTACAGCTCCTCAACTCCCTCCCCTCAAACCTGTTGCAGTTTCAGTGGCACACCAGTTTGCGAGGGACACATCGCTTCTGCGCATGCGTCAAAATCGAACAGCATCATCACTAACCTTATAAATTTACTATAATGTTTTTGGTAAAGTTGTTTTCTATATGTGTACCAAACGATTTGTTTCTAGGTGGTGTTATTTTAGAGATATTTAACTTTTCTGCATGAAGATTGCTGATGACCATTGACAATGCCTTCAGTTTGACGGTACGCGCAGTGCAAAACATTAGTTTATTCCAAATTAATAGAAGTGCAGAAGCCTAACCTTATCAATTTAATATAATCTTTTTGGTACAGATGTTTTATATATGTGTACCAAGGGATTTGTTTCTAGGTGGTGTGCTTGTAGAGATATTTCACTTCTTCTTTATGAAGATTTGCTGACGGCCATTGACAATGCATTTGAATGGATGTGTCCCTGGCAAACTGGTGTGCCGCGGAAACCGCAACAACCCCTACCACTCCCCTCCCCTCCATCCCAGTTTCCCTCAACCCCTACCCCACCCATTGTACCCTCCCCACCACCCATCCCTACCCTTCCACTCTAACCCTCCTCACAACCCTCCAATCCCTTCCCGCCACTCAAACCCCACTCCTGCTCCCTTATCCCCCACCTCCCCACCCCATCCTCCACCTCCACCTCCCCACCTCCCCACCTCATCCTCCACCTCCGCACCCCCCACCTCCCCACCCCATCCTCCACCTACCCACCTCATCCTCCACCTTCACCACTGCTACTTTATAACTGAATTGTCCCATTAGGGGATATTCTACTCCTCAACCCTCGCCCTCCCCCGCCCTCCTCCCGCCCTCCCCCGCTCTCCCCCCCGCTCTCCCCTCCCCCGCCGTTCCCCAGCCGTCTCCCGCCGTCCCTGCACCACTCCTCCCCCAACCCGCCTCCAGCCCTCCCCATCCCTCCGCTCCCCCGCCCCCTCCCCCCCTTCCCCGCCCCATCCCGCCCTCTCCTCTCCCCCTCTCCTCGCCAGTAGCTCTTACTCAGCTCTGAGTAGAGCCTCCTTCTCCACTTCTCCTACCTTCCGAACGAGCTGATCGGACTGCGAAGAATGTCCTGAACTGTGATCTTGAACCGTGTCTGATCCCTCATTCTGATCTGAAACCACTAATAGCCACCCACATAATATCCAAATGGCAACATGAGTGGGAGGAAAACATTAATAAACTTAAAGAAATTGAACCATCTGTGGGAAGGCCACCACAGACTCATGCGGGGGGTCGGCGGGACCAAGTGGTCCTTAGCCGCTGCCGTATTGGCCACTCGTGGCTTACACATGCTTTTCTGCTCAAGGGGGAACCTCTCCCTGAATGTATTGGGTGTCAGTACCCGCTGACACTCAAACACGTTTTACTAAGTTGCGTTGATTGTTTGGCCCTGGGCCAACAGTTCTACACTGCAGACAGTATGCATGACCTTTTTACTAAGATAAACAGGAAAACATTTTAGCCTTTTTGAGGGCAGCTGGACTGTACCACCTCATATAGTTTACTAAATAGATTCTATCAATTATTAATAAAACTTTTCTTTTTCTATGGGAATTTGTTTCCCTTGACCACAAATATATGATTGTGAGCTTTCTAATTTAATGAGTGTCTATTGGCACATAATTGATTGTCTGCTTTTACATGTAAAAGCGATGGTTTGAACAAAAAACAAACATTTCTCGCCGTGAATATGGCCTATGCTGCCGACACGGCATAAAGCAACCACCAATCAATCAATCAATCAACCCACCTTCCGCCCGAGCCTTCCTTTTCACGCTCACCCGCCCTGCCAGTAGAGCTTTCACCCTTACCCACACTCCCCTCCCTCCACACCCCCCCCCCCGCCCCGCCCTCTCACCTGCGTCATCAACACGCCCCGCCCAACCCCCATCTGCTCACCTCAGCACACTACTATGTAGTTACCTCCCCCTGTTAGCCTTCAATCGGTTGGTAGGTTTTTGGGGAGTTTTCACTCGCGTTGGCGCGCTGAAGCCTGCAAATCTCAGCACTGTATGGGCACTGCTAAATGCGGTATCTGAGCAATTTCACCACCCTCACCCCCCCCCCCTGAACCCACACCACACCTACCTTCATACCCCATACCACCGACCACACACCTCCCTTCATACCCCATACCCACAATCCCTTCCTCACTTCACTTCTTCCTCCTGCCTTATCCGGACTTACTGTGTATGCCGGTGAACCTGGAGGGACTGAAGTTTGGATCTTGGTTGAGTCAAAACAATAACTTATGAAATTGGTACTTGTTGCTGCTCGGCGCTTGGTATTATCATGTCAGCACAGGGACTGGATGCACAGTGTCAGGATAATGTAACTCTATGGGACATCAGGTCATGGTGCTGGTGGCATGATTTCCCAGTGATGCAGCACTATAAATTCACCAAGAGTGCATGCTGTCACAAGCCAGTGCTCATCCTGGTATGGCCTAGGGTCTTGCTGGGGCGTAAAACTACACCAACCACCCAGCCTCCTCCGGCCCTCTCAGAGGATTGTGGGTGGGCTCTTAGGCTACCTTTTTCCTTCCTCTCCTCTCTCCCTCCCCCACCAATTTTTCTGACGACTACCCATCGGAAGCCAACTCCCGACAACATGGACCCACTTTCAGAGGTCTGCAGCCTTCAGCGTGCCACCGCGACTGAAAACTCCCCCAAAACAACCCACACTCACCCTTACCCTCACACCCCATACCACACACCCCGCACCTACCCTCACACCCCATACCCACCTCCCACACTCACCCCTAACCTCCCACCCCATACCCCACACTCACCCTTACACTCACAGCCCATATCACACACCCCACACCTACCCTCACACCCCATACCCACCTTCCACAATCACCCCTATCCTCCCACCGCGTACCCCACACTCACCCTTACACTCACACTCCATACCACACAGCCGTCACATATCCTCACAGCCCATACTCACCTCCCACACTCACCCCTACCCTCCACCCCCATACCTTTACACTCACAACCCATATCACACAGCCCACAACCCTCCCACCCCATACCCACCTTCCACACTCACACCCTACCCTCCCACCCCATACCCACCCCAACACTCACCCATACCTCCCACCCCGTGCCCCACACTCACACTTACCCCATACACTCACCTACCCTCACACCCCATACCCCCCGCACACTCACCCCTACCCTCCACCCCCGTACCCCACACTCACCTACCCTCAGACCCCATACCACACACCCATCACCTTACCCTCCACCCTGTACCTACCTCCCACACTCACACCTACTTCCCACCCCGTACGCCACCCCCCACACTACCTTACCCTCAGACCCCATACCCCTCACCCCCACACCAGAACACACCCAACACACCCCACCCTCCAGCCCCCACTCACGGACTTTCCCTCTCACTTACATTATCAGAAACTCCCCTCCCACCGAACTACCACCACCCGCATTATTACCACCACCCACACCCCCACCCCTCTTCACCACCACCTGCACTCCCGTCCACCACGAGCCACCACCACCACCGCACCACATCCACGCCACCCTACCACCACCTATACCACCACCATGACATCTATTATATAAGTATTATAAATATTATATATATTATGTTATATATGTGTAGTGTATATATGCTAAATATGTCAATATGTATATTATATATTATATATAATATAAATGATTGATATATATAATATATAAAATATATATATACTATGCATAATATATAGATTTTATATATTATATATATTATATATTATATATATTATGTATGTTATGCATATTATATATTTATCATATATATCATACATATAGCCGATTAAATGCAAGGATCCTAAACCCATATAGGATAGAAGCTCTGCCCTTTTATATTCACAGTAATAAATTATATATCACATATTATATAGAGAGAGACAGTCGAAGCGAGGAGTTGGTGGGAACCTTCTAATTTTATTTTTGCAATGAAGGCCCATGGCCGGGCAAAAGAAATAGCCCTACCTATATAAAAGCTAAAATTGTGTAGTAGCAGGGAGCTGGGTGCCAGCACGAATGAATGAAAAGCAGCAGCAGCACCGTAGCAGCGGGGCAAAATGCTAAGACCGCAGAATATATAGAATAATCGAGAATTGTTAAATAAATAATTAAATAAGGTAGGAGAAACCCCGCCTATTTATATAGATATAATAAATTATATTTTACATATATTATATATATATATATAATATATTATATATATATTATATATATGTAGTATTACATATATATTATATATATATTATCACACGATTTGCTGTATCTAGGACAATAACTCCTACTTGTATTCCGGCTTGGTTGAACAAGGCTGCCATTCGATATACAACAGTATAGCACAGGTATACAAGGGGACAAGATTGGTTATTTTTTGCCATTTGTCCACTTTAACAGAAATAGACCCTTTTATGGAAGGGGTGACAATTCACCCAATAACGAAGATGGCGGGCCATAAAGCTGGCCAGGTTTGGCTGGAGACACAGCAGCCGTTGTCAAACTAACTATTCAGCGACCCAAAAATATATATATATATATATATATATATATAAATATATTAACTTATTAATTTATTTTTGTTAAAAATAAGTTCATCTGAGTGCATCCGACGATACCAGCCACCTCGAATACTAAACCGCGCTTACATATCGATACCTGTCAAGGCTAGATGATTTGATTTGCAAAAGTTAGTTCGTTGTTGGAGTTTATTCCCCTGGCAATATTTAAGGCCTTATCAGGACAGGTGCCGACTTGTGCCAGTGCAAACTCATGGTAACTAACTTTATATAGTGCTGCCTCACTGGGAGAAGAGGCGGCCAGGACCAGGACCTGATATCCCCCTGAGTCACATTATCCTGACACTGAGCCAACCAGTCCTTGCCCTATCCTAATAATGCCGAAAACCCCTAGCTAGGATTGCCAAGTCTCAATTTTTAAGTCATTAGTTTGACTTGACTATCTCTCAAAGCCATTGCTTCGAATCCCACGATTTAACAAAACAGGAGACGGATGCTCAACTCATTCGGCCATCTCGTTTGCGTCAGATGATATGCAAATGTTTTCATCATGTAGTTATCTTATTTTTCTTCTGACCAGACGGGATGGCCGAATTAGTTGAACATCCGTCTCCTGTTTTGGGAGATCGGGGGATCCGAACCCATGGGTTTGTGGGTTTCAACCCTGCTTGAGTCAAACCAATGACTTAAAAATTGATACTTGTCACTTCCTAGCCAGGCACTCTGCATAATTAGGATAGGGCAAGGACTAGTTGGCTCAGTGTCAGGATAATGTGACTGAGTGGGATATCATTATCAGCTCCTGCTCCTGTTGGACTGGTCTCCCAAGTGGGGAAGCACTGTAAAGTCGCCATGTGTGCGCACTGCCACAAGTCGGTACCCATCCTGATATGACCTTGGATGTTGCTAGGATGTAAAACAACAAACAAAAGACACAAAATCTGCCCCCCCAATTTCACTGGTACTGTACTGTGACAGCCGGGTGAAACAGGGGGGGGGGGGGGGGGGGTGCCGCGCGGCGGATTTTGGTGCTAATTCACACTGGGAATGATTGTGTGAGTGGAAGGGCTGAGAAAGTTTGAGGCTAGGAAGAAAAAAGGCCTCCATGTGGCAAGCGAACCAACCCTGTTGCCACCTTTGCCGGTAAATGGTTTATTGGACCTGCAAAGTGTGCGTGGTGGTGTATGGAGGCATTGAATGGGTGACACCAGGGTCAGTGTGTTGGGGAGTTGAAGGTAGGGAGACTGGGGGTGGGGGGAGGGGGAGGGGGGGGGGGGGGGTGAGTCTTCTCTCCTGTTTTTTTTTTCCCCACTTTCCAACTTCGCTACGGACCAAACGGACGGTTTTTCTGGATCTATCATGGCAGCTCTGGTTGGGTCGCAGCGAGCGGACGGTAAGGTGTGTGTTTTTGTCTTACATTGCCTGCTTTGTGTGTTATATATATCTTATATATATCTTATATATATTATGTATGCATATCTATGTATATACACGCGCATATATATATATATATTATTTATATATATGTATATATATATAAATATATATATATAAATATATATATATATATACATATTTATATATATACATATATATATATATATATATATATATATATATATACAGATACAGTGAAACCTCTCTACATCGACCGACCTTGCCATCGAATTGAAGTGGTCCATTTAGGGAGGTGGTCGGATTAGGGAGTTAGAATATGGTTAAAATGGTACTGTTGGGATCCAAATGAAGCGATCGATATAGGGGAGTGGGCGATCTGTGGAGGAGGTCGGTTATATACACCACGTGTGTCATTGTATCGGTGTAAATATTCAGTGTTGCGGAATTAATTAAAGTTGCCTATTACCTATTAGGCCCTAACAAAAGTTGCATAGTTCGATGTTTTTTGCGTTTCTGCAAATTTTCGGAGATAAATGCATCGAGTTAATTGTTATAGCTGAATTTGCTTCCATTTTACGTCCCTTTCATTTGAAATGGCTAACTTTAGGGATATTTGAAAGGAAATGTATCAAATCTATACATATATATGCAGATATACACACATATCTCTATATATGTATACATATATATATATATATACATATATATATATATATATATATATATATATATATATATACTCGCATACATACAAACATCGATTCGTGCAAATATATGTGTACACATATACATAGATTGGTTGATTGGTGGTTTCTTTCCACCGTGTCGGCAACACAGGCCTTATTCACCTCGGATATATATTCATAAACATACAGTAAATCCTCTCTAACCGACCACCTCCACCGATCGACCACTCCCCAATATCGATCGCTTTATGTGGGTCCCAAACGATCGCCTTTGGAATACCATTTTAACAATAACAGAAAACTCCCTAAGCCGACCAACTCCCTAAATGGACCACTTAAAGTCGGTCCCACGGTATGTCGGTTTAGAGAGGTTTTACTGTACATAGCTAAATATATGCAAACATGTATATAAAAGGTGATATCTCTTTTATTTGTCCATTGTAACGATTGACACAAACCAGCACAGAAACGGTTACACTGAAAACACTAGGACTTTTTCTTCAAATCAATATGTATTCTATTGGGATTATGAAACACCATGTAAAAAACAAATCAGTTTATCCTGAGCAAATGTATAAGTAGATAGTATGTTGATCGTTACAATGGACACAGTTTTGTCCCATAATGCTTAGCCCCTTTTGAGACAGTCTCATATACTTTCATACGCGTAGGAAGGTGAAAGTCCATTTCACCACTATTTCAGCCCTATTAATTAATGGTTAGGAGGTAGGTGTGGGGATATGGGTGGGAGAGGAGTCTCTTTTGTTTACTGGTTGCTAGGCGACTGAGCCGGCTTGTGACACGTCCTGGGTTTAAATATTCATATTTACTTATGCACATATATACGGGTATGTATTTGTACATTTAGATCCCCTCCTGGTATGGCCTTAGATGTTGCCAGGACGTAAAACTCCAACAACCAACCAATCAACATTTAGACATCTATGCATTTATACATTTATGCATTTATACATTTATGCATTTATGTATCAATGCATTAATATATTCATGCATTTATACACAATACATGATGTATCCATACATTTATGTATTTGTACATTAATACATTTCATATTCATGCATTTGTGTATTTTTTAATTATTTTTTATTGAGGCTGTATTTATACTGTCCATAGCATATAAGCCCGGGTACCCAGGCTTGTTTTAAATGCTGGCCAGTGGTAGTGTTGGTGTTATCTTACCACACAGTACCTGCTGATAAGTAATTTGATTGCCTGCATTTCAGTAGCAGATAGACAGTTGTTTGGTATCGTTAGTAGCCTATGTTAGTTTTTTTTTATTTTCTTTGCATATATGTATTTTATTTCGTTCTACTCTTATTACTAGACTAGCCTACTCCTATTTACATATCATAGGCTTGTACGTAGCTGTGTGGTGTGTTATCTGGTTACTTTTGACATAGTTACCTTCCATTGGGCGTCCCGCTGGTGGGCCGTGACATATCACATGCCCCTTTGCAATGCAGCTTAGTGGGGGTTTCCAAGCTTTATTTTGCACAGATATTTTTTGTAAGTCTTTAGGTCAGGAATTTATCGTTCCTTTACCGTTTTCGCATTCCACACCTTGTGTATACATTTGGCCATCCTTGGAAACTGGGCACTCAGATCTCACATGGAAACCAAAAGGGAAAACCTCCTAAATAGTTTAATAGCAGAAAATATTTCAAATAATAGCAGAATCCAGGTTTACATGTTGTGCAGATGTCAGAGTTGTACTCGTCGACACAAATTATTCCACATTTTGATTTTGTTCTTATACAAATTGAGTGATATGTTAAAATCACATTATCACTTGTGTAACATGTAAATCAAGCCCACACGTCCAAAACATAATTTTAACATGCACAACAAATTCAAACAAGCTTTTATTGATTACAGTTAAGCAAACAAGATTATGTCTCACAAGGAAAACTCGGGTGGGGAAAGTTGAAAAAGAATGATGGGTAAGAGGCATGATGTCGATGTGTACAGTTTCACATTGTCATTCTAGCACAGAATCATACACGCATTCTTTTCATGCATTTTGTGGGATATATCAAATACATCGCAAACATACTTGACACACAGAGGCAACACAAATTATTATTTGATTTGCTATTTAAAAAAGGCAAACAGTTATTATCACCATCGTAACATGGAAACCAAATATATGTTTCCCGGTTTAAGGGAATTACCCATTTACACAGTAATGCATATATATACATACACACACATATATATATATATATATATATATATATATATATATACACATATATATGCATATATACCAATTTTCCACAGCAATGCATATACACACACATATATATATATACATATATACATATATATATGTATATATATATATATACAGTAAAACCTCTCTATACCGACCCCTCCACAGACCGACTACTCCCTTTATCGATCGCTTTATTTGGGTCCCAACAATACCATTGGAAGGATATTTTAACTCTCTAAACCGACCACCTCCCTAAATGGACCACTTCCCTAAATGGACCACTTAAAGTCGGTCCCGAGGTCGGTCGATTTAGAGAGGTTTTTACTGTATATGTATATATACAAAATGGCCCTGTTTTGACAGATAGCTATCAAAGAGCGCAATTTGTTTGTTTGGTTGTGTGTTTGTTGTTTGGTGGTTCGTTTGGTTGTTTTGGTTGTTTGTTTGGTTGGTTGGGTGGATGGGCGTTTGTTTGTGTGCTTAGTTGTTTGTTTGGTTGTTTGTTTGGTTATTTGATTGTTTGTTTGTTTGGTTGATTGTTTGTCTGTTTGATTATTTGATTGTTTGTTTGTGTTGGTTGTTTGTGTGTGTGGTTGTTTGTGTGGATGTTTGTTTGGTTGTTTGTGTGGGGGTTTGTTTGTTTGGTTATTTGATTGTTTGTGTGTGTGGTTGATTGTTTGTCTGTTTGCTTATTTGATTGTTTGTTTGTGTGTGGTTGTTTGTGTTGGTTGTGTATGTGGTTGTGTGTGTGGTTGTGTGTGTGGTTGTGTGTGTGGTTGTGCATGTGGTTGTTTGTGTGGTTGTGTGTGTGGTTTTGTGTGTGGTTGTTTGTGTGGTTGTTTGTGGGGTTGTGTGTGTGGTTGTTTGTGTGGGTGGGTGTTTGATTGTTTGATTGTTTGTCTGTTTGCTTATTTGATTGTTTGTTTGTGTGTGGTTGTTTGTGTTGGTTGTGTGTGTGGTTGTGTGTGTGGTTGTGTGTGTGGTTGTGTGTGTGGTTGTTTGTGTGGTTGTGTGTGTGGTTGTTTGTGTGTTTGATTGTTTCTTTGTTTGTTTTGGCGCTATGCGAAGGCTGGGAGAAGCTGTGAGTTGAGAAGTTGACAGGTGCAATTCACTGCCTGAGTGCAGGTAGGGGAACCAGGTATCATCGATCCTGCATGATATAGATGCCAACTTCTCTGCAAGGCTCTATGGAATATGCAAATGTGTGTCTATCATATATACAGTACCACCCCGTTAAACCAAACTTGAAGGTACCCTAGAAATTTGTTTGGATTAACCGATCATTGGTCTAACCGAGCTTGGTTTAACAGGGTTATACTGTGTGTGTATATATATATATACATATATATATATATTATGTATATATATATTATATATATGTGCAGTAAAGCTGGACCCTGTAGTCCAATCGGGAGAATACAGCAGGCTTCCCGTGCGGAAGATCGGGAGTTGAAATCCCACCTGAGTCGAACCAATGACTTATCACATTGATACTTGTCACTACATAGCCTGGCGCTCGGCATTAATAGGAGAGCACAGGGACTGGTTAGCACAGTCCCAGGATAATGTGGCTGTGTGGGATATTGGGTCATGGTGCCAGTGTGGGTCTCTCAGTGGGGTAGCACTATGAAGTCACTATCATGAGTGCACACTGTCACAAGTTGGTAGCTGAGCTGATATGACCTCAACAACAAACAACATAGAGAGTAAGCAGATCCACACACACACATACACACATATGTATATATGGTAGGCAGGTATTGCAGGTATAGCAATACCTCAGGGAGTTTAATGCCCCTGCCCTGCAGAGTTGTAAACCACTGCCTTGTGGTACAGGTTCTTGACAGAACCGAAGGCTAAGGGAGCAAACCCTAAACAGAGAACCATGTCACTGTGGCAGCATTAAGGGTGGTTGATTTATGGAACTCCCAACATCTCCCGACCAGCCAATGCAGGGACAAATAGTTTTGCGCCTGTCTTGACATGTTCTTGCCGGTGTGAAACCTCTATTTGCTCCCCGAGAGAGTGCTGCTGGTAACTTGCAAAAGCCAGCAGCACTTCAACACTTTTGCAGGCAGCTTTCATGAAATGTACAACCGCATATCGGCTCGGTTAGCTAAATGGAGAGCGGCAGTCAAGTAATGAAAGCAGTCTTTGTCGCATCGTGACCGACAGCATCATGATGATGATGACATATATATAGGTACTTATAAATATATGAATATATATATTTACTGCAAACACAGCACCTTAACAGAGTTTGCGAATTCAGAAAACTATTCATCTAATTATAGCTCAGCACAAGCAACATCCGTATCTAATATATATATATAATAATTCTTCTTAAAAAGCTTCCGAGCAAGTAGAGTGTCAAGCCCCGCTCAGGAGGTGGAGCGGTGCATGCCGGTACCCTCCCACCCCCAATCGGGGGGGGGGGGGGGTAGGAGAGGAGGCACTACAGAGCTTATTACAGGTGATATGGGGCTTATCACTATCCATATATATATATATATCGCAACATTTATTTAGCATCTACTGATCAAAATGGATCAGGGGTGAATTTAATGAACGCCTTGGCGTCATGTAGGCGGGATCTCCTCGGACTTCAAGCCCATATACGGCAATAACTGATTAGTAGAGGTCAAGCTGTTTCTCTCTCTCATTATACATATATATATATGAAGAGTACATGCGCAAATCCCCAGAAACACCAATCCAAAAATTGACTTAATCATTGGAGTCAAACCCTCAAAAGGTTAATTTTTTACATTCCTATTTTTTGTTGTTCATTACCTCATAACCATTTGTTCACAGCCAATGTGGAATTAGTGAGAATTAAAATTACCTTCAAGTAAATTAACAAACTTTTAAGTCAATCTTTTGGTTGGCGTTTATGGGGATTTGCGACTGTACTCTTCATATATATATATGTATAATGAGAGAGAGAAACAGCTTCACCTCCCATCATTTGTAATCTTTTGTCCGAGATATATGAATTCGGATACTTGTTCTATGTTTGTGTCATCTATGGTTATATTGATATTTGGTTTATCTGTCTTTTTACTTATAAGCATTGTTTTGGTCTTCCTGGCATTCATCTTCATGTTGAATAGTATTCCAGCTTTATTGATTCTATCTGTCTGGTAGTATTACACTGTCATCGGCATATCTAAGATTGTTGACATTCATGCCACCTATTGTCACTGCCTTGCAATCTTCAATGTGTCTGAAAATCATCTCTGTGTACAGGTTAAAAAGACATGGTGACAATACACACCCCTGTCGAACTCCTCGTTTAATCATAACTTCATCCGATAGGCCATGCTCCATTTTTATAAATGCACATTGTGTCTAGTATAAGTTCACAAATAGTTTAATGTCTTTGCCATTGACACCAATATCTTGTAAACATTTGATTAACATTTCATGATTGACTCGGTTGAAGGCCTTCTCATAGTCAATAAAGCAGGCATAAACATCCTCGTTCATTTCACAATAACATTCACAAATCATTCTCATATTGAAAATCCCTTCATGTGTACCTCTTAAATTTACTTCCATTAATTACCATTGCTTACTATGGGTAAATACTTGGCAGCTTCCCCTTTCTTTCCAAGGTGACTGGCCACTTACTCATCTTTGTCAGAGTGTGCCCTGATGAGCCACATCATCTTGCTGTTACACCTTCAAAGCTATTGATCTTCTAACTCATCTGCTGCTCCAGTCTTCATGCACTTGAAGGGGTGACATCCCCTGACCACACCAACAAAGTTGATGTGCGCCGCACTTAGTTTAGGCCGATAATTGAGTCGGTATGGCCGCTGGTGTGCACTACCAACTTCTGGTCTTCCCATAAATGGGACTAGCCGCACGGCAGCGGGGGTTTTAAATCAGAGTTTACCTTATCGTAGATGAGCAGTCAGCCAAGATTGACGAGCCCCACCTGCCCGAAGCATCTGGTTTTGAGGCGCCAGAGATCCGCGTTTGCCCCTTCCCCGGTCAGTAGAAACAGTTTCGCCTCCTGAAGGCCTGGAGTTGGACTTGATTATCAGAGGCTATTTGATACGCATGCCATGAGAAAGTACTTTATAGGTAGTGAGAGCTTATCCTCACTATCACTTCCGGCAATAATAACCTTGAAACCTATGTTTTCTCTATTGTTATATAAAAAGCTCAGTCACATGAAGCAGATAGATGGTTAGTCCAATGTTGGTTTTCTCTATTGTTATATAAAAAGCTCAGTCACATGACGCAGATAGAGGGTTAGTCCAATGTTGGTTTTCTCTATTGTTATATAAAAAGCTCAGTCACATGACGCAGATAGAGCGTTAGTCCAATGTTGGTTTTCTCTATTGTTATATAAAAAGCTCAGTCACATGAAACAGATATAAGGTTAGTCCAAGGTTGGTGTGGTTTATTGTTATATAAAAAGCTCAGTCACATGAAACAGATAGAGGCTTTGTTCAATGTTTGTTTTCTCTATTGTTATATAAAAAGCTCAGTCACATGAAGCAGATAGAAGCTTTGTTCAATGTTTGTTTTCTATATTGTTACATAAAAAGCTCAGTCACATGAAGCAGATAGAAGCTTTGTTCAATGTTTGTTTTCTCTATTAGTACATAAAAAGCTCAGTCACATGACGCAGATAGAGGGTTAGTCCAATGTTGGTTTTCTCTATTGTTATATAAAAGGGTCAGTCACATGAAGGAGATGGAGGGCTAGTCCAATGTTGGTTTTCTCTATTGTTATATAAAAAGCTCAGTCACATGGCGCAGATAGAAGGTTAGTCCAATGTTGGTGTGGTTTATTGTTATATAAAAAGTTCAGTCACATGAAGCAGATAGAAGGTTAGTCCAATGTTGGTGTGGTTTATTGTTATATAAAAAGCTCAGTCACATGAAGCAGATAAAAGGTTAGTCCAATGTTGGTGTGGTTTATTGTTATATAAAAAGGTGAGTCACATGAAGCAGATAGAAGGTTAGTCCAATGTTGGTTTTCTCTATTGTTATATAAAAAGCTCAGTCACATGATGCAGACAGACGGTTAGTCCAATGTTGGTGTTCTCTATTGTTATATAAAAAGCTCAGTCACATGATGCAGACAGACGGTTAGTCCAATGTTGGCTTTCTCTATTGTTATATAAAAAGCTCAGTCACATGATGCAGACAGACGGTTAGTCAAATGTTGGTTTTCTCTATTGTTATATAAAAAGGTGAGTCACATGAAGCAGATAGAGGGTTAGTCCAATGTTGGTTTTCTCTATTGTTATATAAAAAGGTCAGTCACATGAAGCAGGTAGAGGGTTAGTCCAATGTTGGTTTTATTTGAGCAGCAGGGTATTCTAGCATTGCAATAGATGCCAGCAAATTGGCTGTGGTATCAACACCAAGCAGAAGTGACCAACCGGTAGTGGGACAGAAAGCAACAGCTGACCGACTACCTTTACTTACCTGTCCCCACAGACAACTGTGCACCAAGTCGCTCTAACCGCATTGCACAGAACATTCCGGAAACTACACACATTCACAGCACAGAGTCCTCTGACCACTTAGTATAATATTTGCATAAAGGTGGACATTTATACATACACATAAAGCTTTGGCTGTATTTTGAAATAAATATCTTAACATAATCCTAGCCATTTACATTGCTTTAATTTTGGAACACCTTTATTATAAATTGCTAAATACAGACTCAATAACAATATTTTTTTTTTTAAGTGATGTTGGTGTACGCACTGAAATGCTGTAGTGCATAGAGACCCTTCCTGATTTGACCTTAGATGTTGCCAGGACGTAAAGCTCCGACAACCAACCAACCAATCATATACGTCTATATGTCTTGCCACAGTGACAGATTCTACTAAATTTACTCAATATTCCTTACATGAAGCAATCAATTATTAATGAATACATTAGTATTCTAGTTGAGTATGTTGAATTATTGTAAACAGATGCTTTGGTTTTGAAACCGTTATGGTTTCATCGGAGTATGCAGCTGTAATAATCGATATGTGTGTTCAGCAATTAGTAGTTTTGTTGATATATTATTTAACGAAAACGCCAAAGCGAGTTAGTGCAACAATCCGAGCTGCATTTTACTTAAAGGGCCAGTAACACGACCAACGCAACTTTACTTATTCACAATTATCATGAGTGAATACGAGTAGTCACGGTTATATATGAGGAGTTAAGGCGCAAATCCCCGTAAACACCAATCCAAATATTGAGATAAACATTGGTCTCAATCATTCCAAATGTTCATTTTTTTTACATATCTTTTTTGTGGGTCATTGCTCCAAAAACATTACATCACAAGCAATGAGGAAATAGTAAGAATTAAGATTACCTTCAGGTAAACATCTTTTCTTTTAATTCAATTTCTGGTGTTGTGTGCCTGAATTCTTCACACACATATATATATATATGTATATATATATATATAGAACCTATTCTTTGGAAATTATTTAGGGGTAAAACATGGATGATGGGCTCTTTGGCCAAAACTGTGACTCCTTCAGCCCCAATGAGCCAGAGCGACGTAGGCCAGAGAATGTGTCCACAGTTTAACAGGATTTCTCTATGAAATAGAAACTGTGACGTAGTCAGACTCAACGGTCACTAATCATGGAGAAGGTTTATAAAGAAGTGGTCCACAGCGATAGCTTTCCCCACGAAAGTATCACAACCCCAACTTTTGCTAGTAGCGAATTGAAACTCTTTGGCGATGTCAGATAACCTATGTAATTCCATCTATCCATTCCCCGCATGACGTCACAGAATGGGTTATTTCAGATCCAACTCAGCAAGTAGAGATTGATCTTTCCGGAAGTGATATGCCAAGTTTCACATGGTTGTTCTTATTAGTTAGTTTTAAATGCAGTACAGTTACTATTTCTCGAATATAAATATTTTATTAAGGGATAGTTAATATATATTTTAATTTTATGATGAATATATATTTACCCATCCTATACTGGATAAGTATGTTAACACTTGGTTTTCACCGCTGGGCAGCACTTGTCTGATTTGATTAAAATCTTTTGAATGTTGTTTTAGTAATAGTTTTGATTTTCTTGTATCTTATTTAAATGCCTTGGATATTTATATAAAGAGGCCACGCTAAAATCGCAGGACCATACCTTTGTAGATGATGACCAAAGAGTTGTATTCGTAGCAGTCTTTGTTTACAGAGGATTCTGCATCACAGAACCTAAAGCGGCTGTCACACATCACCAGATTGGGGTAACGGAAAGAAAGCAAACAAAGTCCGTTGATATCCGGCAAAATCTGGTTTGTGTCCATTGCATATCCATTGATATCCCTTGATGTCTGTTAATATCCGGCTCGATCCAGTACAAGTTTTGAACATGCACAAAACTTGGAACAGATGCTGCTGGATTGACATCTACAGTTCTTGTCCGGTTTCAGTTTGTTTAGTCTGCTTATCGTCCGTTGGCTATCCTTCATGTCTGGTTCATGTCCGGTTCATGTCCGTTTCATATCCGTTCGCCAGTGGCCTTTGACCTGATCACAACATTTTGACACATTTTAATACATTTTGATACTTAACTCGACCGAACACCACCAGACTAGAAAATTCTGTCCATTGCTCAATCCGGCATAGCGTGACAGCCGCTTTAGTCAAATAAGATGCCAATTGTGTGTACATGATGTTGACATGTCCACGATGCATAATTAATTAAGGGCGGATATATTATGTAGCAGTCTAGACACACTGGCAGAGTCGATCACCCAGGACGAATCTCGAGGGTGTGGGGGGAGGGGGGTGGAGGAGGATGGGGAAGGAAGGGGAGGGAGGGATTGTGGGGAGGGAGAGGGGAGGCGGGAGAGCGGGAGGAGCGGGAGAAAGGGAGGAGAAGTGGAGTGGGGGGGGGGGGGGGAAAAGAGAGGGGTATGAGAGGAAGGGAGGGAGGAGAGGGTGAGAGGAGTGGTGGAGGGAGAGGGGGAGTGAAGAGAGAGGATGGGAGGAGGAGGGAGAGGCGGGCCGAAGGGAAGGGAGAAGAGAGATAATGGTAGGATTAGCAGGGGGGGGGAGAGAGAAAGGGAGAGGGGAGAGGGGGGAGAGATGGTGGGAGAGGGGGAAAGGAGGAGGTCATATGGGATGCGGTGGAAGAAAGGATGAGGGAATGGGGTGAAGGGGTGAGGGAAGAGGGGTGATGAGGGAGAGGGACGGGCAGAAGGAAAGAGGAAACTGGAAGGGGGAGCAAGGGGCCAGGGAGAGCGGGGGAGGAAGGGAAGGAGTGGGAGAAAGTGCGAGGGAAGGAGGAAGAAGGAGGAGAATGGGGAGGAGGGGGAAGAAGGGAACGGGAGTTGAGAGGGGAACGGGTGGAGAGGAGGAAGAAGGGGGATGGAAAGCCGGGGGTTTGGGGAGAGGGGGCGTGTAGCGGAAGAAAGGGAGGCAGGGGGTGAAGCATGTGGTGGGAGATGAAGGGGCGGGGAGAAGAGGAGCGTTTGGAGATAATAGGAAGAAATGAGAGGACAGCGGGAGGAAAGGGGGGGGGAAGGAGGGGGAGAAGGGACGGGAGCGGACAGAAGGGGGGGGAGGACGAGGGGGCGGATGGAGAAGGGAGGGGATAGGGAGGGGTGGACGGTGAGGAACGGGTTGAAAAGGGAAAGACGAAGGGGGGGAGAGCTGGGGAAGAGTGGGAGTGGGGCAGGTAGGGGGCAGGAGTACAGAGAAGAAGGGAGAAGAATAAGAGGAAAATGGATAAGAAGGCAAGAGGAGAAAGGAAGGGAGGGAGGTGGGGAGGCAGGAGGGGGGGAGGGGGAGGAGGAGGAAGGGGCGAGGAGGACGAAGGGGGCGGAGGAGAAGGAAGGGGGGAGGAGGAGGAAGGGGGGAATGGCCGCAGGAAGGCTTGGGGAATGGAGGGGGGGCGGCAGGGAGAAGGATGGATGGGGAAGGGGGAGGGAGAAGGAGGGATGGGGAAGGGGCGAGAAGGAGGGATGGGGAAGGGGCGAGAAGGAGGGATGGGGAGGGGTACTGACGTTGTGGTGATGGGTAAAACATGTTTTGCTGGGTGTAAATACATGGCCAGGGCCCGTATGGATGGGCCGGTGCTAGGACCCTAACCGCGGCTATTTTGGCACCACACGGCTAACGATAGAAAATCCGCATGCATGAGCCGGTGTCAGCGCTAACTGCCGACCGTAGCCTAGGCTAAGCTACCCTGATTACAAGTCAGGTTTAACTGCTAGCCGCGCCAGTTAGTGTGCATGTGAGGGTCTCAATCTATTCAATGCTGTCATATTTAACAGAATTACACATGCAATAAGTGAAATTTTATCAATTTAACCCTAAATGCGAAGTGATATTAACGCTGCTGCCGCAGCAGCGGCGATATTAATATTTTCGAATCGACGAATGTAAAGTAAACAAACCGCCGCCGCCGCAGCGACGTTGATATCCATACTGTCCAATGTCAAATAAACATGGCCGCTGCCGTCGCCGCCGAATCAGCGGCAATATATTACGCCAAAATATATTCAATGCTGTCATATTTAACAGAATTACATACGCAATAAGTGAAATCTTATCAATTTAACCCTAAATTTGAACCGATATTAACGCCGACGCCGCATTGGCGGCGTTATTCATATTGTCGACTCGAGGGAGTTCCCAAATCTATAAATAACTTCACGGTTAGCTATCCGCACCGGCTAGTACATTTATGCATACGGCTTGAACTAATTAACCAAGGCCCTCTTAGCCGCGGATAGCTATCCCAGAGTTGGCTCCTAGCTCCGGATAAGCCTAACTCCGATTCATGCATACGGGCCCAGGCACTAGACCGGATGTTACTTGTTGCATGACTTGTCTCTCTGCTACAAATTATAATGCAGCCTTGTAGTGGTTTGTTGGTGTTGTTTTACGTCCTAGCAACATCTAAGGTCATATCAGGATGGGTACCGACTTGTGACAGTGTGCACTCATCGTGACTTTATAGTGCTGCCCCACTGGAAGACCAGGCTGCCAGCACCAAGACCTGATATCCCACTCAGTCACATAATCCTGACACTGAGCCAACCAGTCCTTGTCCTATCCTAATAATGCCGAGCGCCAGGCTAGGAAGCGACAAGTATCAATTTTTAAGTCATCGGTTTGAATCGACACGGGTTCGAATCCATGACCCCCATGATCTACCAACATGGAAGTCGGATGCTCTAACTCATTCGGCCATCCCGTCTCGTCTGTGTTGTAGTGGTAACTGGCAAATTATGTAACACTAGCAACCACTTTGCGATCAATACGCCAACCAGTCGCTGACTAGTCGCTAACCCTTTGAAAATTGTCGGTGAATCCAAGTAACCATTTTGTGGTTGCAATGAGGCGTTTAGTGCGGTAGCTGCAACCTTATTATGACCCAAATGGTCGCAAGGAGCTCGGCAACCTCTGAAGACCACTTTGTGACCACTTGCGACCATTTTATGACCACCTATATTTTTGTGGTCACAGAGTGATCGCAGGCATAGTGTGACTGGGGTGTGACTTTTTTCTAGGTCAGACTCCTAATCTGAGGGTTGGCGGTTCGATTCCCCGTGCCCCCAGCTCTGCCAATTTGGATTTCCACCGCTGTGTATAACTTACAGCGTCATCAAAGGCCGGTTGCTCTCATACCATGTCTATGTGGTGTGGGAGGTTAAAAATCCCTTGGGTCGGTAAAAGTGTAGGCTCGGGCTTTCTATTGACCAGCAGTGGAATGAGGAAGACCAGTCGTCTATGACTGAAATTTCCCCTGCTTAAACAACTAATGGACCAAAAAAATAAATAAAAAATGAGTGAATAACACCGAAGTATAAAGTTGCATAATCTGACGGCTTTGGTGGATGTTTAAAGAAAACAAAAAATGAATAGATTATGTTGGTTGGTTGGTTATTGGAGTTTTATATCCTGGCAACATCTAAGCTCATATCAGCACAAGATAGATTATGTTAAAAGTTGTAATCTAGTTCACTGTAGTTTGAAGTAACTTTTCTTATTTTAAAGGGTTACTTCTGGAAATATTTTAAATGGAAATATGCTAAAGCAATGCTGGAAACAGGCTTTTTTTGCCCACGTTCAAGGACAGTAGCAGAACACAGCATCTGCAGACTGCAATAAATGTCTAACGAGTGCGCCAGCATCTAAGTTCGATATGGAGGATCAATTCTATGCGAGTGTACTGGCTTTGAAAATTTCACGCTTCTATTAGCTAATGCAGCTTTAAGAGCCGTCTGGTGATATTCACACATGATGTTAGAGATAAGCAGTATTTTAACAATTATTATTTCACTTTCAAATACAAAATAACAGAATAAATAATAATAATAACAATAATAAATGATTATATTGATGTTATTAATATTGATAATCGCGATGACAGAGATGATGGTAATAAAAGTTATAATACTTAATGTGATAATAGTGATACTAGTGATAGCAATGGTAATAGTGATAATAGTGTAGTGGTCTGCACTGACCTCTCAGGCAAGGAGCCGCATAGACAGGTAGGCGTGGGTAGTGTGTTGATATCAGGGAGCCTAGGTGGTGTAATGGTTAGCACACTGGCCCGGAATGCAAAGAGATGTGGGTTCGAGTCCCGCTCTAGGCGCAATATTTCCCATTTTCATCACCCCCACGACACTGGTGCCGTGACCAGGATCCTGTACAAGCTTTGCGCTGTATGGTTGTTGAACCTACCCTGTGTATGTATGTTTTAGTGCATTGCCTGTATGTATGTAATTGTAAGCATTACAAGACTTACAATTCCAGGGGGACGAGTGTAGTGGTCTGCACTGACCTCTCAGGCAAGTAACCACATAGACAGGTAGGCGTGGGGAGTGTGTTGATATCAGGGAGCCTAGGTGGTGTAATGGTTAGCACACTGGCCCGGAATGCAAAGAGATGTGGGTTCGAGTCCCGCTCTAGGCGCAGTATTTCCCATTTTCATCACCCCCACGACAATAGTGATAATAATGGTAATAGTGATAATATTGATAATATTGGTGATAGTCATAATAGTGATAATAATGATAATATTGATACTATTGATAATAGTGATAATAATGGGGATAGTGATAATATATATAATAGTGATAATATTGATGATAGTGAGAATAGTTAGAATAGTGCTTATTGTGGTAATAATGATAAAAGTGATGATATTGATGATATAGTGATAATAGTGATGGTGATAGTAACCGATGATAGTGATGATAGTACTGATGGTGATGATGGCAATGCTAGCGATGATAGTAATGATAGTAATACTAATTTAATAGTAATGATAGTTGTGATAGTAATATTAATAGTGATGGTAGTGATGGTAACGATGATAATGATGATGATAATGGTGATAATAATGTAATAATGCTAATGATAGTGATGCCGGTGACGATAGTGATGATGCTAATGATAGTGATGATACTAGTTATAATACTTCAATAGTAATGATAGTTGTGGTAGTGATAATAGTGATGGGAGTGATGATAATGATTATTATGATGATAATGATGATGGTAATGATAGCGACGATGGCGGTCATGATGGCGCCGAGGAAAACAACATTATTAATAATAATAATCGAATATACACACACATATAAATACATAATATGTGAACAAAGTTAATGAATTCTAAAGTCATGTACTGATGCTTCTTAAAAGAAGCAAGCACCATCTTGTTACACCACCCACGTAGCACTAACAGGTAGAAGTGTGTAGTTTTGTGGGAGTCAGGTGGCAAGGTGGTACCAAAAGGTCAACGTCTCCCAAAGTGATGCTCGGCGGGTTATCACCCAGTCGTGGCTCCTGTTGTGTTGTCCTGGGGCCATATACACCAATCAGTATATGGCCCCAGGAGAGCTACCCACGGTTTGGGTAGCTCCACACAGCTAACTGTGGAAAATCTGTATGCATCAATCGGTGCCAGCGCTAGCCGCCGACTGTAGCATAGGGTAAGCTACCCCGGTTTAAAATCAGGTTTAACTGCTAGCCGCGCCGGTTAGTGTGCTTGTGTGGGTCTCAATCTATTCAATGCTGTCATAGTTAACAGAATTACATAAGCCATAAGTGAAATTTGATCAATTTTACCCTAAATGCGAAGTGATATTAACGCTGCTGCCATAGCAGCGGCGATATTAATATTTTCGAATGGACGAATTTAAAGTAAACAAATCGCCCCCGCCGCAGCGACGTCGATATCCATACTGTCGAACATCAAATAAAAATGGCCGCCACCACTGCCGCCGAATCGGCGGCAATATATTAGGCCCAAATCTATTCAATGCTGTCATATTTAAAAGAATTACGTAAGCCATAAGTGAAATTTGATCAATTTAACCCTAAAATCGAACCGTTATTACCGCTCCTGACGTATTGGCGGCATTATTCATATTGTCGAATCGAGGGAATTCCCAAATCTATAAATAAACTCACGGTCAGCTACCCACCCCGGCTAAGACATTGGTGCATACCGCTTTACCTTTTTCGCGGAACCCCCAGTAACCGGAGCTAGCTGACCGGAGCTAGGGCCTAGCTCCGGTTAAGCCTAGCACAACTTGGTGCATATGGCCTCTGTTGGTCACTTCAGCAGATTCGCCAACTGCCCGATTTTGTAGAAAGACTTCCGATTTGGCTACTCTCTTCCGATATTACGATTCCGTGTGCAAATCTCCTGATGTTCACTCTCACCCACCTAAAAAAGATCAGCTAATGTGAAAGGCAAAATCAGCTACTTACAAGTTACAGCAGTTTAAAGATATCAGCAGCTCAAGGTGGCAGGCAGAGCCTAGAGAATGACATGTAGACGCATGATGGGATAGATACATGGTGGGACTTGTATGAAAAGGGGGAGCGGGATGTAGCTCAGGCGATAGAGTGTCCGTCCACCTGTGAAGGTGTGGGTCATCTCATCGATCCTGCTCAGTGGACACATTTGCAGTTTGGGCTATTTTCCATTCCAACCAGTGGTCCAAAACTGGTTTATCAAAGGCCGTGGTATGTGCTGTCCTGTCTGTTGGAAAGTTCATATAAAAGACCCCTTGCTGCTTATCGGAAAGAGTAGCTTATGTGGCGGCAGTGGGTTTCCTCCAAGAAATATGTCAGAATGACCATATGTTTGACCTCCAATAGCTGATGATTAAGATCAATGTGCTCTAGAGCAGAGGCGCGTTAAATAAAACTAACTTTTTGTTTGTTTGACGGTTTTGAGTTTATGTAATTTTCTGAGATAACTATATCAGGTTGATCGCAATAACCTATTATTCATTAAATCCAAAGCAATTCAGTCAACTGAAACCCAATTTAGGGTGACCCCATTTTTTTTCTCTTTGAATCTTGATATTTTAAGGACCGCCCAACGATCGCATTTTAAAGGAGGTTCACTGTATCTCCAATGACCAGACGGGATGGCCGAATGAGTTAGAGCGTCAGTCTCCCATGTTGGTACATCATGGGGTCGTGGGTTCGAACGCTAGTCGAGTCAAACCAATGACTTAAAAATTGATACTTCTCGCTTCCTAGCCTGTCGGTCGGCATTACTACTATTAGGATATGGCAAGGACTGGTTGGCTCAGTGTCAGGCTAATGTGACTGAGTGGGATATCAGGTCATGGTGCTGGTGGCCTGGTCTTTCAGTGGGGCAGCACTATAAAGTCACCATGAGTGTGCACTGTCACAAGTCGGTACCCGTCCTGATATGACCTTAGATGTTGCTAGGATGTAAAACAACAACAAACAAACAGTATCTCCAATGTTACCTGTTATCAATGAGTTAGTCTAAGGCAGATTATAATGATTAACCTAATATAGTAATCTAAAAGTATGACAGAAATTGATAAACTATCGGTTTGTGCAAGTTTAAGACTCAAATGGATCGGTGCATTGGATTCCAGGATGTAACTGGAATATTTCACTTTTTCAAACCGCTCTCATATTGTACTGTATATTATATCAGCTGATGTCAAAATAGTTAATGCATAATAATAATTATTCAGGAATTAAAGTCTTGTCTGGCAAAGGAGAGCGGAATTCAGACTGAGGTTTTGGCGCCAATGGTGAATTTCCAAGAAAACGCCGATTTTTTCCCCATTGTAATTTAGGATTAGCTTTGTCAGGGGATCTCAGAAAGATGCCGGAAGTCAGGTTTCAACTCTGCTACTGTGACTATATTATCGCTCATTCCTAACTTTCTTATTTCGGGTTTGTTCTCCCCAACAACCAAGGTCATATAAGAAAGGGATTCAAACACAAACCAATTGATGCCATATATGGTTTGTTGGGTGTTATATCATGGCAACATATATGGTCATATCAGGACCGGGCTGCCATATAATGAGACTGTCTCACAAGGTGCTAAGCAATATGGGACAAAACTTTGTCCATTGTAACAATCAACAAACTATCTGCTTATGCATTTGCTCAGGATAAACTGATTTGTTTTTTACATGGTGTTTCATAATCCCAATAGAATACATATTGCTTTGAAGCAAATGACTGTGTGTTTTCAGTGTAACCATTTCTGTGCTGTTTTATGTCAATCGTTACAATGGACAGAAAAAAGAAGAGTTATCACCTTTTGAGACAGGCTCATATATTGGCATTTTGTGAATGTTAATCGGTGAATACCAAAATATCTCGGAAATCCGCCAAATTGTGGGGACCTATCAGCCTTGATTATTATTAGCCGTAGGATTGTTATATAGAGCTTTTGTGTTCTCTGTGGCAGAGTGGTTAGAGTGTCTGACTTTTTTCTAGGTCGGCGCCTAATCTGAAGGTTGGTGGTTCGATTCCCCGTGCCACCCCACCTTTGCCAATTTGGATTTCCACCGCTGTGTATAACTTACAGCGTCATCAAAGGCCAGTTGCTCACATACCATGTCTATGTGGTGTGGGAGGTTAAAAATCCCTTGGGTCGGTAAAAGTGTAAGCTCGGGCTTTCTATCAACAAACTGTCTAATGGTGAAAACAAGTCTATTCAGACTTATCCATGATGGGCAGTATAAATCTTCAATAAAATATAGAGACAACAAATAATAACCAAACTAAATAGATTCATTTTGATAACGAGAAATTTTATTTTGAAATCAACAAACAGACGTCAAAATGTTAACCACGATGGCGCAGGTTTATAGACAACCTATACACTATATGCATATATATAATGTATGCTCACATTTCCCATGTTTATTACTCGTTCTGATTAATGCATCATCAATTACCGAGTAGTAACCAGGACACACCTCTGTGCACTTACGCCCACCAGGGAGGGGACCACTCGAGGGTGACGTTGACAAGTATGAATATCAGAAGCCTTTAGGCCTGACAGGATTTATTTACTTTTTGACTACTGATTCACAATTAGGTCACAACACACACCCATAAGACAGTAGATACTACATACAAACCCATCAGTCCTCGTGTCGCTTATAATCAGAGACATTGACTGAACACCAGTCTTCCATATAGATATGTGTATGATACAGAGCTAGACAACATGGTGTGTGGGTGAGGGGGTGAGGGTTGATGGGGGAGGGGTGGAGGGGGGGGGGGGTGCCAGAAATGCCCGGGGATATAGAAATGTATACATAGGAAATTATACATGTTCAGGCCACTTCTTTGTTTGTGTGGATTCATTTCTCTCTGTTTTGTTCTAAATGTACAAACTCTTAACACATCGCAATTGAAGCAATAGTAGCATGGGGGGGGGGGGTTGCACATCTTGTGCATACACACATATAATATATACATATAAATATATATATATACCTTAAGAGCACCACGTGCAATTACACCCAGATAGATGTGCCATATTCTAATATATATATATATATTACATATATATCATATGTACCACATTTATATACATATATATATATATATATATATATATATATATATATATATATATATATATATATAGGTGCACAATATATATGTATATATGAAGAGTTCAGGTCCAAAACCATGGAAATGCCAATTCAAAAATGGAGAGAAACATTGGAATCAAACCTTCAAACAATTTATATTTTTACATTCCTACTGTTTTCCGTATTGCTCCAAAACCATGTCGAATTAATTACCTTGAAAGTTATTTTCAGGTAAAAATCTTTCATTTAAACTCAAATTTTAGTTTGCCGTTTACATGGTCTTCCGCCTGAACTCTTCATATATATGTATGCATATGGACATATATGTATGTATGTGCATATATGTACATATATTTATATACATGCATGTGCATAACAATATGTATATATGTACATATATCTATATATGTATGTATATGCATAGACATGTATACATATGTATACATGCTTATGCATATATACATATGTATACATAATGTATATATATATGCACATATATATTAATGTTTATATATGTATATATATATATATTATATGTATGAATATCGGTATATATGCTATATAATATATATTACATATATGTGTATATGTGTGTATATATATGTGTATATATTATGTGTATGAATATCGGTATATATGCTATATAATATATATTACATATATATATGTGTATGTATTATATGTATTAATACGGTATATATGCTATATAATATATATTACATATATATATATGTGTATATATATTTGTATATATTATATGTATTAATATCGGTATATATGCTATATAATATATATTACATATATATATGAGTATATATTTATGTATATATATTATATGTATGAATATCGGTATATATGCTATATAATATATATTACATATATATGTGTATATATATGTGTATATATTATATGTATTAATATCGGTATATATGCTATATAATATATATTACATATATATATATATTTATGTATATATAGTATATGTATTAATATCGGTATATATGCTATATATATTACATATATTTATATATATGTGTGTTTACACAAATAGTTTGCTCCTATTCCCCCACATGCATGAATGACCACATGTTATTTGTGAACATACAACTGTGAACTTTCACGTACAGCTCTAATTATATTACACAAACATGAGTTACGTGCCATCTATTATATATATATATATATATATATATATATATATATATACGCATTGCATCGATACACACACCATACACATTTCCACCATCATCAATAGCGCTTCTATTGATGCTGAAACCCAATTTTATTTCACAAAAATAAATAAGCTGTGGCACTGACCCCTCTGCATGCGATACAGAATCAGTCAGCTGTGTACACTCAGCGTGTACACTAACTGTACGTGTGTATACATTTACATATACATAATATATCATATCTATGGGGGCCCAATGAAGACTGTGCTTCACAACAGTTAAGAACCTCACCCACCGCTGGGTTGTCACTGAGCGTCCCTTACATACACAGTGACGTCATTATGGAGAGAAGGTGGGGGTTGGGGGGTTGAGGGTGGGAGGCATACATCAACTCTGTTTGCTAAGAGTCCTTAGTAATGTAGCAAATGGTCTAGATTCAGGTCATTTACAACAACAAAAATCAATATCTCCCATAATACTGTGTCATCAACAGTACGACCTACACAGCCCGAATAACTTACAATCCGTCTGTATTTACATGTTTGGTGTATATCCTAATCAACACTGAGCGTTGTTAGTGAGAGATACAGAGAGATAGACAGAGACACACATAGATAGAGAGTCACTTCTGCCTGGGGTGTTTTATTTCAAGCCCCCCCCCCCCATCCACGATATTCTGTTTTTATTTTTTATTTTGCTTCTTGCTAGTCAACAATATTCGCAAATCTATTTGTGTTATTCTTCTCAAATTCCTCATCGGATTAGTTGTGAATGTTGCTCTGCTGAATCAGAAGAGATCATTTATATAATCTCGAGGGGGGGGGGGGGACCGCCTCTATTAGAAACTTCAAGGAATTTTTTTGTTTTGTTTTTGTTTCTTTCCTCTCGCTATATCAAGTGATTCTATTGTTACAGTTAGTACTAGTAGTGGCTATTTCGTGATGTTGGCTCAATATATATCAGTAGTGGCTAATTGGTGATGTTGGCTCAATATATATATATATATTGAGCCAACATCACCAATTACCTCTAATTGGTATTGTTGGCTCAATATATATATATATATATTGAGCCAACATCACCAATTAGCCACTAATTGGTGTTGGTGACTCAATATATATATAGAGCCAACATCAGCAATTACCTCTAATTGGTGATGTTGGCTCAATATATATATTGAGCCAACATCAGCAATTAACCACTAATTGGTGTTGTTGACTCAATATACATATAGAGCCTACATCAGCAATTACCTCTAATCGGTGATGTTGGCTCAATATATATATATATATATTGAGCCAACATCAGCAATTAGCCACTAATTGGTGTTGTTTGCTCAATATATCTAGATATGTATATATATAGAGAGAGCCAACATCACCAATTAGCCACTACTGATATATATATATATTGAGCTGACAACACCAATTAGCCACTACTAACGGTATATATATATGTATATATCGCTGGGCAATAGGGCTTGAGTGTCTTATTAGACCAAATATACTGTCATTGTATGCCAATTGCTTACATAGCAGGCTATTCAGTAGATAAAGGATTCACCCGGTACTCGCAGTACATGGGTGAATACCAACCCGATATAAAAACGGTCGAAAAAGCGGGTTAATGAAATGAGAGCCTAATTTCACAATCTAAGAAGTAACATTTATTCTTTGTAGATGTCTCCATATTTACCCGCTACTTTTGAGTTGGAAAATATAATAAAGCATATACTTTAATGCAATTTAAAAGTGAAATTGACGGCGTTCTCTGGTCACCATCTTGTCTTTTTGCATTCTCTCCCGTTTCACCAAATCTGTGCCAATATATGTATCCATTTGATCATGGATCCACAGTTTCTACGTCATGTTCCATACTAAAGCTATTTTCGCCCGTATTTAGACTACGTTGTCATTCACTCGTGCACCCCAAGTACCGGGTGAATCTTTTATCTAGCTATTCAGTAGCCCTTATTTTGTTATTCAAATTTCTGTGTGTTCGGTTTGTATAGAGAAAATAGTTTGTCAATGGCATCAATCAATCAATTAATCAATCAATACGAAAACAATCAAGTTTAGAACTTTTTCGTTCCATCAGCCAATGAACAGCTGAACAAACCCGAGAGGTGTATGTAGGCCTACACAAGCACGCTACAAAAGAACCCACAAATAACCTCTCCACAAGTGAACGACAGAGAAGAATCACACAACAACATGACTTTTCAAGTCACATTCTCTTGTTGACGACAATTTCCAACTGGAAGAACTCCTGTTGAGCATAGTTGTCGGGTGTTATTTTACGCATACAGAAACGAAACCATGTAGCTTCCTCTTTTTTTAAATCTTGTTTTTTGTATCTCACTGGATCCAATATTGTAATCGTCTTAATACCGTATCTATTCTACTAAAATCTGATCAGACCGGTTTTAAGTGTGTAGGTCCTGACGTCTTAGCGTCAGTGTTACGTCACAGACGGAGGCAGATAGTGCGTGCTGTGTGACACCTAATGCAAAGTGGTGACAGTGGTGACAGTGGTGACAGTGACACCAGATTGCGAATGTTCAGGGAGTTGACCCTCTCAGGACGGCCACGCAATGTGTAATTAATTATTCAGTGACAATCAACATAGATGTCGTATTTCTGTAGCATCACATAGCCACGGAACCACATGAGCAGTAGCACTATAAATACTATATATATTATTTATACTATATCTGATATAGTATAAATTATATATATTATACTTGATATAGTATATATTACACATAATATATATATATATATTGCATATTATATATTATATATCAGATATATATTACATATATATATATTATATTGCATATACCTCATATAATATATATTATATATAATAGTTTAATACATAATATACTATATATATTATATAAAATATACAATATATAATATACATTATATATATTATATTACATATAATATACATTATATATATTATATTACATATAATATACATTATATATATTATATTACATATAATATAATTATATATATTATATTACATATAATATACATTATATATATTATATTACATGGGATTCAATCTATGGATATATATATATATATATATATATATATTTATGTTATATTAGGTTGAATCTATTTAGTTTGGTTATTATTTGTTGTATAATATGTAATATAATATATATTATATATTTTATAATATATATATTATGATGTACTATATAAGATATCATGGAGAAAGCTTAACAAACGTAAATCGCTGTGGGAAGATATATTCTGTCAAAAAGCATGTCTCGATCTCTTGATTCTTTGCAAGCAAAATTAACAACACGAGCTCTGCTTCCCTTGATTTAGAAAGAAAGCAGACTGTATATATATGTGTATATATATATATGAGTATATATATACATATATATATACATATATATATATATATATATAAATTGCACAAATGGCGCGGGTGTAGGTGGAGGTGAGGGGGGCGGCTAAGGAAGCTAGGTGGAGGTGGGGGTGGGGGTGGGGTGGGGATGTATGAAACTGCAAATCCGCCGGTCAGTACTGACGACATAGAGGCATGACAGATATATGAATCAATATACAGTAAAACCTCTCTAAATCGACCGACTATGGAACCGACTTTAGATGGTCCATTTAGGCAGGTCGTCAATTTAGTTTTAGTTTGTGTTATCCTTCCAATGAGCGATCGTTTGGGACCCAAATAAAGCAATCGATATAGGGGAGTTGTCGATTTGTGGAGGTGGTTGGTTAGAGAGATTATACTGTATATATATATATTATATACATATATATATATGTATAAATATTACACGTGTGTGTACACATATGTTGAAACCAGGATATAACGAGGTGCTATTGACAACAACAGGGAGTAACAACTAGAGGCAAAGATTGAGGTTACTACCAGGTCAAACATCATACCATACATGGTCATCATCACGATATAGGGTCATCATGACCGTCAGTTCACCTATTGTACAAATAGGCCCCTAGGGGATGCAACGCGTAGTGAGAGTTTGGTACCAAGATACCAACCTGAGATGCCACTTAATAATTGCACAGGCATGGAATAGAAGATATGTGTGGTCCACGAACTGACACAAGCAGAAACGGACAACCACAAACCGTGCTTGAAAGAATAACCAAAAAAAAAAAAAAATCTAAATGCTTAAAAGACTACAACACTGTACATCTATAGTATTGAGCCAACAACCTTCAGTGGGCAACTTGTGAAATATCCCATCACGTTAAGCTCGAGCAAATAAATTTGATCAAAAGATAACCCCCCCTAAACACCAGCGGTATAATTAATAGTATAATACACATGATATATCATGTTGAAATAATGGTTGTTATTCCGTGTTAGGAATATTCCACGAGTACTGTACACAAAACGTCACTCACATACACCTAACTAATAGTGTCTAGCGGCCATTTTGATTATGTGTTATCATAGCACGACTGCTTAATCTGTAATTTCCTAAGAAATTATTGCCTTTTATGTCACGCGAAATATATAAAAAAAAGATTAAATAAAAAGAAAAAACTTGTCAAATTAAATTGAAAATAAAATTGATGCAGAAAAAAAGAGGGAAAAATTCAATACAAACACACTCTGAGGTATACGCATACATGCAGGTGAAATCTCTGTACACATTAACTCAAGAAATATATCCTTCCTGGATAATAACATTCAATGAGTATATGAAAAGAAATATATATGACAAAGCAAAACAACCGATTGGTTTCTGAATAAGTAATATAATAAATTCTCACGATAAATCACTTATGTGAGACTATTATTAGAGAAAACCAAAGGAAAACAATTAAACAAACAGATATAGTTGAAATTGCAAACCCTTGAATTTGTGGAAAACCATGTTGGTGTTTTTTTTAAAGAGAAACCCTTCTGCTACATTTCATGTCACCACCTTTTCCTCAATATGCTACGCAATGTGCACAAGTAGGATGCAGTTTCAGCGCATGACATGATCACGTGGTGTGGTCATGTGACAGTAGCAATGCAATCACGTGACACCAACATCGATCAAGCCATGCAGAGGTAGAACGCAGTCACAGCATATGACACAATCACGTAATGCAGTCATGTGACAGTAGCAATGTGACGTCAACATTGATCACCCCATGCAAAGGTAGAATGCAGTCAGAGCATATGAGACAATCATGTAATGCAGTCATGTGACAGTAGCAATGTGACGTCAACATTGATCACCCCATGCAAAGGTAGAATGCAGTAACATCATATGACACAATTACGTAATGCAGTCATGTGACAGTAGCAATGTGACGTCAACATTCATCACCCTGTGCAGAGGTAGAACGCAGTCACATCATATGACACACTCACGTAATGCAGTCATGTGACAGTAGCAATGTGACATCAACATTCATCACCCCGTGCAGAGGTAGAATGCAGTCAGAGCATATGACACAATCACGTAATGCAATCATGTGCCAGTAGCAATGTGATGTCAACATTCATCACCCCGTGCAGAGGTAGAACGCAGTCACAGCATATGACACAATCATGTAATGCAGTCATGTGACAGTAGCAATGTGACGTCAACATCGATCACCCCATGAAGAGGTAGAACACAGTCACACCGCATGATACGATCATGTAGTGTGGTCATGTGACAGTAGCAATGTGACACCAACATCGATCACCCCATGCAGAGGTAGAATGCAGTCACAGCACATGACATGATCACGTGACAGTAGCAATGCAGTCACGTGACACATTCATATGACACAACCGTGTTCACTGAGGCCAGATAAGTCAAGTGACACTGTCATGTAATTGACACCACGTGACATGATCATTCAATGCAATCGTATAATGTCGCAAACTCAGAGTACTGCATGAAATGGTCATACGACAAAGTCATGTGATGCTGTCAGGTAATTGAGACCATGTGACATGATCATTCAACGCAATCATATGTCACAAACTTAGAGCATTGCATAAGATGCTATGATTGACACCACATGACATGATCATGCAACACATTTGTATAATGTTGCGAACTGAGAAAACTGCATGACATGGTCATAAGACAAAGTAATGTGACACTGTCATGTGATTGGCACCACGTGATCTGGTCATGTAATGCCTGTCATGCGTATGCCACGCAAAGACAATGATCGAGTCTGCTACTCGTTGTGGGCGACATATATATAGACATATATATATATATATATATATATATATACATGTATATATATTAGACAGCCACAACTTCCCCGAACAAACCAACGTGTACATCAGAGTAATGAAATCTAGCTAAACCTAAACCTATATAATATTAACAACACCAACGTTTCATAATTATATATAATATGATATAGCAACGTGCCAATCGGAAACAAGAGATGTGCATATGCACATATATATATATATATACATATATATATATATATATATATATATACATATATATTACGAGGCTGCATTTCTCCTTTGAAAACACACACAGCGTAGACAACCAATATGTAAAGATTCTGGACTCGGTGTAGAGGCACGTGTATGGCAAGCAACAGCAGTATGTGTAGGTTGTGGCATGTGGAGTGTTTAGTTGCTCGTACTACTCGGTCTCCATGGAGATGAGAGAGAGTTCCATGTCTCCATGGAGATGAGAGTTCGTGTCTCGGCAAAAAGAAGCCCACGCATGCGCCTCCAATGTGTGGCTGCTCGCGTTAGACTCTACATATACAACAAGTGTTCTTCACGCAAGTAAACAATATATATATATATGTATATATGAAGAGGTCAGGCGCAAAACCATGTAAACACCAATCCAAAAATGGAGATAAACATTGGAATCAAACCTACAACAACTTATTTTTTTGTATATTCCTATTTTTTTTCATTGCTCAATAAGCATATGGTCATATGAAAAGTGGAATTCGTGAGAATTAAAATTATTTTCATGTAAAAATCTTTAATTTAAACTAGATTATTGGATTGGCTTTTACGTGGTTTTGCACCTGAACTCTTCATATATACCGCATGTGGGGGTGAGGGGCGTGTGGTGTGGGGTGGGGAGGCAGTGCCGGGAGTAGGGATAGGGAAATGTGTTGTGGGGGGTGGGGGGGGGGGCATTACTGGGATTAGGGATAGGAAAATATTGGGGGGGACGGTGGTATTGGAATAGGCATTGATAAGGGTATTGGTATGGGTTTTAGCAATGGTATTGGTAAGGATGCTGGTTAGGGGGTTAGTAAGGGTATTGTTATGGTTATTTGTAAGGGTATTGGTATGGGTTTTAGCAATGGTATTGGTAAGGGTGCTGGCAAGGGTGTTGGTAAGTGTAGTGTTATGGTTATTTGTAAGGGTATTGGTATGGGTATTGGTATGGGTATTGGTTTTGGTATGTGTTTTGGTGTGGGTATTGGTAGCGGTATTGGTAAGGGTATTGGTAGCGGTATTGGTAAGGTTATTGGTATTGGTATGGTATTGGTAGGGGTATTGGTAGCGGTATGGGTGGGATTGGTAGGGGTATTGCTAGGGGTATTGGTAGCGGTATTGTAGTTGCATGGGTAAGAGTATTGGTAGCGGTATGGGTGGGATTGCTAGGGGTATTGGTAGGGGTATTGGTAGCAGTATGGGTGGGATTCCTAGGGGAATTGGTATGGTATTGGTAGCGGTATTGGTAGTGGTATGGGTAGCGGTATTGGTAGTGGTATGGGTAGGGGTATTGGTAGCGGTATGGGTGGGATTACTAGGGGTATTGGTATGGGTATTGGTAGCGGTATGGGTGGGATTGCTAGGGTATTGCTATGTGTATCGGTAGTCCTATTGGTATGGGTATTGATATGGGTATTGGTAGCGGTATTGGTATGGGTATTGGTAGCGGTATGGGTAGGGGTATTGGTAGAGGTATGGGTGTGATTACTAGGGGTATTGGTAGGATAATCAGTAGCGGTATTGGTATGGTTATTGTTAGCGGTATGGGGGGGATTGGTAGGGGTATTGGTAGGGGTATTGGTAGCAGTATGGGTAGGGGTATTTGTAGGGGTATTGGTATGGGTATGGGTGGGATTGGTGGTGGGGGGTGGGGAGGAGACAGGTAAGGTACATGACATTTTGTCGGGTGATGTACGACGCTAACATGCACATGTATATATATATATATATATATTACATCCCTGAAAAAACGTTAAACAAATGGGTGTAAAAAGAAGAGTGCTTTATAAAATAATTACCTAGAAATCATTGCGTAATGTTTCTCATGCAACAGAGAGCAACATAAGAGAGTGAACAAAGGTGGGTATGTTTAAGTGTCCAATGCCTGAACTTGGCTGAGCCACACAGTGGTACCAGAGTAGACATAGACAAGTCAACAAAACCTATTACACTATGTAGGCTATATCTCCACCTCGTCGCTTGTCGGCTTATTTTTTGTGCAACGGTACCATGATATTAACATAACACCTGTTTTTTCCCTCTTGGCGTGAACTTAGCTTACCTTCTTTCTCTCATTAGTAATTTTCACTTTTTTTTCTGGTTTCACACTGAACCGCCTCTGCATCCTGCTACACATTGTTTTTGTCTCCCTATATCATTTACGTCTATATAAAAAAAAGAGATCTGATCGGGGTAAGAAAGTCACCGGTGAAAAGACAATAGCTTCGTTTTACGTGGTTTGTCTGGGTTTTTTTTGTGTGTAATATATAAAGGAGGTTTTACCTATACACATACACAGATACTTCAGTTTTTGTACCTTATATTATAGATTCACATATATCATAACATCCACCATTATACAGAATAGTTACTATGGAGACGGACCAGATACATCAAACGCTTGGTTATTATTACCATAGTTTCACGCACATAATGACGTCATAGTCATTGACCTACAGCGAACATGACGATATAGCACCTATGAATATACATTGTAATTATAAAGTAACCCCAGCTTCATTCAGGTAGTTTCCTTGGTTAACAAAACTGAGAGGGAAAAAAGCAGCAACATGTGCCACCATGTTTTGTGTTAGGCATTGAATGTCATGTATTGGGGTTGGGGGTTGGGGTGGGGGGGTGGGTGGGGGAGATGCCCTTGTTCCCGTCCCAGCATTCCTTGCGGTCGGCCCGAGTGTACATACATGATGCTATTATAGACACAGTTTGGGGAGTTAGAGATTAGTTAGTATTAGCTATTGCCACAATACGTGTATATGTATGAACGGTGTGAATTGGGTCAGTGGCTTGGTGTGAGACCTGGAAGAGGATGTGCAGAAAAGAGAGATCAAAGCAGAACGAAGGGTAGACAAGTACCATGCGCTCAGAACGAGGGGTAAGCAAATGCTGTACACTCAGAACGAGGGGTAGACAAATACCGCACACTCAGAACGAGGGGTAAACAAATACCGCTCATTCAAAACGAAGCGTAGACAAATACTGCGGACTCAGAATGAGGGGTAAACAAATACCGCATGTTCAGAACGAGGGGTAGTCAAATACTGCACACTCGGAAGGAGGGGTAAACAAATATCGCTCACTCAGAACGACGGGTAAACAAATACCGTTCACTCTGAACGAGGGGTAGAAAAATACCGCACACTCCGAATGAGGGGTAAACAAATACCACACACTCAGAACGAGGGGTAAACAAATATCGCTCACTCAGAACGAGGGGTAGACAAATACCGCACTCTGAATGAGGGGTAAACAAATATTGCTCACTCAGAACGAGGGGTAGACAAATACTGCACACTCTGAATGAGGGGTAAACAAATACCGCACACACGGAATGAGGGGTAGACACATACTGCTCACTCAGAATGATGGGTAAACAAAAACCGGTTCATAAAACCAGGGGTAAATAGACGCCACATCCACAGAAGGAGGAGATAAACAAAGCTACACTTATAGAATGAGGGGTGAACAAATCCAAGCCCACAGTACCAGGGATGAACAAAGCTACTCCCACAGAACCACGCGTAAATAAAGCCACGCCCACAGAACCAAGGGTGAACAAAGCCACGCCCCCAGAACCAGGGGGGGGGGGGACAAAGCCACACCCACGGAACCAGGGATAAATAAAGGTCATGCATAGAGCATGAGGGGTAAACAAAAACAGACCCATGTCGACAAAACGAGAGGTTAACAAAGCCACGCTAGTTCTATAAAACCGGAGGTAAACAATCTGTGCCCACACCCTACCCCACCTCCACAGCCAACTTGAAGGCAAACAATCTACCTACGGCATGCAGGTCCTTTGTAAGCACAAACCCAGTGTGTGCCACCACGCTGATTCCTCCACTCTACATTAACTGTCAATTGTCTAAAGTCCAGCTATAAAATGGAGTGAATTACAACAACAAAATAGAAGGGGAAAAGAAGATTGTGCGTGCAAGCCATATTTGACCTATTGAAACTTGAAATTAAAATTCAAACTTTCGAAAACAGAAATTGGCTTACTATTGATTTTGAATAATCTGCACCCTAAGATAAGATAGATGGCCTACTTGCTATTGGCCCGGCAGATTGTATTTAATACAACTGCTTAATATTAATTAGCCTAGGAGATCCGATGGGTTTTGCTTGTATTTTGATTAATCAAAAAGCCACATGCATAAAACTATTCCTGTAGTGTGTGTCCAGTGAAAAGTTAATATGCTCCCCAGAAATTAACTCAGCCATCTCAGATTTCCAGTCTCACCAGAAAAGGTTCCATGTGTCAACTAAAGCACCCTAGAACCCCCCCCCCCCCTTTACCCCCGGCCCTCCCCCAGAAGTAGACATTTGTCCATTTTGTACTGATAACAATCGTTGGGGGATGGGGGATGGGGGATGGGGGATGGGGGAGGAGTGGGTGGAGGGGAATGGGGTATAATGTGTATATATGGCAGTGAAAAACGCCACAATTAAAAATATAAATGGGTGGGGGTGAGTGGGTACATATAAGTGAAACCACACAAAGTGAAATCTGGGAGGTTTAGAAATTAAGGCGAGAGTTGATGTCTGAAGGTGAAGAAGAGAGGGGAGGGGGGCTGATGCTCGCGAAGGGTGTGTGTTATGCTATGGACAATATAAATACAGCCTCAATTTAAAAAAAAAAAGATTTAAAAAAATGACAATTGTGTCTTGTTACCAGCCCTAATAAACAACCCCGATCAAGTACACCCCCCCCCCTCCCCACCGCACATCTATGACAAAAAAGAGAGTACAGTGAAACCTCGTTATAACATTGCGCCGACTTAATGCAATTAGGATATAACGCCATGATTCATTAGACCCAGAATGATTTAATTCAAAGGTAATTCAGTAAACTGAACCTCGATTTACCGCGACCCCGCTGTTTTTGCGATGACATTGTATGGACCCCAACGATCACGTTATAATGGAGTTTCACTGTACTACTAGGACATACCAGATAGTTCTCCAAATATTTTCATTAAAAAGAATAAAAGTCTCATTTGAGGTTAATACTTAAATAAAAACTAAACCCTATTGAATGTTTCAAAAGAGTAAAACTCTCATTTGAGGTTAATAAATTAAACAAAAACTAAACCCTATTGAATGTTTCAATTTGTGAGAATAAACATGAAGTAGATCAAAATATAAATATAAATAGATGCAACACAATCTGTCAGAAATTTAGGTTTGTTCTGGTGGGAGTTTATATATATATGTAAATATGCGATATATATGCACTTTAAGGGGTCAACTGTCTACCCTACTCACATTGGGTCGGATAATATGGGTTGTAGGCCACTCATACCTTAATTGTCTGTGTGTTATTTGTGTGTCTGCAATATTTCTTAGCCGAAAACCTGCCAGGAATAATTGCGAAATCTCAATCAAGGACCAATTTTTATGGTTTTTAATCCAAATATGACTTGATAAGAACATTACTCTCATCACATAATGCTCTCTCAATATCCGGAGTGACAATTGACTTTGGATCTGTTTAAAATAAATATACATAATTTGAAGAAACTAAAACTTAAAACCATTTGATACTACCCGATCATAGGGGCCGTAATCGATTAACATGACCCGGGCGACTCGGGTCACCCGAGTCGTCAGAATTTAAAATAGAACACCGTGAGTGGAGTCGACAAATACACGTGCCGTGTGCAAAACAACCCGACCCCAGTAACCCACCTCTTGGCTGGGGTTTGCAAGGAGCGATGACATCACATTTGCGCTGGTACCATCCTGCAGGATAACAGCCACTGGTACCAGACATACATATTTTTTTATGGTAATAACATAGATTAATGAAATGGAAATATCACTAAACTATGCCATCATAAAAATATTTAAATCATATTTTGCTGTAATTATATCGGCTATTAAAAAACAAATAAAAGGGCCACCATTTTTGTCAGCGCGAGCATGGAGAAGTGTATTCGATTATTCGACCCGAGTCTGCAGGATGTATGCATGCGGCAGAAAGTAGCTCGGGTGACCAGAGTCGATTAATCGATTACGCCCAGGGCGATTCATCAATAGTGAACACCAAATAAAATACTTGACTTTGAATTTAGTTTTTCAAATAGAATAATTAAATACAAAAATTACATGAAAGAAAACCTTTGAAGAATAACCTCAAATCCACATGGAGCTGACCAATCAGTGTACCATTCACCATTGCCCTTACACTACGTGTACAGTGTGGATGGACACTGCCCTAATATTGTTCCGATAGAAAGCCCTTATAACATAATATGTACATTAACTAAATTGTGTTTGAGGGGGGTTCTGGGTCTTTTTTTTTCTTTTTTTTTTTTGCTGAGAAAACAACACACCAAGCAATGAATGAGGAGGGCCTCCACATCACAGTGGGAAGCTGGAACTGTTAATCATAGCTGCCATTTGGACCCCCCGAAAGCCACACACACAAGACACCTTCAAGAGGGTAGCATAACTAGCTAAGTGAAGAGGTGTGCCAACCTCCCCACCACCAGCTATCCAAGGTCAAGGACAGCACTCCATGCTCGTTGGTGACATCAGCATGTCTACACACTGGAGGCTTCGTCAACTCTAGCAAGTGTCAGCTGCATTTCCTGTGGAAATGATTTGCTGTCTTTAACTTGAGGTGGAGTAGCCTATCCCTTATGGGTATAGTTAGTTAGAATGTTAGAATTACCTATGGTGCAGTGTAAGGAACAGAGACAGCAGTATTGTTACGCCCATCTTACAACGTCATCTTTGTTGACATGTTTTCAACACCAATGTATGACCATATTTAGACACAATGGGTTACTTACTTTCAAAGGCAAAATGAATATGGATATAACACAATAAATCATCAGTTCACATCGAAATACATGTAGAACCACATATCCTTTCTTCCTGGTTACCATAGAGTCATAGACAAAATGTGTGAACCGATTCGACGTGGTTATAAAATCCCGCGCGGATTAATATCCAAGAGGAAAAAGTTCTTAACTTCCAAGAAGGTGGAGGAGGTGGAGGTTATTTATAATGTAGTCTGTGACGAAATTAGGCTTGTCGATTAGAAAGGTGTAGAAAATAAGTCATCACGTTGAGCCAGTGGGGAGTTCTTCTTTGTGTCTTTAAAACAAATATTGTCCTTGTTGCCTCCGTCATTTTTGCCGTGGGGTCACGGAGGTCACTCCAAGCAACCGGAAATGACGACAGGCGCTCCGAGAACCAATCAGATCCGCCGAGACAGTGAGGTTTCTGGGGGAGGCCGGGGGTGGGCGATATCGTGAGCGACTGAGGGCTCCAGTTTTGGTTGTTAAACCATACGCACGTGCATTGTCAACAGACAATATTGTCGTCGAGGTGACATGTCCGCAGACACCGGACACTGGCAATCAACCCATATCCTCGCTGTGTTCCAGGAATAGTTTCTCCAGCGAGGATTTATTTATTTATTTGCATTGTGGGCAAGTTATCTATCCTCCGGCCAGAAGAGAACAAGTACATCGTTCGTCGGCGCAGACTCCTTCGTTCCTTCCTCCTGTCAACGACTGTCGGTAAAAAAAAAACACCATCACCCTTATTACAGTAAGATATGCCATAGACGTATCCTTAAAAAAATTAAGAGATAGAGATAAACAAAAAATTAAAAATCACACGTAATTGGAAAACCCCATCCCAAATATGTAACCATTGCCAATCACAACGGAACAAAAATAATATCACCGTTTTGTGTGTGTGTAGTTCAAGACAGTCCGACGCAGCACACACTATTTCTATGCAAACAGCTTGCCGATGTCGCTGCTTGTTGGGGAAGGGGGGGAGGGGTTATTTTGTATTGTTATTACTATTAATGGTTTGTGGGACTGATATAATCAAATATAAAGCCCCAGAATATTCCTTGTGTCCCTGACAACTGGCAATGACATGCCACACCTCGGTAGTGGCAAGTGGTGTCACCATGTGGGTGTGTGGGGGTGGGACGGGAGAACACTGTCATTGTCAGTCTCGCTGTCAATATCTGACGGCGCTCAGTCCCATGTCGCAGTGTCAGTGACAGTGTTGACAGTGTCGCGTCCATGCCACGCCCACCTCCTCCTCCTCTCCCGCCCCTCCCCCATCTCCGCCCTCCCGCCACACACCAACCAACCAACCAACCAATCAACACACACACACGTGGCTGTCTTGGGCGCTGTCTTAAACATTGTCAGCAGTTTTGAAATAGTCCTGCATTCCCTGATGATAATAAACAGCTCTAAGCACAGACTGGCCACTGCCCGCTCAAACCGTCATTATTATAATAAAGCCCGTCTGACACACAGCGACATTTCGTCGCGAATCCCATGGCTCTGTCAACCGTGGGGTTGTTCGGTGGTGGGTGGGTTTTTTCTTCGGTGAAAAAGTGCGTCTGCTCGAGTTATTTTTGTGAGTTTTTTTTTTAGGGTTTTGTTGGGGGTTTTTATTGGTAGTGTAGAGGCCTGTTTGTAGTAGCGATATGGTTCGCAAAATATTGCCGGTGTAAACAGTCAATGCAATGCCGATAAATTGGGAACCCCATGGGGTGTCTGTTGGGCATTGCTATAACGCCGACCGATAGCAGCAACCACCATCACTACTAACTGCCCCAGCGCCATCATCATCATCATCATCATCATCACCATCATGGTTATCATCAGCATCGTCATCATCAGTAATAATAGGAGAAGTAATAGTAGTAGTCGTAGTAGTAGTAGTAATAACATACAATACTAAGAATACCATATTATTACAAGAGCTAAATTTATTAATTATTTATTATAATTATTTATTATATTCATAGTGATTGATGATGAGAATGGTCTAGTGGTCGCCTGTGTGGTGCCGTGGTGTGCGGTGCAGGGGGGTGTGGGGCGGGGCCCCCACTGCCACCAATCGTGGGTCAGTTCTGGGCCACAATGGTGGTCGACTGGTCTGTTGTGGAGTCGTTCGGATCCTCCTTTACCAAGCACTTGGCACGCTCGTTGATCTTCTTACGCTTCATCCTCCTGTTTTGGAACCACACCTTGACCTGCCTCTCAGACAGGTGCAGCTTGCACGAGATCTCCCACCGCTTCTGCCTCGTGATGTAGGAGTTGTTCATGAACTCGTTCTCCAACACCATCGTCTGGTAGCGAGTGTACGGCTTCCGCTTCTTGCGTTGACGGGGCTGGTCTGTGAGGTGGAGTGGTTAGTGGGGAGGTGTAGTGGTGTTTGGGGAGGTGGAGTGGTGTGGGGAGGTGGAATGGTGTGGGGGGGTGGAATGGTGTGGGGGGAGGTGGGGAGTGGTGTGGGGGTGGTGGAATGTGTGGGGGAGGTGGAGTGGTGTGGGGGGGGGGGAGTGGTGGGGGGGAGGTGGAGTGGTGTGGGGGAGGTGGAGTGGTGTGTGGGGAGGCGAGTGGGGTGGGGGAGGTGGAGTGATGTGGGGGGGGAGGTGTAGTGGGTTTGTGGGGGGAGGTGTGGGGGGAGGTGGAGTGGTGTGGGGGATGTGGAGTTTTGTGGGGGATGTGGAGTTGTGTGGGGGGAGGTGGAGTGATGTGGGGCAGGTAGAGTGGTGTGTGGGGGAGGCGGAGTGGTGGGTGGGGAGGTGGAGTGGTGTGGGGGTGGAGTGGTGTGGGGGGGGGGGAAGAGAGAGAGGATAATCCATTAGACATGTGAATACTAACTGACATGGATATGTGTTATGAATACATTATAATATACATGTGAATAAGTTAGCTAAGAGAGAGAGAGAGAGAGAGGAGACGCCATTACATATGTGAATGTTAACTGACATTGAGATGGCTTATGAATACATTATAATGCACATGTGAATATGTTAGCTTACAGTTACAGAGAGAGGGAGCAACCATTATACATGTGAATACTAACTGACATGAGTATGGGTTCTGAATACATTATAATATACATGTGAATAAGTTAGCTGAACATTGGTTATGAATAAGTTATATAACTGTGAATAAGTTAAATGAGAGAGAGTGGAGAAGCCATTGGAAATGTGGGTACTAACTGACATGGATATGGGTTCTGAATACATTATGCAAATGTGAATACCAAGTTTTATATGAGCATAGTTTATGAATGTAATATATAAATGTGAATAAAGTAACTGAATTTGGCTTATGGCTAAATTATATAAATGTGAATAATGCAGCTGAATATGGTTATGGGTAAATTATGCAGATGTGAATAAGTTATCTGAATATGGGTTGTGAATATGTGATATAAATGTGAATAATATCTGTATATATGTATATGCATGTTCACGTCTCTATATATCTCCAAATATATATATCTGTATATGTATATATATATACATACATATCCATAGGTATATGCATATATATACATTATATATACATAGATGTATACATATATATATATATACATATATTGATAATATATACATTGATATATATACATATATATACATACATACTTTTCATATATACATATATATGTAGATAATATACAAAGATGTATACATATATATATATATGCACATAGGTATATACATAGATATATACATATATACATATACACACATCAATATATACATATATACACAGATATATGCACATATATATGTAGATATACACAAAGAGATATACATAGATAAATACATAGATATATACATATATATGTACACAGATATATACAAGGATATATACATGAATATATACATAGATCTATATGGACCTATATCTATAGATAGGTCAGTATACACAGATATATACCTAGATGTATACATAAATATATACATACATATATACATATATATGTACATATATACAAAGATATATAAATAGATAAATACATAGATATATACATATATATGTACAAAGATATATACAAGGATATATACATGAATATCTACATAGATCTATATGGACCTATATCTATAGATAGGTCAGTATATATATATATATATATATATATCTACATATATCATAAGAGCAGTATAAACAATGCACGTTATTGTCTGTGTTTCCAGCATAATGTGACCACAAACTGACAAAGTAGCATCTGCTTTGCCGTAATGACATTGCAGCAGACGACATCTTAGTTGTCACAAATACCTTTGTTGGCAGTGAACAACAGGGCAGACGACAAATAAAACGTCACCGTTTGTTGGTGGATGCGAGCGTTTGTGAAGTAAGCCATCAATGTACAGGTGTACATAAAAGCGTGTATCATCAATCCATTCTATTATTATTCATATATATATATATATATATATAATATTATATATATATATATATATAATATATAATAATATACACAGTAAACCCTCCCTAAACCGACCACCTCCCTAAATCGACCACTTGAAGTCGGTCCCAAGGTCGGTCGATTTAGAGAGGTTTTACTGTATAAATATATATTATATATATAATATATATATATATGTATATATATATATGTATATATATGTATGTATGTATATATATATATGTGTGTGTGGTTGGTTGTTGGGAGTTTTACGTCCTGGCAACACCTAAGGTCATTTCAGGACGGGTACTGACCTGTGAATGCACTCATCGTGACTTTATATGGCTGCACCACTGAGAGACCAGGCCACCAGCACCATGACCTGATATCCGACTCAGTCACATTATCCTGACACTGAGCGAACCAGTCCCTGCCCTATCCTAATATTGCTGAATGCCTGACCTTATTAGTATTATAATTATTATTAATAATTCATCACATTGGTTTAATAAACGATATGAGGTGGTACAGTAAGTTATCCTTTAAAAAAAAGGGCTAAAATCTCTTCTTGTTTTACTTTAGTTAAAAGGGACTCACACCTGATAGTAATACATTCAAAATATTTATTTAGACTGTTTTGGGAGATCGGGGGATCCGAACCCATAGGTTCGTGGGTTCGAACCTGGTCGAGTCAAACCAATGACTTAAGATTTATACTTGTCGCTTCCTAGCCTGGGCTCGGCATTATGAGGATAGGGCAAGGACTGGTTGGCTTAGTGTCATGACTGAGTAGGATATCAGGTCATGGTACTGCCGGCCTGGTCTCCCAGTGGGGCAGTACTATACAGCTCTAACCATGTGCAAACACAGAGATCATAGGACACACAAGCAAACACAGCTATTACGATGCACAAACGCACACAGTTCTTAACACACACAAACACACACAGCTCTTACCACACACAATCAAACAGAGTTCTTAACACACACAACCAAACACAGCTCTTACCACACACAAGCACACACAGTTATTAACACACAGTAACATTATTGTCTGCTCTTACCACACACAAACAACCACAGCTCTTACCACACACAAACAACCACATCTCTTACCACACACACACAGTTCTTAACACACACAAACAAACACATATCTAACCACACACAGTTATTAACACACACAAACAAACACAGCTCTTACCACACACAAACAACCACATCTCTTACCACACACAAACAAACACAGCTCTTACCACACACAAACACACACAGTTCTTAACACACACAAACAAACACAAGTCTTACCACACACAAACAAACACAGGTCTTACCACACACAAACACACACAGTTCTTAACACACACAAACAAACACAAGTCTTACCACACACAAACAACCACATCTCTTACCACACACAAACACACACAGTTCTTAACACACACAAACAAACACAAGTATTACCACACACAAACAAACACAGCTCTTACCACACCCAATCACACACAGTTCTTAACGCACACAAACAACCACAGCTCTTACCACACACAAACAAATACAGCTCTTGTCACACACAATCACACACAGTTATTAACACACACAAACAAACACGGTTCTTACCACACACAAACAAACACACCTCTTACCACACACAATCACACACATTTATTAACACACACAAACAAACACAGTGCACACACAAACACACACATTTCTTAGCACACACAAACACACACAGCTCTTACCACACACAAACCCACACAATTATTAACACACACAATCACACATATCTTACCACACAAATAATAAACACCTGGCCCCAACCCTCC